>CM076576.1:843667347-844267347 GCA_034641835.2 Pinus albicaulis
ACGGTCAATGAACGTCGCTATATATATGAACCAATAGTGACGGCCATGAAAGGTCCATCACAAAAAATCATTGTTGTTCATATGAAATGGTGACGGTCACTATCCGTCATTATAATTAATATTCGTGACGGACCTTGACTGTCACTACAACACATACTTTTGGCGACGCCACCTTTGGTGACGTTCAGTTTTTTGGTGACGGAGGCTATTGTCCATCACCATTGCTCATATGAAATGGTGATGGTCAATATCCGTCACTATAAATCATTATTGGTGACGGACCTTGAATGTCACCACAACACCTATACTTTCGGCGACGCCACCTTTGGTGACGTTCAATTTTTTGGTGACGGAGGCTATTGTTCGTCACCATTGCTCATATGCAATGGTGACGGTCACTATCTGTCACTATAAATCATTATTGGTGACGGACTTTGAATGTCACCACAACACCTATACTTTCGGCGACGCCACCTTTGGTGACGTTCAGTTTTTGGTGACGAAGGCTCTTTTGACCCTCACCAATGAGCTTATGGTTACCATTTTCGCCCCTCACCAATGTCCTTTTTCTTTAAGATAACCCATCACTGTCTTCGTAAGTATAGTAACTCTTTCTAGTGATAGACCGGTTCTTATACCTTTTTGCTACTTCCTTCCCTTTTGCATTTGTTTCTTTATGAGGACACTTAGTAGCATAATGACCAACTCTTCCACACTCAAAACATTAGAAAGGAAGCTTACTTTTGAACTGTCCTGTGCCAAGTTGAAGTTTCTTTACAAAATTTACCTCATCTTCTTCTGAGATATATCCTAATCCTTCTGCTTCTTGTACTATTTTCCCTTTTGTAGAAGCTCCAAATATGGCTTCTTTGACTTCAGATGGTCCTCCTCTTATAATTTCATATGCAGTTAGCATGCCATGAAGTTGCACCATAGTAAGATTTTGAAGATCCTGTTTTTCTTCAAGAGCAGAAACTTTTGATTCAAATTTTGCCGTTAGAGATCTTAAAATTTTCTCAACCAAGGTAGATTTGGCTATAGTTTCTCCGATATTTCTCATAAAATTTACAATATCATCAAGACGCAAAAAGAAATTGGCAATACTCTCATCATTATGCATCCTTAAATTTTCATATTCAATTCTGAGAGTTTAAAGTTTTGCACTTTTTACCTTTTCATCACCTTCATAACTTAGAATTATTTTGTCCCATATTTCCTTTGTTGTATTCAGCTGCACGACTTTGACAAATTTTGATTCAGTTAGACTTACCAATAGAGCATTGACTGACTTTGCATTTGTTTCATAATTCTTCTTTTCTGTCGGATCTGTTGGTACTGTGGTTGGATATTGATATCCTGCTTCAACAATGGCCCATACATCTGCTCCCAGAGACTGAAGATAGGATCTCATCCTTGTTTTCCAAAAGATTAAATTTTTTCCATTGAAGAGTGGAGGTTTGATAGATGTTTTTCCATCTTGATTGCTCATCTTGCTTGATCTTCCTTCTAGCGGTTAAGCTTTTTCAGAAGGACCTGCTCTGATACCAATTGTTGGGAAAAATACTGAGAGGGGAGGGGTAAATCAGTGTTTAGAGCTGACTGAATTTTTTTTTACTTTTTCTTTCTCAAAAACCCATACGCAACTTTACTGAACAAACCTCGCGTATACACGCGAATATACTGAATAAAAATCACGTATGCTCAGAGATCTTATTATGAATATATTTCTTTACTTAGATCATTGCTTCATTAATTCATCAGATGTTTAGAAAGTAGTAAAAATGTGCAGTAATAACATAATAGACCATCACACACAAAAAACACACATGAACACCAGATTTTTAAGGTGGAAACGCAATTTGGGAGAAAACCACCGATGTCGTCGTCTCAATCTTCAATATTTATTATGTAAAGAAAACTTCTTACAATCATGTACTGGCGCAGACTCATACCAGCATGCAGGCACCCACTTGTAGAAGGCTACAACCTTCTCTCATTTACCAGCCTCTCTTGGAAGGGAGATAAAACCCCTTGCTCTCGTTTACCAGCCTCTTTTGGAAAGGAGCTACTACCCCCTGCTCTCGTTTACCAACTACTACTGGAATGGAGCTACTACCCCCTTACTGAAGGCTTCAACCCTCAGCACTTCTGCCGACCATGTTTCATCAATTTTCAAACTGGATCAAACAACTTCAACACAACCCTTCACTTATCAACAAACATACTTTTCCCAAGCTTCGAACAGAACAGTGAAACCACTGTAACCAGAATATCAGAGATAACCCAGACTTTAGAATAGATATGCAGAAACACATTCAACCTTGAGCAACCATTAGTTCAGATACCATACGCACTTTTATTGAATCAGTCCCACGTATACATGCACTTTTGATGAAACGAACCCGCGTATACATCTGTGAATTTTTTCAGAAAAACCCTAACTGCCCATACACGCTTTTATTTAATCAGATCCCCATATACACGTGCTTTTCATGAAACAAACCTATGTATAGATCTATAAAAGATGAACTTTGTAGAACATATCAGATCTATGAACTTACCCAGATTTATTCAATTTCTTCAACAGATTTGCACCAGGTCTTCATCACTTCTTTTCAGATCATCCTAGAGATTCACCATTTCTAGATCTAGAGATCTTGAACCTTCATCATATTCATAGGTGCATCATAGATTCAGATCTATCAATTAAGAATAGAGTTCAACCATGTAGATATACTTCAGAGTGAAGTATTCATTAAAGCCTAGACACTTGCCACCTCTTCCACTATGATCTTCTTCTCCTTATATAGATTTAGCCTTTGTCAATAACATGAGTCAAAACCACTTTAACTGCTGATGGTATTCCTGGACAAGATCAAATAGATATTCAAGTGCTCGATACAATGGGCCAATACCATGGTAAATTCCCTTGGTTTTATAAATTTAGAGCGCAAGAGGCATACGCTACTTGGTACGTACTTTTCCATGTACATACGCTACTTCGCCTTTACAAACCCGTGTATGCTTTGTGGCATACCATTTTCATCATTACAGGGAATTCCTTTCTCTATTACTTCTGAACTGCTCATCAAATTTGCATATTTAACACATAGGTTGCTTATAATAGGCAACTCATCAAGTAGATTTTATCAAAGACAACTTCATCTAGTAGCTTGCCATCAAAGACAACACATTGCATCATATTACCAATAGTCTTATTTCATCCAGTAGGTTGGCATCAAGGACAACACATGCCAACAATCTCCACATCAGATTTACATCAATCTCAAATAGGTTGTTGTCCAAAGACAACTTCATCAAGTAGGTTGCCATCAAGGACAACACTCTGCATCATATTGCCAACAAAGGCAAGGAAGTTCATTGAGAAATTTCAGTTGGTACATCACACAATGCAAGAACAACTTGAAAAGAGTCAAAGAAGCTACAAGGCAAGGCACTATAAACGTTGCGTTGATCACAAATTCCACGTTGGACAAGAAGTTTGGTTATATATAAGGAAAGAAATATTGCAAGGGGAAGGTCAAAATCTTAAGAAAATCTGTTATGGTCCATTTAAAATTATGGAAAATATTGGCAGTAATGCATTTTAGCTTGATTTTCCTCCTTAAATGCAAATATATTTTGTCATTAATGTAGATAATATGAGATTGTTTGAGCCTCCTTTCATTGATGACCAAGGAGAGAATGTTCGGCTATCATCAATAGATTATTTCTCTCTAGAATATCTTGTTGAACTTCAACAAGATCTCATACTTGATAGAAGAACCATAACTTCAAGGAGGCAGAATGTCTAATACCTTGGAGTGGAACTCAAGGGACAAAATCCTTCCAAGGCCAAATGGATGGAGAGTGAAAGGGTGAGGGAGTTGTACCCTCACCTACTGAACAATTAATAGTATCTATTGGGGTCGAAAAGGTTTCTAGTGAGGAGGAATGACCAAAGGCTTAGTATTTAACTCAAAAATGAAAGTGTTGGGAACTGCTAAAAACCAGAATGACCGGATAGAGCTCATTTCCAGGATTCCAACACAATTTGTTTCGTCAAAATTTGAGCTCGTAAGAGTAAGTTATGACATGTTGTCCATTTTCTCAAACACGTAAAAAATGTGTAGAACAATGACAGACTGATGACTTGGCAGTCTAGTGAGCACAACAAGAATATCCAGGGAATATTCTCCAATTTTCATCCAATGACACTGTGACAAGTGTCAGTTTCAGATTTGTCAATGTTTCTTGGGAATTGAAAATTTCTTCCTATTCTAAGGTTGAAATTTTAATTATTGAGTCCATTATTATTTTTATGTAATGGAAATTGGGCCAATGGAGAGGGACACGTGGAGAAACTAGAGCCTACAACATTACCTCCCCCATGGTATTGTATGTACATATATTATTCAAACTAATATGTAGGTCTTAGCCTATGGTGGAGGCCTTACATAGCTGGCAGAGATGTCTAACTATCAAACTACAAACTATATTTAGTTTATGACTTTAAAATTAGCGGACATGTATGAATTTGGTAGAAGGACACCAAGATTCATAGACATGATGAAGGCATACATAGTTTTAAATCCAAATTTTTGAAAACTATATATGTTGCATTGCATTTCGGAACAAAAGTTGGTGAGGGCTGTAATATTACAAAAATCTAGCCTTCAGCTAAATGGAATATTATAGTTTTTTTGTCACTAGGTAGGTGAATAAGTGGGTGGGGAGGCCCATAAGTCTCCTTAGCAGCAATAAATACACTTCAAGTGTGAAAGGAGACCTTTTTCAGTAGCTAAATAAAGCACCTCCAAGTGTGAATAGGGTTGGATCATGTTGATTCAGTCAAATTTGACCAAGTCAACAACGCTGTTATGGAGGAGTGGAGATTTATTAAGGAATAACACAGTTTTGGAGGGAGATGGATCTCATGAAGGGTATGACCTAATCGAGTGGGGCCAAGGGCAGGCAAGCTCATATTCTATTTAAGGAAGAGGATGGAAGCCATTTGAGCTCATGTTTTAGATTGTTATTTTGATATTGTTCTGCTTAGACTTTGCATTCCTTTGTTGTTTAACAGGGTCGTTGTGTTGTTTAGCACCGGGTGTTCTCGAGCGAGAATCCCATCTCTTTCCTTGAGGTCCCTCTTGGTAGAGTATTTTATTCATTTCCACATTCAGGTTTTCAGGCCAAGCTACAAATTTATTCATCAGCATAGTTTATGCAGGTTATTGTGTTGTGTTGCATGGTGCAGTAGTGGAGGGGTTAGAATCCCACTTTCTGAGCTAGTTTCTCATAGGAGGAAGGCTTCCTTCTCTTGGGAGATCAGTTTGGAGAGTCATAAAGCATATTTCAGATATTTGGCACCAGGTCATGCATTTACCATCATTTCTAGTGCTGTTCCAGCTAGGAATTGTGTTATTTTGGAGGGAAGCTTCAGTGGCAGATATTGTGGTTTCTTTGCAATGTTTCCTTATGATTGACGGGATCATCCTTTCATGGGAGGAGACCTTTTAGGGGATCAACATCAGCTCTATTACACTTCAGCCTTATACACTCTTGTTCTTTAGTTTTGGAGTGTATGTTCAGCCATTGGTCTTTAGATCCCATCTTGTATAGGGTGTATTTTTGAAAACCCTTTCTAGGTTCTTTGTAGGAGTTTGTATTAAGCCTAGAGCTATAGTGGGCATATATTTTGACACATATAACAGCCCTACATATTTTTTACATTCTTTTTCTATAGCAGTGTGTTTTTAACTGCGTTGTAGCCGTCTCCGACATCCTTGTATTGTGACAACAGCTCATTTGTGGAGTGATTTCTTATGGGAGGCTTGTTCCTTCATTATATATGATTCATGCCTTACTATTATGTACTAATTTGCTGATATAATACATGATGTTATGTATCCATATTGTTCTCCAATGATTATGATTTGATTTACAATGCTACTTTCAATTTTGTGTTCATGTATTGCTGCATTCCCCATTTGGGATATTACAGTGGTATCAGAGCATAACCTTGGCTCAGCCTGTGGATCTCAGCCATTATGCTAATAGGAGAAGAATAAGGAGAGATGTACAGAAAATATAGAGAGAATAATTCATTATGTGGAGGAAGGAAGGTAGAGAGGCTCTCAAAGCTTCTTTTTTCTCTACAGAGCATTAAAGGAGATCTCAAGAAAATGAGAAGAGAGATGGAATCTCCAAAGGATTTTGGATCTAAAGCAAACTCTAGAGTTGCACATGATGAGTGTGAGCATGTAGTTACACACCAAGGTTCATAGCACAGTTATATGCCCAGATGTGCTATGAGGGATATGAAAGAAGAAGGGATGCCTAAGAGGGAAACTCTTAGTGACTTTCTGCAGGAATATGAACCTCAAACTTAGAATTTTAGAGATCATATCACTTTTTCAGATTTTTGCAAGATCAAGGTGGAGAGGAGAAAGTAGCATGACATGGGTAGATTTTCTCTATCTACTTTTGGTGGATCACCAACATGTTCAGATAGACCTTGGGTGGAGGAGCTACACACTTATTTGCAGCAGCACCAAGTTCATGAAGAGGAAGCCATCAAATTTTTAGCACTGCATTTTAAAGGTAAGACTTATGCTTTGTGGATGTTTGAGTCATTTTCATTAAAAAATTTCAATACTTCTTCTTTTGCTAAGTTCACTAAGAGATTGGTGTAACGGTTTGATGGAAAAAATTCTGAAACATTATTCATGGAGCCAAAAAAACCAAAACAAACAACACCTTTGCATATGTTGGAGGAATCTATACACCCAAATACACTTTAGAAAATTTTTGAAGAAGCTCACATCTTGCATACTACTTTGCTAGAGGCAAGATCTCTGTCTCACATCCTTGGACAATAAGTCATCAATATCCCTTTTTCAAAGAGGATCCTCCTATTGAGAAGGTGACTCCCATTCATATTGAGGAGGAAGAGAAGGATGGGGAAAACAATGCTATCATATCTAGAGCACATCTAGCACCTCATGCAGAGGTAGATGGAGCACTTTCTCCAACAAGAGGGATTCTTTTGTCTTTGCAAGAAATTCCCAGGATCTCATATGGGGAGATCAGGGCACAATCAATGGACAACATGATTGTGAGGCATTCCATATGGAAGGAGAAGATATGGAGGAAGGTCATCATCACATGATGAGGAGCACACACCCCTATCTATTTCAAAGGGTTAATGAAAAGAAGAGGTAGACTGATTTGTGCTATAAGGGAAAGGACAAGGTTTTACATCCATATGTATAGTCTACTCTTGTCATTGATGTCTGATTACATGGAGGCATTCCACCAGGGAGAACACCAGATCAGGAGATGATGAGGAATGCTTCACATTGGATAGCACCACTCTTAGATCTCGAAGGGGTGGATACTTTGGAGGGGTCTATTACAGCACAAAGAGTTCGGGTGGACTCAAGGAGGAGGGAGACACTATCCCATTTTCAGCATCACCCACTCTCACTATATGTACTGCGCTGACAAAATTTTTTGTAGTGATGGAGGATGGCACCTTCGTGGTGCAAGGGAGCTGCTCCATGGGTTTGGAGAAACAAAGGGTACTTCCTTTGAGGAAGGGATCCTCCATACATTGGAGTAGATGGAGGCCACTCATGCTTACATTGGCCAAGATCGGGAGATTACTTTTGGATGAGAACTTCTCATGGGAGGCCAACTTCCAGAGACCACCAATTCTATTTTAGCATGAGAAGTTGCATGATGGGCATGGAAGCACTTTGGAGGATGAATTTTGCATGGGGGATGTCAAAGGAGTAGATAGCAGCATGTGGGGAGCTCCACATTTCATAACTTCAGCGTTGTCTCTTAGGAAGATTGATTCATATTGGAGATCTCAACTATTGCTAGAGTACTCGAAGGATCTTGGTGCTTGCATGATTCTTGATGACCCGAATGGAGATGATAGATATGTGGCGGATGATGTGGTTATCTATTCTTGTGGCAGATTCTTCTTGACTAAAGCTTCTAAGCTCAAGGAGAGGCTGCTACATGTATCATATGAGGACTTCCTTTCTATGCACTTTGATGCATATCATTATTTGATGGAGGCGTTCACTTGGGAGGGCATCCAAAATGATATATTTCAGCATATGGAGAGATGCATAGCCCAGATGTTGATGGAGAGGTTGGCACAGTCACTTCCCTAATCATTGAGAGTGAGGGAGAATTTCTAGCTGATCCATTTCAGCTCAAGGACCAAATTACATGGTGGAGAAGGTACAATTTTGCATTATGATTTGTACTTATTTACTTTTTATGAGAAGCATGTTGTATTAAGGAGATTCATTCCTTCTTATACATTATATTATGATGTACTTGAGGAAAAATGTAGCATTGAGATTAGCTAAACTTTTGGTGGTTTGTGGGGGAAGCCACATGATTCTTGGTGTGCACCATTGGCACCACATTTTACTTTCATGATCCTATATTGTAGGAATATTGTGGCTAGAAAAGCACTTGTTGTTATTTGATTTGAGGTAGGCAAGGGATGCACTGTGCTGGTTCCATGTGCAGAAATATGATCCACTTTCCGGTTGTCATATGGAAACTTGTTTTCATTGGTTTTTTCTTCCATATATTGCTAATGTTTTTATGTTCATGGGAAGCTTTGTTTGGAGAGTGGGACAAGAGTTGGAGGTGTCCATTGGGGGTATGATTCTCCATAATTTATATGTTGCATGTTTCAAGAGAAACAATTTTCAAACCATGATTTCCATACTACATATCTTTTCTTCATGTGGGAGGAGCCATTTGGAGAGCTTGAGTTTTTGGAGGAGGCACTTCATGGCTGAATTGTTTAATGGGGTAACTTGGGCCATTCTTGGAGGCCATGAAATATTATCCCAAGATTAGCAACAGCCCCATACATACCATAAATGGAGAGAGAAACAACTTATGTGGAAGAATCTAATCTCTCCATGCAGCCCCAATACATTGCATGAACCAGGGGTTGACGATCCTTTTGATCAGCTACATAGAATGGCTCATTTCATTTGGATGATAGCATGGGTCTGGGAGTTTCTAATTGGAAATGAGATCCCATATGATTTTCATCACTCCTACCTTGAGAATGCCATTGGAAAGAAATAATATTTCCACGTACACATTCCACCTTTTCATGATGTGAGCCATTTGGGTTTGCTTACTTGGGAGGAAACATTGGAGGGCAGATTTATTGCAGATTTTTTTTAGAAGTGGTTGGGACTATTGATGAAGAGGCCACAAGAGGAGGAGGGGAGGAATTTTTCTCTCCTTAGACAGTTGCTTGAGGACAAGCAACATTTTGGAGGGTAGGGCTGTAATATTCCAAAAATTTAGCCTTCAGCTAAATGGAATATTATAGTTTTTTTTGTCACTAGGTAGGTGAATAATTGGGTGGCGAGGCCCATAAGTCTCCTTAGTAGTAATAAAATCACTTCAATTGTGAAAGGAGACATTTTTCAGCATGTAAATAAAGCACCTCCAAGTTTGAGCAGGGTTGGATCATGTTGATTCACTCGACTTTGACCAAGTAAACAATGTTATTATGAAGGAGTGGAGATTAATTGAGGAATAACGCAGTTTTGGAGGGAGATGGATCTCATGAAGGGAATGACCTAATTGAGTGGGGCCAAGGGAAATAAATCTCATATTCTATTTATAGAATAGGATGGAAGCCATTTGAGCTCATGTTTTAGATTGATATTTTGATATTTGTCTACTTAGACTTTGCATTCCTTTGTTGTTTAGCAAGGTTGTTGTGTTGTTTAGCACCGGGTGTTCCTGAGAAATAATCCAATATCTTTCCTTGAGGGGCCTCTTGGAAGAGTATTGTATTCATTTCCACATTCAAGCTTTCATGCCAACCTATATCTTTCTTCAGCGGTGCAGTTTCTGCATGTTATTGTGTCGTGTTGCAACATGCAGTAATGGAGGGGTTAGAATCCCACTTTCTGAGCTATTTTATCATAGGAGGAAGGTTTCCTTCTCTTGTCAGATCTTTTTAGAGAGCCATAGAGCATATTTTAGATCTTTGGCTCCAAGACATATATTTACCATCATTTCTAGCACTGTTCCTGCTAGGAATTGCATTATTTTGGAAGGCAACTTCACTGGCAGATCTTGTGGTTTCTTTGAAGTGTTTCCTTATGATTGAGGGTATCATCCTCTCATGGTAGGAGACCTTTGATGGTATCAACATCATATCTATTATACTTCAGCCTTCTTCTCTCTTGTTCTTTACTTTTGTAGTGTATCTTCACCATTGGGCTTTAGATTCCATCTTCTATAGGGTGTACTTTTGAAAACCCTTTCCGGGTTCTTTGTAGGAGTTTGTATTAAGCCTAGATCTGTATTGGGCATATCTTTTGAGGCATATAGCATCCCTACATCTTTTGTATATTATTTTTCTATATCATTGTGTTTACGACTGTGCTTTAGTAGTATCTAGCATTCTTGTATTGTGGCAACAGCTCATTTGTGGAGTGATTTCTTATGGGAGGCTTGTTCCTTAATTTTATATAGTTCATGCCTCACTATTATGTATTGATTTTCTGATACAATACATGATGTTATGTCTACATATTTGTGTCCAATGATTATGATTTTATTTACACAACTACTTTCAATTTTGAGTTCATGTATTGTTGCATTCCCCATTTGGCATATTATAGGGTCGGGGTCGAATCCACGACCATCCCTGCTCCATTTCATCGCGGCTCCATCTCCTCTACTTCATAGACCTTACCCCATAACATTCCCACATGTATTTGAAGTTTATATGTTCCATGTTCAGGGGTCTGGAGGGGGCCATCCCCCTCACATATGCTCAAGAGAAGAGAACCAAGCACTTATCATCAGTGGAAATTCAAATTGTTACACACATTTATATGCCACTAATCCGGGATTAGAAAACCTAACCTGCATTTAAGAGTCAAGCGCACTTAGTGCTAAATAAAAATTTATTAACACTTAAGACATGCTTATCTTAAGCTAATGGCGCAATTAACATGGTGACAGAGATGGCATAGTTTGCTAAATGTGGCGAAGCTCTATTTTTAGTGGAGTTGTCTTGCCAGATTCCAGATGTAGTGGAAAAATTGTAGGAAAAATTGGTTTTGGCATAACTGAGGAGATTTTCAACCAATTTTAGTTAACGAAGAGTCATTATCATTATATAATGATGTTTTAGAGCCATTGGAGCAAGTTCATAGGTAACAAGAGACTATAAACAAAAAATTTTCATAATTGAAGTGAATACAAATGTTCATGCCATGGAAGCTGGACCAAGGAGATGTAGCCAAGGAGGGGTCAACTCCTTCATAAAAACCATGTCTATTTGACACAGTTGTGTGTGTTTTTTATGTGTTCATATTTTTTTCTTCAGAATTTAGTTTCCATTATTTTATGTTCATGAAATAAATTTAATCTCATGAATCTTGTTGAATTATCAATGATAAGAACATGTAAAAACCCTTCAATAAGAAACAAACCTATGCATTTTCATATTAAATCTGAAACTAATATCAGCACAACATTAAATAGAATTCAATTTCAGATCAATATTATAACATAGCAAACAAAGGTTCCTTCACTAAATTGTCTCTACTATTTAAATCATGGATAAAAAGCATAAAGTACAGGTATCTTCAACTATATGTGTTATGAAAAATATGGAAGAGGTGTAATGCCATCATTTTTTTGTAGAAAAATATTGAGATACATGAGGATGTCATCAAGACAGTGATGTTTTTGAACGAGATTGTGTCTGTGTAGAGCAACAAAGAATATAGAGCCTTCAAATCTAAGGAAATTTTGAAATATTTCACTGTGGGATTCTTTATGGTGCAAATGATAATAGAGCATGTGGATGTGGTGTTCTTATTTATCTACAAAATGATAAATACTTTCACTTCTTGTGGGAGGGAGAAAGAGGGACAAATAGCAGAGCTGAAATGATTACATTATGGGGAGTTTTGTGTGCTACCATGTGGCTGCCTATTGATAAAATCCATATTTTCAGGGACACAAAAGAAATCATTGGTTGGGTGAATGGTAGCAATTATTTTAACACTCCTATTCTAAATAGCTGGATTTTTTGCATGAAACTTTTGGTAAGGACCTTTCAAAATGTGAGTTTTCATCAATTATATAGAGAACAGAATGGGTCAGCTGATTTACTTTCGAAAAGACATATTGGTAGGGAGAGAGGTAATTTTTATTTCTCTTCTTACGATAATGGATGGTTGATTAATGCATGTACCATTAACTATTCATAAGAGAATGAGAGAACACAAAGTGCAATACAACGATGGAATAGAGATCGAAGAGATTGGGAATGACCCAAGTGGAATTGTTAGTGATAGTAAGTTAGTAGAATAAATTATAATTTTGTGCACAACATTAGTATAAAGGTTGTTAGTGTCTTATTGAGCATTTTTAGCAATAAAAATGTTTGTGATAAATTTGTTTTTTGATAGTTTTTGAACAAGTGGGATGTAAAGTTCGGTTGAGCAAAAGGAATGAAAGTTTGAGAACATGTGTACTACCTTTTATTAATATATAATAAGTAGTTTTTTTTTTCCTATTGAAAGAAAAAATCCATATCCAATCATAAATCTCAAATGTTGGCTCCCCTAGAGATGGATAGTGAAACTAATTAAATACACCTCGATTTTACTTTTGGTACACTATAAAAGATGAACAAATGTTTCCAAACATGGATATAAAAACCCGACTTTCCTTCTTAACATAGCATCTTTGTATTGCGTAGAACCCAAGGAAGGATTCGCTATTCTCAATAGTATAGCGATGGAAGAGCATATGAATAAGAAGGAAAGGCATGAAAAAATGGAATATGAGATGTCATTTCCCCAAATAGACACAACTTTTGCAAGGAGCTCACAGGTGCTCCCATTTGAAGAGGTCACTGTGTCTCTCCATGAACACCAGCCTCATTCTCAAGAATAAGAATAAGAGGAAGATATGACAAAGAGAGTTTCTTCATCCATCAATTATTTCTAGAGCCTGAGAAGGAGAGAGAGGTGTGATGAAAAAGACAATAGAAAGCTTCCAAATATTTTACCATATTCACGATGAGCAAAAAATTTATTATTGATGTATAGTATTGGGCCTCCATAACAGGATGGATGATATAATTTTTTTTATCTTTCTAGTAGTCCAAACCCCTTTGTTAATATATCAGGGATGATCCTTCTAGTCCCAAGTTTAGGGTGCTTGGTTTTATTTCTACCTCTAAATTTCCCTTTATGGTAGTTGTCGGGGTTCCTATGTTTTGGCAGATTTGGAAATACTAAAATATAAGACAACATCAAAACCACTTTGGGGCCCTAGGATCTAGCCCTCCTGGACCCGGAGAGGGATCTCTCCAATGAAACAAATAATGATGTATCTTTGAAGCTCAAAATGAGGTATTAGGCTAGGTATGAAGCACAAGAGTTGTTTTAAATGATTTGGTTGGTTGTTGGGTTGAGTCAGAGATCACTAACTGCGAAAGCTGAAGAAAGAAAGGAACAAAGAAGTAGGATGTTTTGGAAAAAGAGGGTAGGTCATGAAGGAGTCATCCACTTGGCTATGGATTCATCAAAGGGGATTACTTGCATAGCAACTAACCAAGGCTTTCAGAGGGAAAATCATCTATACTAAGGGATCTTTTAGATAGATGATGTAATGCGACATTAAAGAGTGAAGGTGAAAGAAGGAAAGAAACCAAATTTCTATCTATAGATCAGGTCAGATGTCATTTAAATCCAGACCTGATTTGACATACTCAAAGGAAACTCTCAATGAAGACACAAAGGGTAGCTTGTAGATCATACCAGAGGTCATTTAACTCCAGGCCTGCTTCAGCATGCTCCAAGGGAAAACAGAGGTAATATTTAACACAGAGCTAGAGTCTATAGATCGGAGAAGGACTTTTAGCATTCCCTGCTTTGACACCAGCAAGAAGATCCAAGTAGAAAACCCCGAATTCACACATCAGCTAGTAGTAAAAATAGCTACTACACTAGTTAAATTACATGAATTTACTCTTATATTCACAATCAGTAGAAAACATCAAAGGTAGGGAGGTCAGAAACATAGGGTACCATGCAAAGGTATATCATGTGCTAGATTTCTGATGGGTACCAGAAGACCAATGAACAGCATGAATAATGTAAATAAAAAATGCAAAGAGAGAAACATCACCCGTAGTAATAGACTAGGTTCCTGTGAAATTTGCTTGATTAATCAATATGCAAAACAAGTAACATACTTTGAGCTCAATGGCTAATATAGTCCAAACTTCTCCTCCCAGCCTACTAAATTACAAAATACTGAGCTAATTCCTCCCAACAACTATTCTAACAGTCGAATGAATCCATACAACTAACAACAACAACAACAACAACAACCTTTTCAATGAATATTACAGGGTTTCTTATAGAAAAATGAGTGATAGCGAGAGTAGATGTTCATTTAATTTGATTTATTAAGACAGAATGGTGGAAGCGTTCATGCCCATACTACTTAATAACCTTGCGATGTACTCTGTAGTATGCTTTAGAGATCTATGTTAGGTCGATACTGACCTCGGATGTGTTCTTGAAGTTCTTCTGTTTGTTTGGAACTCTGCGCTGTCTTCTGGAATAAGTGACAGGGATGGAATGTTTGTGGGTCTCCATACTTCACAACTGCTATCTGAAAATCATAGAAGCTTTTGTCAGTGGAATACATTTAAGGGCTTGAGGAGGCATGGAGACTTCTGTAGGAAGGTGTCCTTTTGGAGAAACAGTGCTCTGCTGACATTAAACACAGATATGGCTTTGTTTCATGTGATTTTTGGTCTTCGAACTATGCTTTTATCCTTTGAACACGGGATTAAAGCGTTAAATATTCAATATAGGCTTTAACCCTTCTAATCCCTCTCCGCTGATTCACTTTGCCGCTGATGTAATGGCCTCTCTGCGTTCGCAGTCACAATAACTGTGACTATTGGAAATAGAGTGAATTCATCACTACGTATACCGTGCACAATAAAATGAATCTATTACAAAATCCAAGGGGTGGTGGAAGCAATGCTTTCAAGGCCTAGAGGAATGGTGGTAGTGATGGTGGAAATTGTGGATGCAAGGTAAAATGGGTAAGAAATGCAGCGTAATGGAGGTTTGGTGGAAAAATGCACATGGACCATTCGATCAGGTCTAGTGGCGATGATCGACAGTGGAGATTGAGCAATGGGATGACCTTTGAAAGTTGGGCGAAATGCAAAAGAAATGGGGAAATGCAATGAAAAACATAAGAAATGCACCTTAGGTGGTGGGACCCGGTCATGGCGGAGGGCGATTTAACTTGGACCATCAGATCTCAGGAGGAGATCAACGGTTGGGATGACGCGATGAAATTCTATGATCACGTGATGAGAAAATGTGAATGAAGTGTTAGATGCAATGAGGGTCGTTGATCTGTAAATATCAATGGTCGAGATCTGTAGATGAGGCTTCGGGTAATGAGGTGGGGAGGTGGTATTTGGGAACAAAAACCACTCGTTGCGTGCGGCGAAAAAGGGAGGGAGGTGGTTTTTACTCTTTCAACGCGATATGGGTCCCCGGCTGACACGTGGCTTTAGAAAACTACCCATATCACGTGAATTTGAAATGCTAAACTTCAGACTCTCAAACTGTGCGATATTGTTGTGGGACATTGGATCTGGGCCCATGAGATATGACGGTGGTGGAGGAGCGTGATGTGATGAGATGCACGGTCGGTTAAAGTGGGGCCAAGAAGATAGTTGTTTCAATCAGGGCCATCCAATCTAACGATGGACGATCGAGATCTGGAGAGAGAGAGAGCATAGGTGGAGGATTGGTTAGTGGGTGGGAGTAATAACGACTGTCGGATTAAAGGAGATGGATGGTTGTGATCAAATCGGAGGGAGACTGATGGGAGAACCAAAACCCCGATGAGAGGGGAAGCAATTGCATCTAGACCGTTGATTTGGTTGCATATCAATGGCTGTGATTTTTTTAGAGCTCGCCAATCGGGTGAAGATCAACAACAAAGCGATTGGTGCAATCAGCAGCGAGTGATTGCGCAATAGCCATCGGATCAGAGAACATATCGATGGTCGGCATGCAATCGGGGGATGATAGGAGAGAGGAAGAGGTGTGCCGTGGGATAAGCGCCGATCGTCAGATCTTTTTAAGATCAATGGCTGGAAACTCAGCGGAAACCAATAGTATAAATTTATCGCATTGGAAATTTTGTGTTTAACAAAAAAACTGCGCTTCCAGATTGTCCAATTTTGATAAGCGCCCAAGGCTCAAGTGCTCGGTCCTGGGCGCATGGCATATGGGGAAGTGGTTTATGGGGGTTGGCCGAAAGGAGTTAAAGCCTTATATGCAAAATAAGTGTTTTTGGCCCTATTTTAATGCTTTTAAAGGCCAATGGGAGGTTTCGGTAGAGGGAATAAGGGGTGTTTAGGCCAGACAAGGGATATCATAATGCTTAAATAGGGTTTTGGGAAGATTTAGAGGGTTAATGAGGGAAATTTAAAAGGGGAAAAGGAGGTGAAAAGTGGGGTTTAGTGGGAATGAAATAGGAGGAAATGGGGCCTTTTTGGGCATTATTCTTCTTAACAGTGAGGCCTTATAATGGAAACAGGTGAGGGGATTTATCAAAGAACAAAGGCATAAGGAGGCTTCAAGGATGATGTGTTTTCAGGGGAAATGCATTCCTTGAATTCTCAAAAAAAAATTATCTCCCTGTTTGCTTGTCAAAAAATTCATAGGGGGCTAACAGTGGCTCCACATGGGGATGGCTTCTTCTTGAAGGAGTCAAGAATTTAGAGAATGATCTTTGGTGTAGGCCAGATACCTGGTACTTGACCCATCCATTTTCTTTATTGGATCAGCTGCCACAAATCACGAGGATATCCTATCAGCAAAAATGTTCTCCCAAACAACTACCTACCCAGACTATAGTCCTAACATTTTTTCTTTTGGGTTCATTTGGACTTGCAGACCCTTTACATCATCAATTTTTTACAAACAGGAAAATAAACCTATTCTACCTCTACCCTTATTACTCCATGAGACCATACTAAATAGTTGGCCTCATAATTTCTCTACCTACACTACTATCTGCTAGGATTAGACTATCTAGCAGATTTCTTATCTACATTCTAAGACAGAAATTGAGAAATAGTCAAGCCAGGATTAGATTGTCTGGCTTGCTGTGGACCATGGCACAGAGAAAAAATTTCTGATGGACTGAAACTTTGCAAAAATTAAACGCAACTGACTAAATGCTCACAGACTGAGCTTTATTGAGCTTTTCCTACCTACCCTACTCTAACTTGAATATTTACAAGTCTAGCTTACAAACATTGTCTTTCAATGCAACCAGTCCATCAAGTAATCCCATGAATGGTATTTCTTGCTCAAATCCTTGAGTAGGCCAGATAGGTAGGGTTTCTCCCACTCTTTTTGTTTCATAACAGCAGCCTTTAAAAATTTTCTTGCTATCTGCAACATGTTGCTCAAAAATACCTTTGATCCTTCTTCAATTTTTTGCAGGAAATGTACATAAGGATCATGATATGATACCTGGTTATGAATATTTGGCTGGCAGGCTTCAACCAGGATTTCTTCTTCTTCCACTAGATTGAGAAAGAGACTCTCTTGGAGTAGAGTGTCTCCTTCATCTTCTGAACTAGAGGACTCATCGTATATTGCTCCTGAGTCCTCTTGGAGCTCTGATATCATTAGGTCCCTATATCACTAGTATAGTCCCTTATTATTGTTAGTGTAACCCCCTTATTGTTATTATTGAACCCTTGTTACCCCCATTTTGTTATTATTGTGCCCTTAAATTATTATTGTTAGGTCGGCTAGGATTACATTGTGGCCCACTAGGATTACATTATGGCCCCATGGACTCCTATATATAGAAAGGAGGTTTTGTAAATTGTATCATCCAAAAATTGTTCATTTATGTAATGTATTGGAGGTTTCCCCCTCGAAGTGGCTTATTTCTAAGGCGTTGATATCTCTTTTCTTCTATTTTTGGAGCTGGTTACACAACATTTGGTATCAGAGCTTTGGATTCTAGGGTTTCGCTGCTCCAAACAGGTCATCATGGCATTTGCGCTATAAATTTTTTTGTATGAAGTTTCATAAGATGAAATTTTTACGGTGCGAAGATGAAATCCTGAGGAAGATTTTCTAAAAATTTCAGAGCCTGGTTCACAATATTTTCGGAGATATGATCTGTGGAATTTAGGTCTTTTTTCAGGCTCCTAAACAGGTCATCGTGGAATTTGCACTATAATTTTTTTTATATGAAGGTTCAGAATCTGAAATTCGTATGGTACGAAGCAGAAATCCCAAGGAAATTCGTCAAAAAATTTCAGAGCTTGGTTCACAATATTTTTGGAGATATGATCTGTGGAAGGTAGTTATTTTTCAGGCTCCTGAATTGCATCTCAAAGAGGTGATCATGGGAAAATGTCAATAACTCTCTCTCTCTGGGCATCGGATTGGAGTTCCGTAAAAATTGGTTGCAAGTACATAGACTGTAGTTTCTTGGATATGAATTTTAGAGACATAGGAAAAAACAGTGACACGTGGCAAGTCGTACAAGTTCGCTCTACTGAACGAGTCTATAATTAGGTCATTGTGGGATATTGGACACAAATTTGTCTTGGAGAATCCAAACCAGGTCAGACCTATGGCATTCAAAAGAGAATTCATAGGGCTACTTCAATGCTGAATTTCAGATATTGAAGATTGGCAATCACAGAGATAATACAATTTTAATATCGAGCCCCTCAAAGCAAGTAAAAGGTGTGTATTTTTTTTCCGAATTGCATAAGTCTTGTTTGAAGAATCAAGTTGAATTGATTGCAAGGGCATATTGTAGAATAGATATCAATATTGGAGTCTAAAATGGCCCCTAAAAAGAATTCAGCACCCATTAAGCCTTTAGAAGGCTCTATTATGACTCATGAAGACGAAGAATGGCAACATGACATATCAAAATTACAAGAGCAAGTGCAAAATATTTTGCTCTCTCAAAGAACAACAAAAAATGAAATGGAAGTTTTGAAGAAGGGCATGGAAACTAAGATGGATGGTTTGAAGAAAGGTGTGGAAGCTAATATGAGTGGTTTGGAAGCTAATATGGATGGAATGGAAGTGGGCATGGAAGCTAAGATGGATGACATGGAAGCTAAGATCGATGAAAAAATGAAAGACAACATGGAAAACATGAAGAAAGATCTAAAAGTAGACATCGAAGGTTTGGGAAAGTTGATACAAGAAATGTTTCTTAATGGTGAAAAGATAGTAGAGGAAACTCATGATGAGAACAAAATAAATGTTAATCGTGATTTCATAAACTCTACTGTTGGAGGGAAGAACCACCATATTCAAAAAATGGATATGAGGAAGTTTGATGGAAAGGATCCTGTAACATGGATAATACAAATGGAGCAATATTTTGATCTCCATAATGTGCAAAACATACAAAAGGTACGCATTGCAACTTTACGTTTAGAACAAAATACATTTGTATGGTATCGATGGCTTTGCTCCCGTAAAAGAATTGTCACTTGGTCAATTTTTATGGAGGAAATGATAGCACATTATGAGGATACAAAGAGAAACACCTTCTTTAGCCAATTGATAAATCTCAAACCAAAGGGTTTAGTGGGGCAGCACATTGAGGACTTCCAAAAATTGAATATAAGGGTAACTGATATTCTAGAGGAACACAGGATCAATCTCTTCATAGGCACTTTAAAGGATAACATCCAACATGAAGTTCGTGTTTTGGAACCGGATTCATTGGAGAAGGCATTCAGGTTGGCAAGAAAATTTGAATGTAAAATAATGGTGACAAGGAAGCCTACCACTCAATTCTATAAAGAAGGAAGTGTTGCTACGCCTAGATTTCCACAACCTACAAGGTTGACACCACAACAATTGGAAGAAAAAAGAGCAAAAGGGCTTCACTACAGTTGTGATAGAAAATACACTAAAGGTCATAAGTGTGCTGAGAAGAAATTATTTTACATAGATTGTGAAGAGGAAGAAGAAAATGAACAAGAAGAGGATATACACCGGGAACCAACCCTAGAAGAGGAAGAAATGAATCCGACCATATCGTGTAATGCACTGGCAGGAATTACCACTCCTCAAACTCTCAAGATACAAGGAAAAATCAAGAAGAAAAATGTAATAGTGTTGATTGATTCAGGTAGCACCCATAATTTTATTCATTGTAAGGTAGCCAAGGAATTAAATTGTTTCCTATACCCAGCACCAGAATGTCAAGTGATGGTTGTAAATGGAGGAACTATAAATTGCTCTGGAAAATGCCATAATATTAAGCTAACCATCGGGGAATATGTATTGACTAGTCCAATGCTTTCCATTCCTATGGGAGGTGCTGATGTTGTACTAGGAGTACAATGGTTACAATCTTTGGGGACGGTAGCTTTTAATTTTCAAGAACTTTTCTTGAAATTTTTTTCAGAAGGAAAGGAAGTCGAATTACGGGGTATTGAAGGGAAGCTGGGAAGGATAATAAGCTCTAATGTCATGACAAAGCTTCTAAAGAAATAACAACGAGGCATAATTGCACAATTATGCTCACTAGAAGTTCCGACATCAAAATCATCTATTTCTGCAGATCTCCAACAAGTCATGGACAATCATTCCAAGGTGTTTGAAACTCCCAAAGGACTCCCACCTATTCGTGATCATGATCATGCTATTCATTTGATTCCAGGAAGTGTTCCTCCAAACATCAGGCCTTATAGATATCCTTACTTCCAAAAGAGAGAAATTGAACGTATGATTGCAAAAGTGTTAGAGGCGAGTATAATTCAACCTAGTCAAAGTTCTTTCTCTGCTCCTGTATTTTTGGTACACAAGAAGGATGCATCATGGTGAATGTGTCCAGATTATAGGGAGCTCAATAAGCTCACCATTAAAAACCAATTTCCCATTCCTGTGATTCATGAATTATTGGATGAATTACATGGAGAAATTTATTTTACAAATTTGGACCTTCGTTCAGGATATCATCAAATTAGAATGAAGACTGAAGATATTCCAAAAACAACATTTCAAACTCATGAGGGTCATTATGAATTTTTGGTCATGCCTTTTGGCCTTACCAATGCACCTTCTACATTTCAAGGGTTGATGAATTCCATTTTCAATCCCTTCCTTAGAAAATTTGTGCTAGTATTTTTTGATGATATACTAATCTACAGCAGGTCTTGGAAGGATCATGTTGAACATGTTGACAGGGTGCTCAAACTATTGCAGGAGAAACAATTATATGCAATAAAATCCAAATGTTTCTTTCGATTACAATAGGTTGAATATCTAGGTCATATTGTATCTCACGAGGGTGTTAAAGTAGACCCTAACAAAATTAAATCCATTAAGGAATGGAAAGTGCCCACAACCATAAAGAAGTTGCGAGGATTTCTCGGGTTAACAGGGTATTATCGCAAGTTTGTTAAGAATTATGGGAGAATAGTAGCACCTCTAACAACATTATTGAAGAAAGATGCATTTTCATGGACTCCTAATGCAACTAAGGCCTTTGAACGTCTTAAGGAGGAAATGTGCCTAGCACCGGTCTTAGCTACGCCAAACTTCACCAAAACCTTTATTGTGGAATGTGATGCCTCAGGAAATGGAATTGGTGCAGTTTTAATGCAGGAAGGAAGACCCATTGCTTTTGAAAGTCGTCCAATCAAAGGAAAGTATTTATAGAAACCTATTTATGAGAAAGAAATGTTAGCAATACTACATGCACTAAAGAAATGGCGAACTTACCTAATGGGAAGACACTTCAAGGTAAAAACTGATCATGATAGTCTTAAACACTTTTTGGAACAAAGACTATCGTCAGAAGAGCAGCAAAAATGGGTCACAAAGATGTTGGGTTATGACTTTGAAATAATCTACAAAAAAAGGAAAGCTTAATGTTGTTGCAGATGCACTCTCAAGAAAGAATGAAGAGGTGGAAGCATTGCTTTGTGCCATTTCTATTATCCAACCAGATTGGATAACTGAAGCAAGAGATGAATGGAAGAAGGACAAAGATGTATGGTTACTCATTCAAAAGTTGCAGCAAGATCCTAGTACATCTGATACATTTAGTTGGAAAAATGATTCCTTATGGTACAAAGATCGCTTATATCTTTGTAAGAATTCCCAACTAAAACAAAAGATTCTTCTGGAATTGCACACTTCTCCTTTAGGAGGACACACAGGATTTTTAAAAACTTACCACAGGGTGAAGAAAGAATTTTTTTGGGATGGCCTTAAATCTGATATTTGAAAGTTTGTGGCGGAATGTTTGGTTTGCCAGCAGAATAAAGTGGAAACAATTAAGACCCCAGGACTTCTACAACCTTTATCCATTCCAAGTCAACGTTGGGAGGAGATTTCAGTGGATTTTATCACAGGTTTACCTAAGTCCGAAGGAAAGAGTGTCATCATGGTGGTAGTTGATAGAATTACCAAGTATGCACACTTTTGTGCATTATCTCATCCATTTAAAGCAAGTACGGTTGCTACTACATTTATGGACAGAATTCAAAAGCTACATGGAAGCCCAAGGGTTATTGTGAGCGACAGAGATCCCATTTTTACTGGAAATTTTTGGACGGAGTTATTTTCTTGTGTGGGTACTCAATTAGCTCATAGCTCATCTTATCATCCTCAATCTGATGGTCAAAATGAGATAGTAAATAAATGTTTGGAAGGATATCTTCGTTGTTTTGTATCTAATAAACAAACACAATGGGTCAAGTGGTTACCTCTTGCTAAATGGTGGTATAACACTTCCTTCCATACTGCAGCAAAAATGACCCCATTTATGGCACTTTATGGATATCATTCACCATCCATCACATCATCTTTAAGGGAAAATTCAAAGGTTCAAGCAGTGGAAGATCACATCGAGCATCAGCAAGAAGTTCTCCAACTCTTAAAGGATAACCTGAATTTGGCACAAAATCGAATGAAACAACAGGCAGATAAACATCGCAGCGAGAGAAGTTTTGATGTAGGAGATTGGGTATTTTTACGGCTACAACCATACAAACAAATGTCTCTCAAGCAAGCTAAGAAGGATAATAAATTATCACCAAAGTACTATGGTCCTTACAAGGTGTTGCAAAAGATTGGTTCTATGGCATGCAAATTGGAGCTTCCTGCTTCTTCGCGAGTACATCCAGTTTTCCATGTTTCATGCTTAAAGAAGGTTATAGGTGAAAATCTTCCAGTTCAAACAATATTGCCAGAACTTGATGAGGAAGGAAAAATCATATTGGAACCAGAAGCGGTCATGGAAACAAGAACTCGACGACTACGGAATCGATCAATTTCAGAGTATCTCATCAAGTGGAAGAACTTACCCACTGAAGATTCTACATGGGAGGATGAGAATTTTATACAAAAGCACCCAGAGCTACTCAAGCGTTGAGGACAACACTTTTTGAAGGAGAGGGGCATGTTAGGTCCCTATATTACTAGTATAGTCCCTTGTTATTGTTAGTGTAACCCCCTTATTGTTATTATTGTACCCTTGTAACCCCCATTTTGTTATTATTGTGCCCTTAAATTATTATTGTTAGGTCAGCCAGGATTACATTGTGGCCCACTAGGATTACATTATGGCCCCATGGACTCCTATATATAGAAAGGAGGTTTTGTAAATTGTATCATCCAAGAATTGTTCATTTATGTAATGTATTGTAGGTTGCCCCATCGAAGTGGCTTATTTCTAAGGCGTTGATATCTCTTTTCTTCTATTTTTGGAGCTGGTTACACAACAGATATATTATGCTCTACTGGGTTAAGCTCCATGAAAATATCTATGTATTCGTGAGCAGGGGTATCTTCCATTGCTTCCTCTTTTTCAAGAGAAGGCACATTGCTTTCATCATGCTCAAGAATCTCTTCCTTGCTTTCCTCCTCATCTTCTGAAGGGAAACACTGTTGATCTCTGATCTCACGACGCTCATCACTGATGACTGGGTTCATTTCTTCTCTGACGTTGTTGGCCCTGGATTTCCTCCCACCGGTCTACTAATGATGGTTCTGCAAGCTCAGCTTCCTTCTGTAAACAATCATCATCAAATAGATCATAACTAGGAAAGTCATAATCGAAAGCCATATCACCAATCAGACCTGTCGGGTTCTCAGTAGGTCTTTCTTCGTCCTGATCCTCAAAGGAGTCTTCTGGCTCTGTATCAATTCTATATAAGATTTCAGGGGTGGAATGCACATTTGATATTCGATCCATCTCTTCTTCTGTCAACCAAGAACTTTCTTCTTTAACACTGACAGAAGAGCCGCAATCCTATGCTTCTTGTATGAACTGATCTTGAGGCGGGATATCTTCGTGAGCCTCATCTTGAGAATTTTCTCGAGCAAGAGCAAACTCCAGACCAAGATCATCATACATGTCTTGCTCATTGTCTAGGTCTGGAGTCAGCCCTTGCTATGGAAAATTAATTGGCTGTTCTAAATAATTATCATTTGCATTCAGATTAGCCATATGCATTACCAACACTTCACCAAACATGTTTTCTAAGCTGTTTAATTAGTCTGCCAAAGCATCTAGCTTTGCATCTCTGTCCATGTCTCCATCCATGTTTTTTCAAAGAAGGTCACTACATCTTCTCAACCAGTTCAGAGTCTCGTGCCAGTGAAGTCATGTGGTCTTTCAAGAATTATAAGGTGTGGAGTCGCCAGGTGGATGAATGTGAATGTTTGAGACAGGCTGCTGTCCACCATCAGCATTTCATGCCAATCTAGGCAAAGTGATCTTTAGTCCCCAGTGGAGTTGCCATTATGTGGGGATGACAATGGGACATAGACCAATGTTAGCAGTTATGGAATCTTAGATTTTCCGCAGTGGAGTCGCCATTATGTTGGGGTTCCTATGTTTTGGCAGATTTGGCAATACCAAAAGATAAGACAACATCAAAACCACTTTGGGGCCTTAGGATCTAGCCCTCCTAGACCCGGAGAGGGATCTCTCCAATAAAACAAAGAATGATGTATCTTTGAAGCTCAAAATGAGGTATTAGGCTAGGTATGAATCATAAGGGTTGTTTTAAATGATTTGGTTGGTTGTTGGGTTGAGTCAGAGATCATTAACTAAGACAGTTGAAGAAAGAAAGGAACAAAGTAGCAGGATGTTTCGGCAAAAGAGGATAGGTCAGGAAGGTGCCATCCATTGGGCTATGGAGTCATGAAAGGGGATTACTTGCATAGCAACTAACCAAGGCTTTCAGAGGGCAACTCATCAATACTAAGGGATCCTTTAGATAGATGATATAATGGGACATTAAAGAGTGAAGGTGAAAGAAGGAAGCAAACCCAATTTCTATCTATAGATCAGGTCAGACGTCATTTAAATCTATACATGCTTTGACATACTCAGAGGTAACTCTCAATGAAGACATAAAGGGTAGCTTGTAGATCAGACTAGAGGTCATTTAACTCCAGGCTTGATTTAGCATGCTCCGAGGGAAAACAGAGGTAAGATTTAACATGGAGCTAGAGTCTATAGATCGGAGAAGGACTTTTAACTGTTGGGAAAAATACTGAAAAGGGTGGGAGTGAATCAGTATTTAAGGCGGAACAATTTTTTTTTTCTTTCCTTTCTCTTAAAACCATATGTTATAGTACTGCATCATACATGTATTTCCAGATATCTTATTATGTCTTTACTTATAGAATTGCATCAGATAAACATTAAGCATGAACAAAAATAAAAGAACAAACCATTAACCATGAACAACACATATGGACACCAGGATTTAAGGTGGAAACCCAATTCGGGAAAAAACCACTGCTGCTGTAATCTCAGTCTTCAATATTTTATTATAGAGAAAAATTCTTACAATATATGCTGGTGCAGACTCATACCAGCACGCAGGTACCCACCTACAGAAGGGTACAATCTTCTCTCGTTTACCAGCCTTTCATGGAAGGGAGCTTCAACCCCCTGAACATGCAACCCTTTATTTAATTATCAACAAACATATTTTTCCCAATTCTTCCTAACAGAACAGTGAGACCACTGTAACCCAAACATCAGAAGTAATCCATACTTTGGAGAATATATGCATTCAACATCCCGTGTATCCTTCTGTGTATATTAATCTTCAGAAACCCCAACTGTCATATGCACTTTCAATGTAGATGACCCAGATCCATATGTGTTCTTCAGCAGACATGCGCTAGCTCTTCATTATTTCTTCTTTTGAATAATCTCAAGACACATCACCTTTAGATCAATATCTCGATGGGCGCATCATGGACTCAGAATCATCAATTAAGCACGTCGTCTGTCCATACAGATGTTCCTTAGAGGAATTCCTTCTTCGTCAACCCTCACACTTGAATCTCAATCGAATAATGATCTTTGTCCTTTATATAGTTCTCGCCTTTCTCAATACCATGAGTCTAAAACCACTCAATCGCTAATGGTATTCCTTTGTCAGTATTCCTTTTACTTTTTCCCCTGGGGCTCTTCGATTTCTTTTTAATATATTTTATTCAAACGAGGAGATTCCAATTATCTATGTGCGCCCATCCTTTAACCCAAAGTTTAACCCTTCGGATTTTATAAACAATATCCAATGCTTCTCCATACGCAAGTTTCTTGTTGATGTGGAGAGTTCCGCAAGCAGAACAACCATACATCTTAATCATTTTGTATTAATAATCGTGCCAATCCAATTTGAAACCCCAACCTTCGTTCTTCCATGCACGAATCATCCCAAAGGTATTCTTTTATCTCCGCCATATAATATTATTTCAATTAGGGGGCTTCCTTCACACTTCATAACAAAATGTTCGAATTTTATAACTATAACCCCTCTGTGGGTCCCTGTGGAGGCACCAAATGGTTGATGCTAACTTGGCATGCAGCTCCCCCATAGTAATTCTCCACCGTTGATCTATAGTCAGCACTTGATTTCCCGTTCAACTGCGGGGGCACCCACTCTAGTTATTTTAAAACTTTACACTGCCCCCGTAACATTACTTTTAATCAAATTTCAATGAACTTTTAACCCGGACTTCAATCTTCAAACAAATTGGATTTCATTCTTTGACCCCGGGCCCACATCGCAGTCGGCCATTTGCGATGTGCGATATTGGCGGATCAAACAAAATGCGAAGGTGCGATATGTGATGGCGTGATCAAACAAATGGCGAAACACATGGATGTGCGATATTGCGATCGTGCGATGGCGCGACGATCGCTCATTGCAAACAACGGAAATTGAAATGGCAGAGGGTGATCATTATAATATGCGATGTTGTGATGGTGCGATGACACAACAATTGCACATTGCAAATATCCACATCAACAAGACATTTAAACTTCAAAACTTGCGATCTTGCGATTTTCACTAAAGTGGTGGGGACCACTTGTCCTCTCCTTTTCAGAAACTTGAAGAACTTCTGCTGTTTTATTTAATTTTCTTCATACTTGGTTGTTGACAGCTTAAACGCCCGAAATGATTTTTTTTTTTTTTTAAATAAACTCTGCTCCTCCATAGTCTGGAACTACGAATGTCTTCATTCCACTGTAAAACGGCGTTGCCCATCACCATAATCAACTCTCCTCTGCAATTTGTAGCTGCGGCCCATGACAATTCATTCACCCTTATATTTCTCCCATCCTTCTTTAATGTGTGTTGCTGTTCACCAAAAATCTGCTACACCTTTGTACTCTTTTCTCCCATTCTGTCTCTGCTCCTTTTGTTCTTCCTCTGTTATTCTCTGCTGAACTTTGCCAATTCCTTTTCCATCAATGAAAATATTCCCAACAATCTCCCCCTTTGGCATTGATGGCAATACTCTTCCTCGATTTGTCTTATAGAAGCCCTTCTTTACTTTTCCTCCCCCTTTGTCATTAATGGAAAAGGGTTGATCAAGATCCTTTGTACCATCATGCTCCCCCTGAGATCATGCTGCATCTTCAAACATAATATTCAATGAAGTAACAAGTAATGCACCCTTGCTACATGACCAATGCTCCCCCTTAGCCTATGCAATCATAGATTCCCAACAGCACCTTACAACCAATTTAATCTTCTATAATTAAGTAGACTTGATTCTCTGCATGGAAGAGACTACTCCTAGTTTCTGTCTGAGATATGTGAATGCTTCCCTAGGTAGAGGTTTGGTAAATATATCAGCAACTTGTTCTTTGGAGGAAACGTACTCCAATTTCACCTTTTTCTCAAGCACTTGTTCTCGTAAGAAGTGATATTTGATGGGAATGTGCTTGGTCTTGGAATGCATAACAATATTCTTTGAGATAATGATGGCACTTGTATTATCACACATAATGGAGATAGGAGGTGAGCATTTGATTTGAAAGTCTTGTAGAGTTTGCATCATCCAGAGAAGTTGAGCGCAACATGATGCTACAGCCACATATTCTGCTTCTACTGTAGATAAGGCAATGGAGCTTTGCTTCTTGCTAAACCAAGATACTAACCGGGGCCCCATATAGAATGCACCACCACTAGTGCTTTTTCGATCATCAACACTTCCATCCCAATCTGCATCAGTGTATGCATGAAGAGTAAGATCAACGTTCTTTGAATACCATAGTCCAAAGTCTTGAGTTCCCTATAGATATTTGAATATTCTTTTCACAGCCTGAAGATGAGACTCTTTTGGATTGGCTTGGAATCGTCCAACAATCCCAACTGCATGCATGATGTCTGGTCTTGTCCTAGTGAGATAAAGTAGAATTCCTATCATAGATCTTTATTCGGGTTGATTCTTTGTGGAGATATCATTAAGCCGAGATTACATCAGTTATTCATTGAACAATACTTACGGTTTGCATTCTTAATACATGCTGCAATTTGGCAATTATTTCTTATGATATGAATATACTATACATTTGCTTGTGCACTTACGAAGCCAAGAAATATGTTGTTCAAACAAAGACATTTCAAATTCTTGCTGCATATTAGAAGCAAATTTCTGACTCATAGACTCTTTATTACTTCAGAAAATGATATCATCAACATATACAACTATAATCAAAAGTTTGTCATTTTCAGTTTTTGTGTAAAAGTTGCTATCAGCAGACCCTTTTGAAAATCCTTGTTGATGAAGATATTTGTCAAGACGATAGTACCATGCCCTTGGAGCTTGTTTGAGACCATATAGAGCCCTTTTAAGTCTACAAACAAGTTTTTCATCATTTCCCAAAATGAATCCTTCTGGTTGTTCTATATAAACTTCTTCTTCTAGATCACCATTGAGAAAAGCAGATTTAACATCCATTTGATAAACTTTGATTAGTTGGAAGCTTGAAAAAGCAAGAAACATTCTTATGGCTTCAAGTCTAGCTACAGGAGAAAAAGTTTCTTCAAAGTCTATACCTTCTTGTTGAGCACACCCCTTTACACAAATTTAGCTCAATTTCTTATAACATCCCCATTTTCATTTAACATTTGGATATCTCAATTGCCAGTTCCAATGACATTTGTCATGAGGCCTTATTTTTCTCCCAGTGTGATTCTTTTCAATTTGATCAATTCTTTCATTCATAGCTTGAATCCAACATTCATCTTTGCTAGCTTGGTGACATTGTGAGGTTCTTAGGTGAATGAAATGCCAGTTACTAAAGTCCCACAAAGTCCTTCTTGTTGTATAGACCTTTTATACAAATTTGTGAGATTACGGATAATTCTTTTGAATATCTCAGTTAGACAGCACTAGGACAACTCCTCTTTGAATTTTCCATTGGGTGAATTGTTTGCATCATTTATTTATTGTTTGATCTGGGGAGACTACCTGTGTCCTCATCATCTTCATCTGTTGTTTGCTTTTCTTCTTTTGGGGCTGCAGTAGACTCATCAATAACAACATCAATACATTCAACAATCTTTCGAAGTCTTTTATTGTAACATTTATATGCCTTACTCCTAGAGGAGTAACCAAGAAATATTCCCTCATCTGCTCTAGGTTTAAACTTTCCAAGTTTTCCATCATTATTCTTGATAAAGCATTTTCTCCCAAAAATTCTAAAATGCTTTATAGTGGGAGGATTACCATACCAGAGTTCATATGGAGTTTTATCACTATTTACACGAACATGTGCTTTGTTGAGAATTTTTGTTGTTGTATGTGCTGCTTCTCCCCAAAATGTGTCAGGCGTTCTGGAATCATCAAGCATAGCTCTAGCCATTTGTTGAATTGTTCTGTTTATTCTTTCTGCAACACCATTCTATTGTGGAGTGCCAGCTACAGAGAACTGTCTTTTTATGCTGTGTTGTTCACAGAATTCAAGAAATTCTTTGGATGTATATTCTCCTCCTCGATCAGATATGAGACACTTGATTTTTAATTCTAATTCATTCTCAACAAGTTCTTTGAAGATCTAAAATTTCTCAAATGCTTCATCTTTGTGTTTAAGCAGCCCAATCCAACACATTCTAGAGAAATCATCAATGAATAAGATATAGTATTCTTCACCACGGGGTGACTTTTTCCTCATAGGTCCACATATGTCAGTATGAATGAGTTCAATAGGCTTACTTGATGATCCTTCCTTGGCATTAAATTGTACCCTGGTTTGCTTACCGAATTGGCAAGATTTGCATATGATATTTTCAGGTAGAGTAATATTGGGAAGATCACGAACAACTTTAAGTCTGCTTGATTTGTTGATTTGAGAGAAGCTCATATGCCCCAACCTTCTATGCCATTGCCAATTTTTTGAAGATTTACTCAAATAACATTGTTCTTTGGGGTTCTTCAATATATACAGGTTGTTTGGAGTTCTTTTTCCTTTTATAATTGCTTTACCTGTATCAAGATCACGTACCACACATTCTTTTGAACTAAAGACAACTTCAGTTCCTTGATCACACATTTGACTTACACTTAATAGGTTATGTTTTAATCCATCCACATACATGACTTCATTAGCTTTCACCTTATCTTTTAGGAAAACAGACCCTTTTCCTTTAATGACCGCAGGAGTATCATTTCCAAAAGTAACATTCTTCTCCTTTTCTAGAGCAATATATGCAAGAATTTTATCTTTATCACCTGTCATCTGTCTTGAGCATCCACTATCAATGTACCATTGGTTTTCTTCATCTTCTGCAAATAATACTATGCCACAATTTTCAACATGTAATTCCTTCTTTTTCCATACTTTGGAGCTTGAAGGAACATGTTCTTTTGGCTGAACTTTGCCCCTGCATTCAGATTCTTCATGACCAAAGTTATTGCAATAAGTTCATTCAACTTCATTTTGAAGAGGAGAAAAGTTGTTATAAGTGTTCTTCTTTGTTTTAATATCAATCCTCTTCTTTCTTGCTTCTCTTGTCATGATGGTTTTATATGCAACACATTGAGTAGCTTTATGACCAAAATTGTGACATGAGAAACATTGTCCATTGAAGAAATTTATGTGATTATAAAATCTTCTATTTGAATTTACCTGTTGATTGATATTTCTTTGAAAGACATTCCTGTTAGTGTTCTTCGTATTGAGATGATCATTCTTTACCTGTAAAGATTCTTTATTTTCTTGCTGAGTGGCAGCATGTTGCAAACCAGCTGTAATTTCTTTTAGATAATTTGGTGCTGAGGGCTGAGAAGATTCTCCGATATATCCAAGACCTGTCTTTATAAGAGGTGAACGTTGTACCTTGATAATCTCATCTAGGGTTTCATATCCTTTAGAAAATCTAAGATTCAGAGTCTTTACTTTCTCAAGTTCTTTTCTTAGACTTACTACTTCACATTCTAATTTCTCATTGTGTTTCTCCTTTTCTTCAAGCTGATTTCTCATAGGTTCCATGATTATTTTACTCTCTTCTAGGCAGATTTTAAGTTTATTGTTTTCATCAAGAAAATCACTGTTTTCTAGAGCATCCACAAAAGTATCCTTTTCTTTTCTAGATTATTTTTCAAATGCCATGAGAAGTCTAAGATCTTGTTCACATTCTTCCTCACTATCAGATAATACATCATTGTCTTCATGAGTATAGTAACTCTTTCTAGTGCTAAAACGATTCTTATTCTTTTTTTCTACTTCCTTCCCTTTTTTATGTGTTTCTTTATAAGGACACTTAGCAGCATAATGACCAACTCTTCCAAAATCAAAACATTTGAAAGGAAGCTTACCTCTAAACCGTCCTGTGCCAAGTTAAGTTTCTTTACAAAGTTTATCTCATCTTCTTCTGAGATATATCTTGATCCTTATGTTTTTTCTACTTACTTCCCTTTTGTAGAGGTTCTAAAGACTGCTTCTTTGACTTCATATGGTCCTTCTCTTCTCATTTCATATGCAGTTAGAATGCCATGAAGTTGCACCACAATAAGATTTTAAAGATCCTGATTTTCTTCAAGAGCTGAAACTTTTGACTTAATTTTGTTGTTAGTGATCTTAAGACTTTCTCAACCAAGGTGGATTCAGTTATAGTTTCTCCCAGATTTCTCATACGATTTACAATATCATCAAGACGTAAGAAGAAGCTGGCTATGCTCTCCTCATTCTCCATTTTTAGATTCTCATATTGAATTCTAAGAGTTTGGATTTTAGCACTTTTTACCTTTGCATCACCTTCATAACTTAGAATTATTTTGTCCCATATTGTCGTTAATGTATTTAGCTGCATGAATTTGACGAATTCTGATTCAGTTAGACTTCCCAATAGAGCATTGACTACCTTTGCATTTGTTTCATAATTCTTTCTTTCCATTGGATCTGTTGGTACTATGGCTGGATATTGATATCCTCCTTCAACAATAGCCCATACATATGCTCCCAGAGACTGAAGATAGGACCTCATCCTTGTTTTCCAAAATATTAGGTTGTTTCTGTTGAAGAGTGGAGGCCTGATCCAAGTTGTTCCATCTTGATTACTCATCTTGATTGATCTTCCTTCTAGCGGCTAATATTTTCAGAAGGACCTCCTCTGATACCAATTGTTGGGAGAAATACTGAAAAGGGGGGGTGAATCAGTATTTAAGGCTGAACAATTTTTTTTTTCTTTCCTTTCTCTTAAAACCATATGTTACAGTACTGCATCCAACATGTATGTCCAGATATCTTATTATGTCTTTACTTAGAGAACTGCATCAGATAAACATTAAGCATGAACAGAAATAACAGAACAAACCATTAACCATGAACAACACATATGGACACCAGGATTTAAGGTGGAAACCCCATTCAGGAGAAAACCATCGCTGCTGTAATCTCAGTCTTCAATATTTTATTATAGAGAAAAATTCTTACAATATATGCTGGTGCAGACTCATACTAGCACGCAGGCACCCACCTGCAGAAGGCTACAACCTTCTCTCGTTTACCAGTCTTTCCTGGAAGGGAGCTTCAACCCCCTGAACATTCAATCCTTTAGTTAATTATCAACAAACATATTTTGGCCAATTCTTCCTAACAGAACAGTGAGACCACTATAACCCAAACATCAGAAGTAATCCAGAATTCGGATAATATATGCATTCAACATCCTATGTATCCTTCTGTGTATATTAATCTTCAGAAACCCCAACTGGCATATGCACTTTCAATGTAGATGACCTGGATCCATATGTGTTCTTCAGCAGACATGCACTAGCTCTTCATTATTTCTTCTATTGAATAATCTCAAGACTCATCACCTTTAGATCAATATCTCAATGGGCGCATCATGGACTCAAAATCATCAATTAAGCACGCCGTCTGTCCATACAGATGTTCGTTAGAGGAATTCCTTCTTCGTCGACCCTCACACCTGAATCTCAATCAAATAATGATCTTTTTCCTTTATATAGTTCTCGCCTTTCTCAATACCATGAGTCTAAAACCACTCAACCGCTAATGGTATTCCTTTGTCAGTATTCCCTTTAGTTTTTCCCCCGGGGCTCTTTGATTTATTTTTAATTTATTTTATTCAAACGAGGAGATTCAAATTATCTATGTGCACCCAGCCTTTAACCCAAAGTTTAACCCTTTTGATTTTAGAAACAATATCCAACGCTTTTCCATACGCAAGTGTCTTGTTGATGTGGAGAGTTTCGCAAGAGGAACAACCATACATCTCAATCGTTTTGTATTAATAATCATGCCAATCCAATTTGAAACCCCAAACTTCATTCTTCCATGCCCGAATCATCCCAAAGGTAGTCTTTTATCTCTGCCATATAATAGTATTTCAACTCGGGGGCTTCCTTCACACTTCATAACAAAATGTTCGAATTTTATAACTATAACCGTTCTGTGGGTCCCTGCGGAGGCACCAAACGGTTGATGCTAACTTGGCATGAAGTGCCCCCGTAGTAATTCTCCATCGTTTATCTATGGTCAGCGCTTGATTTACTGGTCAACTGCAGGGGCACCCCCTCCAGTTATTTTAAAACTTTACACTACCCTCGTAACATTACTTTTAATCAAATTTCAATGAAATTTTAACCCGGACTTCAATCTTCAAACAAACTGGATTTCATTCTTTGACCCCGGGCCCACATCGCAGTCAGCCATTTGCGATGTGCGATATTGGCGGATCAAACAAAATGCGAAGGTGCGATATGCGATGGCGCGATCAAACAAATGGAAAAACACATGGATGTGCGATATTGCAATCGTGAGATGGCGCAACGATCGCTCATCGCAAACAACGGAACTTGTGATGGAAAAGGGCAATGATTATAATATGCGATGTTGCGATGGTGCGATGGCACGACAATCGCACATCGCAAATATCCACATCAACAAGTCATTTAAACTTCAAAAGTTGCGATCTTGCGATTTGCACTAAAGTGGTGGGGACCACTTGTCCTGTCCTTTTCAGAAACTTGAAGAACTTCCGTTGTTTTATTTAATTTTCTTCATACTTGGTTGTTGAGGGCTTAAATGCCCGAAATGACATTTTTTTTTTTTAAATAAACTTTGCTCCTCCGTAGTCTGGAACTACGAATGTCTTCATTCCACTATAAAACGGCACTGCCCATCACCATAATCAACTCTCCTCTGCAATTTGTAGCTGCGGCCCATGACAATTCATTCATCCTTATATTTCTCCCATCCTTCTTGAATGCGTGTTGTTGTTCACCAAAACTCTGTTGCGACTTTGTACTCTTTTCTCCCATTCTGTCTTTTCTCCTTCTGTTCTTCCTCTCTTCTTCTCTGCTGAACTTTGCCAATTCCTGTGCCGTCAATGACAATATTTCCAACATTAACCTTCCATGCTTTGACACAAGAAAGAAAATCCAAGCAGTAAACCCCAAATTCACACATTAGCTAGCAGTAAAAAAAGCTACTACACTGGTTAAATTACATGAATTTACTCTTAGATTCACAATCAGCAGAAAACATCAAAGGTAGGGAGAGCAGAAACGTAGGGTACCATGCAAGGGTATATCCTATGCCAAATTTCTGATGCGTACCAGAAGACCAATGAACAACATGAATAATGTAAATAAATGATGCAGAGAGAGAAGCATCACTCGTAGTAACAGACCAGGATCCTCTGAAATTTGCTTGATTAATCGATATGCAAAACCAATCACATACTTTGAGCTCAATGGCTAATATAGTCCAAAATTCTCCTCCCGGCCTACTAAATTACAAGCTACTCAACTACTTCCTCCCACCAACTGTTCTAACAGTCGAATGAATCCCTCCAACTAACAACAACAACAACAAAAACAACCTTTTCAATGAATATTACAGGGGTTCTTATAGAAAAATGAGTGATAGCGAGAGTAGATGTTCATTTAATTTGATTCATTAAGATAGAATGGCAGAATTGTTCACGCCCATATTGCTTAATAACCTTGCATTGTACTCTGTAGTCTGGCTCAAAGATCTCTGTCAGGTCGATATTGACATCGGATGTGTTCTTGAAGTTCTTCTAGCTATTTGAAACTCTGCGCTGCCTTCTGGAATAAGTGACAGGGATGGAAATTCTGTGAATATCCATACTTCACAACTGTTGTCTGACAGTCACAGAAGCTTCTGTTAGTGGAATACATTTAAGGGTCGAGGAGGTGTGGAGACTTCCGTAGGAAGGTGTCCTTTTGGAGAAACAGTGCTCTGCTGACATTAAACCCAGATATGGCTTTGTTTCATGTGCCTTTTGGTCTTTGAACTGCGCTTTTATCCTTTTAACATGGGATTAAAGCATTAAATATTCAATACAAGCTTTAACCCTTCTAATCCTTCTCCGCTAATTCACTTTGCCGCTGCTATAATGGCCTCTCTGCATTCGGAGTCACAGTAACCGTGATTATGGAAAATAGAGTGAATTCATCACTCCGTATACCCTGCACATTAAAATAAATGTATTACAAAATCCAGGGGGTGGCAGAAGCAATGCTTTGAAGGCTTGGAGGAATGGTGGCACAACAATGGTGGAAATGGTGAATGCAAGGTAAAATGGTTAAGAAATGCAGCGTAATGGAGGTTTGGTGGAAAAATGCACGTGGACCGTTTGATCAGGTCTAGTGGCGATGATCGATGGTGGAGATTGAGCAATGGGATGACCTTTGAAAGTTGGGAGAAATGCAAAAGAAATGGCGAAATGCAATGAAAAACATAAGAAATGGACCTTAGGTGGTGGGACCGGGTCATGGCGGAGGGCGATTTAATTTGGACGATCAGATCTCAAGAGGAGATCGATGGTTAGGATGGCACGATGAAATTCTATGATCATGAGATGAGAAAATGTGAAGGAAGTGCTACATGTAATGAGGGCTGTTGATCTGCAGAGATCAACGATCGGGATCTGTAGATGAGGCTTCAGGTAATGAGGTGGGGAGGTGGTATTTGGGAACAAAAGCCACTGGTTTCGCACTACGAAAAATGGAGAGAGATGGTTTTTACTCTTTCAACATGATATGGGTCCCTGGCTGACACGTGGCTTCAGAAAACTGCCCATATCACATGAATTTGAAATGTTAAACTTCGGACTCCCAAACTATGTGATATTGTTGTGGGACATTGGATCTAGGCCTGTAGGATCCGACGGTGGTGGAGGAGCGTGATTTGAGGAGATGCATGGTCGGTTAAAGTGGGGCCGAGTGGACGATGGTTTCCATCATGGTCGTCCGATATGAGGATGGAAGGTTGAGATCTAGAGAGAGAGAGCACAAGTGGAGGATTGGTGAGTGGGTGGGAGTAATAATGACCATCAGATTAAAGGAGATGGACAGTTGTGATCAAATCGGAGGGAGAGCGATGGGAGAACCAAAACCCTGACGGGAGGGGAAGCAATTGCATCTGAACCATTGATTTGGCTATATATCAATGGCTACGATTGGGTCGGAGCTCGCCAATCGAGGCAAGATCAATAGCAATGCGATTGGTGCGATCGGCGGCGAGCGATTGCACGATAGCCGTCAGATCGTAGAACAGATCGACGGTCGGCATGCAATCGAGGGATGATAGGAGAGAAGAAGAGGCGCGCCGTGGGATAAGCTCCGATCGTCGGATATTTTTAAGATCAACGACTGGAAACTCAGCGGAAACCAACAGTAGAAATATCTCGCATCGGAAATTTTATGTTTAACAAAGAAATTGCGCTTCCCGATTGTTCCGATTCCGATAAGCACCTAGGGCTCAAGCGCTTGGTCCTGGTTGCAGGGCATATGGGGAACTGGTTTATGGGGGCTGGCCGAAAGGGGCTAAAGCCTTATATGCAAAATAAGTGTTTTTGGACCTATTTTAATGCCTTTTAAGGCCAATGGGAGGTTTCGGTAGAGGGAATAAGGGATGTTTAGACCAGAGAAGGGATATCATAAGGCTTAAACAGGGTTTTGGAAACATTTAGAGGGTTAATGAGGAAAATTTAAAAGGGGAAAAGGAAGTGAAAAGTGGGGTTTAGTGGGAATGAAATTGGAGGAAATGGGGCCTTTTTGGGCATTCTTCTTCACAACAGTTAGGCCTTATAACTGAAATAGTAGAGGGGATTTATCAAAGAACAAAGGCAGAAGGAGGCTTCAAGGATGATGTGTTTTCAAGGGAAATGCGTTCCTTGAACGCTCAAAAAACAATTTAGCTCCCTGTTTTCTTGTCAAAAAATTCATAGGGGGCTAACAGTAGTAACACCACCTAAAGTTATCAATCCGTATTTGATGTTTATTTAGGCATCTTGACTTATATATACTAGAAAAAATAATCTAGGGAGCCCCTAACTACTCACTTAATTTATATTTTATGTAAATGTGTTGATCTCAATGTAAATATTGGCATACCTATTCTTTAGAACACCCATTATGTACCCCAAATGGTACCCTTACCATATTTATGTCTCACACTTTTACCAAGAATTATTAAACATGATTTTACTCTCATTCATATTCAATTGGTGTTCCTTCCAATCCCATGATGGTAGGTCATATCTTTGTACCCTTCCATTTAGTGAATCAAAAATTTCTTGAGCCAGTAGATTTTTTAAAAGGGAGAATACAATTCCTCCTCTTGACATGGGGCTTTCTTCTTCAAAAAAGAATTATGTTAAAAACCTTGAGAAAAAATGGTTAATTCGTAATTTCATCAACCTTTGGCCTTTTTATAGCTCTGTTTATGACTAGCTATCTAACAATTGGGAAAAATATGAACCTGTTGGTATTCTTTATTATGGTAAACGATATTATGAGTTTCTTTTTCAAGGTTAGGGTATTTGATAATACATTTATTGCTGAGAGGGAGTGTTGATAATGGCACCAAGAAATATCATAATGTAATTTTCCCTCAAATTAAATTAGAAAAAAATTGTAATTCCACATCACATGACAACTTATACGAGTTAACTAAGTTAGTTTTACTTAGTTGGTTTAGTTATTTTTAGTTTAGGGTCTAACTTGAGTCATGTAGAATGGATCGTACTTTTTAGGATCCTTGGTTGAGTTTATTTTGAGTTGTAATTAATTAATTTAGTAATTTTGAGTTAGAGTGAGATAAACTAATTCCAACTGCTGGAGGAACTAGTGCGAGGTCAAGTGGTGGGGTGTGTACTATGTGATCAAAAAATAAACTTATATGTCAACCATAAATAACTCATGCATGCAAGGTCTATGAGTTACCTAGTTGACATTGGAGTTCAACAAATGTGTACTAATAGTTGTATACTTATCCAAATTGTACAGGTGGTGCATGTAGTCAGACGAAAACCTATGATGGATTGCATATTTGGGGATGAGAAATTTCCATAATTAATGGGAGATAATTCCCAGGGAAATGACGAAAGGAAATAGGGACTTTGGAAAGCAGAAAATTTGTGAAGTTTTGGCAAAGGATTGTCTAGGAAGCATTGAGAGAGATAGAGATAGTGTAGAGGTTGCTCGGGCTTGAGCAACGCATTGTAATCTTCTCATATTTTATGACTAACGAAATATAGAGATTTGGGATTTTTAGTTCTGGATTACCCCAGGAAATCATTGTGTAATGTGTTCATTGAATTCTTTCTCTTGTATGATTCGTGGTTTCATGATCGTTTATTGTTTTCGCAATTGATAGAGTACATTCAAGTATATTGTTTTAGTAAATTGCAATTAGCATTTTGATTCTACAAGAAATTTCAACACTTCAAAAGCTATCTATATTTTGTTATAACCACTGAAGCCATAAATAAATAATAATAAACTCTTAGTAGCTAATGTATCCAATACATGACGTAATTTAGTTTGAATAAAAGGGTTGGAGCGATATTGAAGCCTTGGATTATGAGCAAGTCCCTTTTAAATGTAATGATTTTTGTGACTATGGTCACAAGTCTGTAGCTTTTAACTCGACCACTAATAACTATTTTGTGTAGCATTCAATGGTATTATGAGTGGGGATCTTGTGGAACTCACACCACTTTATCATTTCTTTCTTCGTCTTCCCATTACAATTCTTTGTATGTGGCTTTGATGGGTTATCCTAGCATGGTACACCTTTTATTTTTCCTTTTTTCTATGGTTTAGTGATGCCCTTGCCCTACTTTGACTATGAAGGATTCACAGATCCAAAAACTCACTTCTTCTATTTCGATTTTTGCTCAATTTTGACAACATATTTGTATGTTTCACCAAGCTAGGAGATGTCTAAGAACTCCATTTATGTCTAGATGTATACATTTAAAAAACCACGATAGTTGAGAAATAGATGTCATTAAGATTCCTTGATACCTAACTTAATTTACAAGGTACAAAATATATTTGTGAACACGACTACTACTTGGTCAATGTCATATCTTAGTGTTGTCCATATAATGTATTTTTCTTCATAGTTTCCAATAGGGTAATATTATTCCTTAACAACACACTTGAAATATTCCCAAGTGGGTGCAACTGAAAATATTATGGATTCATTTATGTCCCTTTGTTCACAAAATTTTTCCCACCACTCCATTAGATAGGGCAATGGCTTTAAGGAGTGAAAAGGTAGTATTTTATATAATAAAAAAATTATCGACCAAAATACACCCTTCTAGTAGATATAGATATGTGTCTAGGACATATGTATCTATTTTGCCTTTAAATATACAAATATAAAAAGTAACTTATATATTTAAGGGGAGGAGCCTTCGAAGTGGCCACTTAATGAATATATCTAACATATAGGCATCCGATGAAGAATATGGAAAAAATTATAAATTTTATCATTCTTTTTCACTCGAGGGCTTGTTTGAGCAACAGTTTGATAGGATCTCCTACTGCCTCGTCTTTCTTTTCTTCTACCATGGGACATTATTGGGGTTAGGAAAGAAATTATTGCAAAGGTTTAAGAATTTTGACTCCAAATTACTTATAACTCGATCTCGTTGGGAACATGCACATAAAAACAAAGAAAGATAAAATCTATCTCATACAAGTGATCCAAATTTATGAAAGAAACAAAATAAAATATACATTTATAACCAAAACATGGACATATAATAAAACTTGACTTCAATTAATAAATGGAAAATGTTGAGATTTTATACATGCAAAATGAAAGAAAACTAACTCAAATAGTGATACCTTATATGAGAGAAGATATGTGACAACTATGTACCTTCCTAAACTGTTAAAATTAATCTTCGAGGAATTTTTATCATGAATAAGGAATGAGAATCCCTAAAAATTGAAAAATTTAACCCTGGGAGATGAAGCACCAATGGCTTATGGGCCCCAATGGGGTAAGTTAGATCGTCAACTTTGTGGGTTCGTAAATTTCACTTTCTTCATTTTGTGCGCATGAATAGCCCAGTGGAAATGTGTACGTGGGTAGCTCATTTTTCCAATATTGATGGAAGTATATGATTTCCATAGGCTGATTTACCCAGAAAACATCATTTAGGGCCTCGAAATAGGTACATGTGTTAAAGACCTAATAACTATCAAAAATAGAAAACTTCCTTGTGAGTCAGTGGAGTACGTTCACCTTGGATTTTTGTGAAGATATACCAACCAGCTTTTATTTTTCTCTTTTAATATCCTAACGATATACATGTAAGCATGTCATGGAAATAATGCTCAAATTTAGAGATATATGCATAGGTCTTTATCATTGCATTGAGATAGGTGAGTTGCAATATGAAATTTAGGCTATTGAGATGTGCCATGTTTATTAATTTGTATAATACTATAAATAGAAATAAAGTAAATTTATTTTTGTAATGTAAAGGAAAAAAAAACTATTTTTCTATGAGATAAAGCATATGATATTGAAATAAACTATCATGTATAGATATTCACTTTGAGTCTTTTAAGTAGAGAAAAAAATGTTTTTTTGTCAGGTTAATATTTTGATATGTAATAGATCTTGGGTTAAGATAAATGTGTGCTAAATATATTTATATTGGATGGAGTGTATCACAATCCGATGTCAACATGAGATTGGATTTTAAAATAGAATAAGCATATTATTGGTTCTTTATGAAAGAACATAGTGAGTCATTTGTCATATGTGAATAAAAGGAAATATACATTCAACTTCTCAAGATGGCCTCTTTAATTGTATTGTTTACAAAGCTAGTGGAACAATATTAATCCTTGATGTATTTTCAACTTTGTAAATCCATATTTATATTTTCTTTTAAATTCATTGTCAACAAATAAATCCTCTCTAAGGCTAATTGCATAAGTCAAGATTCATAGTACATTGTAAATAGTAGATGTACTTTAAATTTAAAACAAATTTCAATAACATGGCCATTTTTATGTGAATTTATATGTATATGGTATTCTTATAGGATATTTACATTTGGAAAACCTTAGCACACACCTATTTGTCGAGAACATTATCAGACACATATTACATATAATTCATGGGAATGAATATTCTTTGGCAATAATGGGTGTTGGAGGTTTGTCTCTATTGGAAATGATAATGAGGATTATACCTAACATGATATCTCCTCATTGTTATCCATAGCTACTATCACTATTACATCTAGAAGTCCTTTAATAGCTCCCTCATTACATAATCTTTTAGAATATACGACTTATTCCAATAGTTGTTTCTCTCACTAGTTTTTTCGGAGATGAATTTGAAATAATATGAGTTCCATTATATTTGCATACTCGAGGTAGAAATAGAAAGGCGTATTAAAAATTACATGGAGAACATGGATACCTAGAATATATGGTAAAAATAGTGGTTTTTAAAACCATATAAATATATTGTGATGGAGGTTAGTAAACAAATTTTCAAGGAGTATTCCTTAATACCACATGAGAGAACATGAAATGTCTTATGTTCACTAACAAAAAAACTTATGGAATTTGAGCATTTGGTACAAAGGAAATAAAAGACAAATAAGAAGTTCAACATGAAATCTCACCAATGAATTTTTTAGAAGGGTAACCTTGTTGTTCTCTCAAAGAAAAGAAATAAAAGGGTCAGTAAAGAATGTAAGTTTGAAATTACTTGGTTAAGGCCTTACAAAATTGAAGAAGCTGCAAGTAATAGTTAATTATATCTACTCTATTTGGATGGTAAGAAGCTACCCTTGTTGATGAGAAAGTTATAAAAAAAATTATCGAGATAATATCGAATGCTTTATGGACATCATTGTAATAAGATATTTAGAATTTTTTGTTTCTTTTTATTGAGTTCAACATTTTAGTTTGTTTGAATAAATGGAAGTGTTTCCTAGATCACATGAAATTGTATGAGAGTTGGTTATATGTTGTTAATACAATTTCATTTATCAATGGAATTATCTCTCACTTCGAAGGAAGGGATAATATGTTCATGTATTTAAAACTTCCTTGCATTTAATACCCATTTGGTGAGAATGTTTTAGGTGTACAATTTAATGGATATTATAGATTTCTCATGCACTCTTGAGATAACCACATGGATCCAAGTTGGATTCAACTGTTACACCTTAGATTCTCTTTAATGCACCCTGCATATTTTATCAAATGTGACCATATTCATTATGAGCCAAAGATACAATGATTGATGTATAATTTTGGGCCATGATGGGATAACAGGTATAAATTTGTTTATGTTGCTCATAGTCCAAACCCCTTTGGTATTAAATCATGTCCCATCCTTCTAGTCCTTGTTTTTGGGTGTTTGGTTTTATTTATACTTCTAACTACCCCTTTATGGTAGTAACACACTCTAAAATTAGGAATTTCTCTTGGATAGGTATTTAGGCATCTTGAGGTGTATCTACTAAAAAAATGATCTAGAGATCCCCTAAATACTCACATAATTTATATTCTATTTAAATGTATTTCTCTCAATTTAAATATTCACATACTATGATTTAGCACACTTATTGTGTACCCAAAATATACCCCACACTTTTCCTAGGAACTATTGAAAATGATATTACTCTAATTCATGTTCAATTGGTGTTATTTCCAATCCCATGATGGTAGGCCATGACTATATACCTCATGCTTTAGTTAATCAAAAATGTCTTGAGCCAAGTAGATTTGTTAAAAGGGTGAATACAATTCCTTCTCTTGACTTCAGGATTTGTTCTTTGACAAAGAAGAATGTTAAAAAACCTTGAGAAATAAGGGTTAATTTGTAATTGAATCAACCTTTGGCCTTTTAATAGCTCTTTTTGGGACTAGATATCTAACAATTAGAAAAATCATGAACCTGTTGGTATTCTATACTATGTGAAAGTCTATTATACTTTTATTTTTGACAACAAGGAAGATATGGATCTAATATTTAGATCTAAGGATTATTTCATGGGTTCAATGGGAATGTTTCTCACCCAATGAACTTTATATTAAAATCCCAACATGATTTATTATGTTCATGTATGGAGTATATTGTTGTATCTTCCCCTTATTTGTCAAGGTGATAGTATTTTAAAATTGACTAGAGACAAATTGGGACACTATGTTACTTCTTAATAGGTTAAGAAGAATACCTTCTGATGTGATAGAATTTATGTTGAAATGGATTTTGGAAAAGGATTCCATGAAGTGATTAAACTTGAAATGAAGAAATGGAGCCATATTTAAGCATTGGATTATAAGCAGGTGCACTTTAAATGTAATTCTTTCCAAGAGTGTGGACACTTTGCGAAAATTTATCCTAATGCTCTAGTATCTCAACCACTGTTTATCCCAATCCCATTTTTCAATCTAATGATAAGCAAGGAGCATTAAAAAAAAATCAAGAAAATATATGAATCAATTGTCTAAGATTTCTCATCTTACCAATAGGTCTAAATTTTGGTAGTTGTAAGGTACAAATATGGAATAGATGAAATATGAATGATAAACAATGAATTTCATTTATTATTCACATTTATGTACATTTATAATACATTCATATTCCCATGTCTCTTGGACTCCCTTTGACTGTCCAAGTGCCACACCTTAACCCTTAGCAAATAGGTGTTAAATGTTCCCCTCATTAATTTGAAGAGGTATGTATGAGTCCAAGAAGAGATATGCAATACAAGTAATGAAAAATATGCACGTAAACACTAGGATGAATGTTCTCTATGAAATGTTGGCATAAGGTGTTGGTTTAAGGACGACCACCAACAATGGAATGATTAATGTAGTTCATAGAACTCTTCCAAATATGGAAAGAAGATGAGGTCTTCTACTAAAGGAAGTGTTTCTCATGATTTTGAAGAGGGAGACCTTCAAATTAGAAAATGGAGGTTTAAAACACACATGAAAAAGGGAGAACCTAAACATTAAAGGGAAATCTCAACTTGTGGTGGTTTAACGATGACCACCAACTCTATAATGCTTGATGCAATTCCTAGAAATATTCCAAAATTGGAAACAAGCTAAAGTGTTTTTCTAGAGGAAGTGTCCCCAATTATTTGAACACAAATAAGTTCAACCTGGCATAGATGGTTTAAGGCTGACCACCAACCAATCGCATGATCACGGGCATCTTTTTCTCTTGCTACAACTTTGAATCTGGTATGGAAGGTTGTGGCCCATGATCGCTTGATGTCGCTTTGAACTTCTATATGACCATCATTCCCACCCATTAGATATAGGGTGAGATGATGGCAAACACTTAACTACAAGACCTTTTAATATTCTAGAAAAAATTCTAACATATGACTAAAACATCCTCTTGGTTGTTGATGCCCATTGAAAAGAAGTGATCCATCCAAGATGAATCTTTGCTCTTGCAGGAGACTTATTTTTGAAGCATATGTTTGAATAATGAATGGTTTTATGACAATGCTTACATGGATTAGGATAAAAAGAATGATTTTCATATGGAAAAGTCGATCATAATGTTAGTATTTTGGTTGCCAGTGTGGAGGAGGAGCATAATTTGTAACAGTTAAAGGTGAGGTGTCATGAATAAATCCAACTCTCTAAAACTAGATGGGATTGGAGTAGTCCAGAATATGAAAGTACACATCGTTGACATATCCAAGACAAGTTATATTATTTTTATGCACAATATATTCCCAAGGCTTGACGATGGGCTTGGGATGTGCACGCTGCATTTCTTCATATTTCCATACATCTTCTCCTAAAATTGATATTACCTCTACAATTTCTTGTTGATGATATCAGTTTGTGTGAATTTTTTGAACAAAAAGAGGTTCATAATGACAACCCTTTTGTTTTAATTCTTCTTTGTATAGGTGATATTCTAGTTGCATAAAATCAACCTTTTCATGTGCATTCTCGCTACAACATAAAGCAGAGTTTTTAAGACAATATTTAAGACAATGTTTTGGGTAAATTGTCTTAAGTTGAGACAAAATAAAACTTGTGTATTGTATTAAATATTTTCTTTAAGCTGGTGTCTCAAATTAAATCATCTTAAAATTAAATTGTCTTAAAATATTGTCTCTATAAAGACAATATATAACACAAGCATTTTTTCCTCTCGAGAGACAATTTCATTTTTGTCTCTCTAGAGACAATAGTTGCACTGCAACACAAAGGGGGGTTTTAACACAATTTTTGGATAAATTGTCTTAACTTGAGACAAAAATAAACTTTTTTATTGTCTTTAATATTATCTTTAAGCTGGTGTCTTAAATTATTATCTTAGAAAATTGTCTCTATAAAGACAATATATAACGCAAGCATTATTGTCTCTGCAGAGACAATATAAAACAATGAATCCAGAAAAATATCTCACCATTAAAATAAATCAATATAAAAATATTAATTAAAAAAATATGCAATATCATTGAATAATTCATGTTAGGGTAGAGTGGAATCGAACCACCAACCTCTTTCATGGCAGGTGCTCTTCCATTGAGAGAGAAGCCTTTAAATAATTATGTGAGGAGTTATGGCAGTTGTTGAAATTCTATAATAGGAATTGATTTTTAAAAAATGTTCAACACATAATGGTACAACCCTTGTAAAATATATAATCATGCAAGCCCTTATTTTTAACTTAATAAAAAAATAACTCAATGGAGTTAGCTCACTGTGACAGCCTTGTATCTTAACTTGCACAAAAAGATAATAATAAAAAATAATCTACAAACAAATTAATCGAGCCATACAAAGAAAATTAACTAGAATTAGCACAAGCAATACAACCACCACCCAAAGAGCTACACCATCTTGCTAGTAGGCACTGATGACACATATTATGTACACAACAAGCCATGACTACGTCGTCAACTGATTCAAGACATATTGGGCACTCTCCTCATTCATGGTTACTAATTTCTTTGACCACTTCTTCAATCTAAGCTTTTGAAGGTACAGAACTAGAATCTCCATTAACACACATTTTTCTTCATAGAAGAAAATGTTACACCTTTCCTACTTATACATATCAAATTATTGTTGTGTATCACCCCACTTGTTGATAAAGTGGAAATTATAACAAATTTCATGCCATATTATTTGAATTAGAACATTGTTGTGTATCACCCCAGCTGTTATCATTGTGTATCACCCGAGTTGTTGATAACTTACCAATTAGAACAAATTCTTTGCTCATTTTAAAATACAAATCCTGCTCTTTAGGATCAACATAATGTTTTTCAATAAAAATCATTTTACAAAGGACAGTAAAAATCATTTTATGAAGGATATCATAAAGTAGAACTTATCTCGTGACAAGAAAGGGACGTTCACAGTTGACACAACCTCAAAATAAATTCCATAATAGATGCATAATTGTGAGAAACTTTTCCTTGTTCAACAAATTTATCAAACTAGACATGTAAATATAAATAAACACCATATATTTTTTAATTCAAACCAAAATCACGAGAAAAAAATGAATCAAAACTATTGTTATATTTCCTTTCCATGGATTAGAGAAGTGTTTGCCTTGTATCTTCTATACAAAGTTGTATAAAATTTGTTCCCAACTTTAGTAAACTAACACTCAATCACTTTTACATCAGTAGGAGGAAGAACAAGAATGGATCTGAATATTCATGAACAAATATTAGAAATCACTCAAAGAGACTGGACATCAAAAGCCAAATGAAAGCCCAATTCTAGAGTCATACCTTCCCTCTTTGCAGTATTATTTTTTGTCCTTCGCAGCATCAAGGGCCTCAAGTTAGCTTGAAATAATTTCAAACTGCATTCATAACCTTCCTAAAAGGGTTTTTTAATTATTTTATACCACCTAGACACCACAAGGTATTGAATAACAAGAAAGTATCAATTTATGCTAAAAAAAACTAAATCAAAGAAAGGAAAAAAATGTACATTGTACTAACTATCAAAGCATCTAGTGGGCTAAACTTCACAACATTTATTTTTTAACCCAAGGTAGATAATTTTATCTTATAGGTTGTAGAATAAATTTATGTTCAAGGAATAAATATTTCCATAAAAAAAGGGCATAAGCAAACTAGTAGTGTAGACAATGCTCTTCAAATCATCTAGGTAGTGGATAATTCCAACAGCATCAACTCATAGGTATTTTTTTCTTTGAAATTCAGATTCAGAGGGACTTCTTACACTAAAATGTAAAAATGGAAACACATACAGTAAAATATGGAGAAGAAAAGTGGCAGAAACTTTCAGAGATGGGAAGGAAAACTACAACTACATTTGATTAGCATCAATTTCTGGGTTGTTTTAAGCAAACTTTCAGACAAGGGAAGTAAAATTGCAACTACATTTTATGAGCATCAAGGTATTGGTTGTTGTAATAAGTACAGAAAGGAAAATTTACTAAACATGAATTAATTGAATGGAGTCTAAAAAATAAGAGATGGTAAAGCGAAATCAATTAGTGAGGGTTAGAATTAAGATACTCAACTTTATTATCTAGATGTATCTAAAGAATAAAAGAAAATCTTAGAAGACTTAACAAAATTTTTGGATCAAGGCTCACAATATAATTTTTATTTTAAATAAGTGACTTTTTCTTTTAAAATGAGCAAAGAAATGATGTCCAGTAATATTATTGCATCAACACATTAATACAACTACTAGAAGTGCATAAAAAGGTAGATTAAAATGATGCTTAGTCAAATTTATTAAAAATACTACCCAAAAAAATAAAAATGATAAATAATAATACAATGTTGCAACCTTCAAACCTTCATAGAAAAACAAATCTAGTAACCTACAATGTATGTTGTGAATTTATAAATATTGGAATCCTGATTACAACCACAACAAATTTTCAGGTATATATGCATCCCTTGTGCATTTTTGTATTCATTACTTGTCATCACAGTTTAGTTAGCATGTGGTATCTTCAAGTGGTCATTACACCCGTCCAATGGCAGCCAAGGGGCATATTAATTGCATACCATGAACCAAACATGGGCCATTTCATCATTAGAACATGGTTACCATCCAGAAAAGTGTTTCATCTTCTAACTATGAGGATGGTTCCACTAAAAAGAACCACAAAAATTTGTACAAGAAACCTTCCACAAGCGAATGAACTACTCCTAATGACATTACAATGGATATTTAAGTCGATTGAGCAATATGGTGAGTGTGAAATGTTCAGAAAACACAAACTCCTCATTGTTCCATCCACCAGATTCTATCAGGACATTTTTAGGGGTCGGATTAAGAATTCCAGGAGCCACATGGTGGCACTCTCCAAGCCCCTAAACCCCGACACAAGGTTTTTTTCTATTTTTTCTTTAACAAGAGTTGCACTTGATATTGTGTCTGATGGCCCCTAGATCTCTAATATCACCTTACTGGTTTATTTTTTTATCTTCATATATGAGATTTTCTCGCCCAAATAATATGCCCAACTATGTTTCTCTAAGTGCATTTAATAACCCAACCTACAAATTTTCAACTATCCAAAAATTGTGCAATTTCCATATTATATTTTCAGCCATATATGTTCTTTATGCATTGTTATTTACAACTCTATATGTCTTGATCATTTGACATAAGTAAGAGGAAAATTTGCTGACTGAGTTGACATCATCATTGAAGAATCAAAGGGTTGGTTGCGGCTACTACATTTGTTATTTCACAACTATTATAACTGGTGCAAGAGTGAATAATCAGATCTAGTTTATGTGGGATAAGTTTCCCTAAAGGGTTGAAAGTTATCCAGATAGTTTGGTATATTTTCTCCTTGGATTTCATATGGTTGTCACAAAATGAAATATTGTATCTTTTCCATTGCTGTCTTATACTTTATTTCATAAAATCCATAAGACTAAAAATTCGCATGGTTGAGATTCAACAAAACTCTAGTCAAAGAGATGAAATTTATGTTGTGCATTAATTTCCATTTTCCATTCATCTGGAAAATTTACCATTGGTGCCATGTGACCCGAATATGAATGCCTTGGTAAAAAAAACATATTACTACATATAAATTGGACTAACTTGGTGACTTGAAAAAATTCCCTCCATCACTGACGATTCTATTCGACATAACTCAAACTAGAACTGATCATCAAATAAGGCATATGCAAGCATTCAGTTATACTGGTAAATAAATAGCCTTGCTTCTATTGTGTACTTATATTCATAGATGAGATTTTCTCGCCCAAATAATCTCCTAAACTCTATTGTTCTGAGTGAGTTGAATAACCCAACCTGCCTATGCAGTTTCAAGGCTTTCTAGATTGCATTTATGTGCCTATTGTAGTGTTATCCATCAAATTATTTCAAGGAATTTCTCTAAATTAGGGTTGGGGACAAAGTTATAAAAAATCCAACGAGTTACATCGACCTTCAGAATCCCTATTTCAAGTGCCAGAGACTTGGCCATAGAATTCAGGATTTCCCCATTCTGGTTACACCTAATGCCCCAACTTCTCTATTGATTCTACTCCTCGACACCAAACTCAAATGTATCTCAAGGTAATAACAAAGGTGGGTTCATGTCACCTAAAAGAAACATAACTCGTAAAGAAAGGAAGTGGCCACTATAACAGTGTCAATTTCTTGCAAGGCATAAAGGCATGGCTTCACTGAAACCTTACAAAGTAAGAGAATATGGACTACATCACTACCAATCCACAATGATAATGGCCTCATGAATGTCAAGAAGGTATGCACCCCTGTATAAAACTCATAGTTTATAATATTAGAATTATGATCCCTAGTTTACATATTTTTTGATTACAGAAGTTAACTGTCTTTTTACTTCAAATGGTCCTAAATTCTATTTCCAATTTGGTCACATATTATTTCTAGTCATATGGATGCTAGGAGGAAGACTGTCACTTTAGTTTCTACTAGCCTTGCTTCAATTGTGGGTTGGGGCACAAACCCATTACAGATTTGAATGTTAAACCTTGGTAACATTTATGCACCTAGTCATGCTAAGGAAAAATTCATTTCATAACTAGATGGCTGACAAGATGGCTGATTGTCAGTGGCTATTTTGTAGGAACTCCAACACAGTTGAACTCTATATGATAATTAAGTTGTGTTTCCTGTTAGAATTCCCTATAGATAAAATGTAGCTAAGTTTTGAGATCATGAGAGATAAAAAAGGATCAAATAGAACCAACAGCACACCCTAAATCGACAAAACACACAGAACACACAAAGAGAAGAGAAGATCATGAACAAGAGAAACATTGCATGCAACTAAAGAATTGGGCATAAGAGAGAGATTTTCTCCTGATCAAACAATGTATTTGTACAATATTTGTACACACTCTAGGGTGGAACTCCCTCCCTAAGAGGAGTTACAAGCATGTTCATCAAAATTTCTCCCAACCACCTAGATATAATATAATTGGCATTTTGAATTACTTTGAACATGACATTATGACTAGAAACCTTCAACCAGAAAACACAATATAGCAACACTAGAGACAACAAAGCACACTTTCATAATAAAGCAGTAGTAACATACATTTAATCACTCTTCACATAGGCATTCTTAGCTAAAGAAAAATTTCTGTCAATTCTCTATGCTCCCCTATAGAGACAAACCATGTCCCTAAATCATCACAAGGGGAAAGTAGCTATATGAAACATCTCTGCACAAAGAAATGTATATACGAACAAGGTAAACATTGAATAATAAATTACTCACTGTACATTCTAGCTCTCCAATCCTCTGTGGAGGAATAGGAACTCATAAACTATGCTGGGGAAGCATCTAAGAACATATGAATAATAGTTAACAAATGAGTAGAATACACTAAAGAAATGATGGTGCCAGAGTAAATTTAATTAACCAAAAAAATTTAACTAAATAAGATCTCAACGTGAGCATTAGATATTTTGATAAAAAGATACAAAACATTGTATAAAAATTACTCTAAAATATAAAGGAGGCTTGAACTTACCCCTGAATAGCCAACTAAAGGTTGATTATTAGCAGAAAATGGCATAAAAGTTGGTGGCATATTTACGATTTCATCACGAAATAAAAATGATTAGTTATATTACTTATTGCAAGGTTCAAAAACATGGCAATGGGAATGTTTAACAAAATCGAACATCCATACTTCTCTAATCAAGCTAAAACTTACATATCCAATCAGGATGATTTTATCAGCAATTTGATCCAAATTTGCAGCTACACAAAAGATTAAACCATATCTAAAATCAACAAGTAAACTTTGTATAAAAAAATATGTTAACCAACCAGTAATATTTGAATAAAACATATGCTTGTTTTAAACTAACACTACAATAATATTATCACTCCATTTACTCATACATATATAATGACATGAATAATAATTTTAGAATTCCTTTCATGATTTGATAAAATAAAGGCATCACATTGTAAAATTACCTCCCTGTTTTGACATAAATGGGCAATCTGTCTCAAACTGCAAAATCATATGATCCACAATAATTAGAGAAAAAAAAAACCAAAGCATTATCATAAGTGAAAAGCACTGAGTTCAAGCCCAAACAATCTCAATACAAAACCACAAGTATAGACACAGAAGGTGATTAATCGAACCAGATTCCAGTGAATTACATCAAGCAGAGAACATAAAGGAAGTTCAACCTAGGTTTTCATCATTGGAGAGATCTAGACAACACTAATAACCATATAACACATTAACTCAAGGTGACTTTGAAATGAAAAAAATTTAATTTGCAATTACTAATGACAGACTCCTTTATCTGTACATTAAACAATATATAAATCCAAACAAATACTCACATATCTAATTGGTAAGCCCTTGGAATTGTGCATGATAGAAAGATTTATAGGTGTGACCACTGTTTTCCCATTTAAAACTTCAAAAACCCCTTCTTCCGATGTTCCTGTAGTTACAGTTGCATCCCCATCCTCTTTGTGTTCCGATACTTTTAAAAATTCTCGTTTGTTCTTTAGAAGATCAAACTTACACTTGGCAGCATACTTGCAAATACCTCTCTTGACAAAAAACTGAGATCCACAATAAGAAATTCAGTAAACCAATAGTTCTAAAAGAAAAAATTTAATTCGATTAGAAAGAACTATAGAACATGAAAACAAAAAAATCATCACTCAGTATCTTACAGCGCACTCAGGATCACCAGGCCTCTCTGGTAGTTAAACAACAACAAGTTTGACCTGCAACAGAAAGAACATATAAATTTAAGGACTGATTACATATCATATTAAATGGAGGAGAAAAATAATGGATGAAAACATAGATTGGCTTCAGTACCTCATTTCCATCAGCATTCTCCTCTGATTTTAAGGTTCCCAACCTATCTTTTGGATGGTGGAACTTGCATTTTCAACCAAATTTGCAAATGCTATTTTTCATATAGTAATCAGTCAATAATATGAAAATCAACAACCCAACAAAAATCTAAATTAAACAACATCAAAGGAAATGAAAAATTATAAACAAAAGCTAAATTACAACAATATCAGAAGGATGTTAGCTAACTAGGGAAAAATTCCACTATGGTCTGCTCAGTTGATGGAGATAATAATATCACTAAATTCCTCTTCTTGAGAGGACCAAAATCGATATAAAGATTGTCTAATTTGGACAAGGAAACGTACTCATTAACTGAAACTCAATTGCATAAGGCATAACCTTATTTAGGTGGGAAAAATTGAAAATTGAAAATTTTAATTTCCCTCCACGAGTAATCAAGTCGGCCTACCCAAGAAGGATAAATATAATGTATCCTTGGCTCATCAATACTCATTATTCTTGTCTCTGAAGTAGTTGCAGAAGAAGGTGATTTCTAACAAAGGAGATGGAGGCAACGTTGGGTTCTATTTAGCCATCTCTAAGGGTTGAGTTCCACAGGATGGAGGACGAGTGCGTTTAGGGAATATTTATATTTTTTTATGGGCATATTATCTCCTTTAGGTTTGAAGTTTCTAGCGAGAGTTGTTAAGGCATGTACTATTATGAAACCCTCCTTTAGGAAGACGAGTTATATAGGTCGAAGGCCGGTATTGTTGGAAGCCTAGACTGGATCATTTGAGGTAGCATTCTCCCCTTCTTGTTAACCATAGGCATGCATTTGAATATTTTGGGTTCCGCTCTATGTTTTATGGTGGTTGATAAGATTGATTGAGTTGCTGTCATATCTAGTAAGAGCGTGTTGGATGAATATTATTTCAATGTTGGAATATGTGCCCTAACTAGGACATAAATCATCATCAAACTAGATCCATCATCATCCACAAACAAGGTCTCACAAATAATCTAGTCCAATTATCCTTTTAAGGATTACTTTGTTTGACTTTAAATTATCAGTGATTAAGGGAAGGGTTTTTGATAGTTGAAGACAGAATGAAAGATTTCATGGGGTACTTCTTTGTGATTTGGACAAGTGCCATTTCTAGGAAGTCAATATTTGATACTATAATAAGAAAAATTTTTAAAGGTTTTCCCCATCTTGGAGGTTTTCCCTTGTTTGGGCTAATTTTGGTGTATTCTTGTCTTGGCTTGTCTTCTTCATATGATTTGTTATGATATTTCGATAATCACTATAAGTGGATAATAGCTATGTGATTATTATTGATATAAATAGAATTAATTTTTGGCTGATTAAAGTAATTATCCTAAGAAAATATCATGTTAACCTAAATTAACATGGTATCATAACTCAGGTGAGGACAAGCCCAACAAGGAGAAAGATCAATCACTAGGAAGTTTTTCTACAAGTCGTTGTGATTTCATTGCTCTAGAAATTTGAAGGTTTAGAAGAAACATTGTTGAATTTTAGTAGCCTTCAAATGTAATGATGCAGTGGTTAGATCTTTGTTTTCAAGTATCATACAAGGTCGCAATTTATGTTTGTCTTACCTACGATCTGAAATTATTCTTAAGATGAGACCTGTAAGAGGACCGAGTCAGAACTAAAATTTCTTTCAGGGCTCCTATCAAAAGAAAAAAAATGCAACCTGATTTCAGTTATGGATGAAACAGGCATAAATGAGTAGCCACAACTAAGAATTCAAACCTGTGGTTTTTATGAAGAATTAGAGGGTTGGAAAGGGTGGTCAAATACAAATATTACATATGTAACTAGGCAACGAAAGAAGGTCACTTTGTGAGGCTTCATCAGAAGGAATGGTATGTACATTATAATGATTATTAATCATGATTTTTGCGAAGTATTTCCATCATAATCTAGAATTATTTTTGGATCTGGAAATATTAAGAGAAGTAAAATCTTTGTGGACATGGTCGAAGCTAAAAATCAGCACTTGAATCAATGAATTATTCCGGAGTATGCCTACGATCTTTTCTCGAAACATTGCTGACCTAATATTCTCCATACATCCACTTGATCTAAGATATGTCAAGGAAGTTCGAATTTCATCATTCTTAAACCAATGATTCAAAGTATGGATGTCCTTCATGGCCAGTAGACAAGTGATCTAATCACTTCTATGTCCATCTCTAAGGACTGACTCCTATAAGAAAATCCAAAAATCCAGCACTTAATAGTTGATGCTGGCATCAAACATTTATATAGGTATGTTTTCTTAATTATTATGAACAAATCTTGAGTAAATTTCAATGCCTGGAATTGGATCAAGTCTTGGTAGCTTATTCAATTACTTGAAGTCCAGCCAAGCCTACCTCTAGATTGATGAAGCCGCCATCTATCCTAAAGATTTTTTATTAAGTATGAGAAGTAGAATTTAAATCTATACTCAGTGGCATTATTTTCAAAATAGTCCTTAGCTTCTTCTAATATAAGAGCAATCCAATAGTAAAGAATGTCATCATTTGTTATCAAAATTCCTACTTCATCAAGTATGAATCTCTTACAGTAGGAGTAGGCTTAGGAAGAGCTTCTCTTCATCCTAAAATAGGGCTTCATAATCAGAAGTTGCTGAAAAGGCCTAGTAAAAGTTTCTTCATTAGCTAATAAAGGTTCAACATTTCATATCAGTCTTAAAATTACTGATCTCCAACGTATCAAATTGAAGAGAGATGAGAATGACATTAAGTCTCTTTCAGTTTTGAGAAAAAAAATGTCTTCTATACAGTAATATTGAAGCCATGTAGTAGCATATTTGAAAGAAACAGTCCAAGAGATTTATAAAATTGTGGACTTCTTAAGATTGTTTATGATCAGACCTCATTTTTATCTTAGATCTCTTCTCTTGCACACCGTACGTCAGAAGTTTTTCTAGACCCTCCATTGGCTTCTGAAATAAGTCAAATTGTATTGCACTGTGTATAGCTACAATATTTTTTTTCATTTTTTCAACCAATGGCGAGTATCAGAATCTTCAACGCAAAAGTCAGTTTCTTTTCTCAATAGTTTAAGGTGGTGCATGGTCATGGAATTTCATTACCACATTACTTTTTTAGTACACTAGCAGTTATATATATATATATATATATATATATATATATATATATATATATATATATTCTCAGAATAATTATGACTTCATGAACTGGCCTATGATATCATGTTCTGGAGTTTAAATTTGTGGGTGTAAATTGGCTCATCTTGATGTAATATATGCATTACTTGGGCTCTATTTGGTCTATCTAGAGAGTGGAAAAATATGTTAAGAATAGTGTGTTAACCAATCTATGTAGTTGTGAGGGTTTGGAAGGTAGCTACGAAGATAAAATTACATTTTCTTCTTTGAGGGGTTTCTCCGTGATTTTCTGAGCAAAAGAATTGACCGTTTGAGACATATATTTTAAGATAAAATCTAGCAAACTTCTGAACCATTTGGTGACAAAATTTGAAGAGGGGTTTCACTTCTTTTAATTTTTCTGTCATTAGCCTTTGTTTTCTCATCTCCTTTTAGAGAAATTTTAGCGTTAGCCTTCTTTAAAAATTTCCAAATTTATTTGGACATGTTTCTAAAAATTCTAGTTATTTCCATCTTCGACACAAGCCCTTAGGGCATCAATCCATTGGTTGGTTGTATTGTTCCCTGCAAGGCTGAAGAATTCGGTCAAAAAACAAAATTTCTGAAGAATTTAAGGTTTCATACCAAGGGGATCTGAGCCCATTCCTTCATTAAAATTTTTTGGGAAAGGTATTTAAGGGCAGCCACAAATATTATGTGCTTTAGAGGGTTTCTGGCTTCATCATCATCTTCATGTCATATATATATATATATATATATATATATATATATATATATATATATATATTTTTTTTTTTTTTTTTTTTTTTCTAATTTCTGAAGAGGGTTTTTGCAAGGGTATCATCATAAAAAATAAAAAGATATGATAATTTATGTTACAAAATTCTGGGTTGGCCATGAGCCAATTTTTATTTGTATAAAACTGCTTTGAAAGACTAGCTTTCTATTTTGTAGAGGTTCAATCCTCTATTGCATTGGGCATAAATCTTGTTTCTTTCACTTGGAGCAGGGGGTTTCTAAACCCTGAAGTTTTTCTTTTAGTCATTTACATAAGTTTCTGAGAATACAAGCCATGGAACCGTGACTAATTCCCCTTTAAATTTAACCAGAATTTAATCAAGATTTGAGCTAAATTCTGAAGCTTACCTTGGAGTTCTATCACAAACTGATTGGTAACATTCTGTAAGTTGTAATTTTAGTTTGGAAGCCTAAAATAATTAAAGTTTATCACACATTATTCAAAAGGAGTTTTGAAAACATTCTAACCATTGTTCTTACATATATATGGATTGTCGTTGATTGACAGTGGGCTACAACAATTGATATTCTTGAAAGTGGTATATTTAAAGTTCGTGCTCTCTTTCACTGATTGCCTTTGTATTTCTAGCATCTACATTTGGCAACTTTAAGAATGGCCATTAGTGTTTGATTTCTCACAGTATAAGAAGGCCTCTTCTTAGATCTGCATTGAATAGCTAGGCCTACTATCAGGTTGTTTCTTACACAGAACACTATTAACAAATTCATCAAATCTTTGAGTTACTGGTGCTTATATCCTTCGTTGTCTTATTTCCTAATAAGTATTATTTCATAAGGTGAAGATCAATATAAACAAGTAACGTAACCAAAACTACAACATACTGTGGTGATTCTGTGATCTATCATAAAAACGGATCTGGCATTATTACGTTGCAAGTATCATTTCATAAGTTGGTTTGCAAATCAATTTGGTTATAAATGTTCTTGGTTGAGGCAGCCTAACATAGCTTCCTATCTCATTGGTGATATTTCATAGTTTAGTTGCAAGTAGTGTAACATTTCCTACATTTAAGCATTTTGGTAGCTTCATCTCATTAGCATATCATTTATTTGTGAGAAAATTTACATTTCTCTTGTGCTTGCCATTCATTTTTATCATGTGATATTGCTATAGTGTAGAAGTACCTTGCTTTGTCATTCTTGCAAGTTATCTTTTGTTCATATATCATCCTTGTATCTTGTATTAACCTTTATGTGCAACATTGTTGTTTCCATAACTTGTGATCTCTAATTTGTACAATTATGTTACTTTTGGGACATTATTATTGAGGCACTGGTCTCTAAAAAAGCATTATCTCATTAAGTGTTTTATAATCTCATCAAATCCATTTCATTCCCTGTATAATAATATCTCTTTCTAATTTTAATCGAGTTATAGAAATAACAATTTCCTTGTACTCAAACCTTCTAGAACTTGTTGACTCTCAATTTTTTTTTCCCTTCATCATCCTCAAGGACTACCACCATTGACTTAGCTAGGAGAGTGTCTAAACAAAGTGAGTAGGAATAAGAGTGACAGCCCTTACTCTGAGCGTTATCATGGTGCCTAGAGATTTTGTGCGAAAACACAGTGCTAATAAGGGATAGCTCTAAGAAACCTTGACATAATCATATTTATAGTAGTCATTTCAAAAGGAGCAGTGCAAATAACACCAAGAAAAAACAAAATATATATATATAATTTAGATAAAGTATCTTTATATCTTAATACAATCAAAATTACTTATGATATCAAGGTATGATTCTGCTATTAAGGTTTGTTAGTTGATTACACTATTGTTTAAAGTCATCGTTGAATGATCTGAGCATGTGAGTAAATTTTCCAGGTCAATTTTACTAAAACAGTTGCAACATGATAAAGTCTCATTGATGAAAGCTAGATGATCAACTGAGGTAAATATTTAGAAGGAGCTATGGAGTCTCTCGTAGAATGGCTTGTCAACACTTCTTCCTTGATGACTTTTTTGACCGAAAGACCATGTCATAATACATTTACCTTTAGAAGCTGAGTGGCTGAATGACTATGGATTTGTGGTAGGTTACAGATAGCCCGATGGTTATGATTTGGATGAGGATACCTTTCTGATCTTTAGAGGGAGCTATGGTCAGTTTAAAACTACATATAATATTTGTTTACAGATAAATATCCTCTAAATCTTTGATTTAATTTACTTCTTCCCAGATAAAATGGATAAGATGTTGATAGGCTCTCATTTTTATGAAGATATCCATCTTGATCGTGATCAGTAGCACCTTGCCAAAAGTGTTTATTTAGAAGGATGATATTTAGCATTATTTCGTGCCATAACTCTGAGAATCCACCTTTATTTCATGAATGAATCAAGGAATAATGTTTGGGAGCATCATTGAGACTAAATATTTAGAGCAGGAGGCATGTCTTATTACGAAGCCATTTGGGTGAGAGAGCTCTCTTGTGAGAAATTTGAGCATCTACTCGAAATCATTTTTGTATGTTGCAGAATGTGATTCTCCTTTCAAAAAATCCTATGTTACATGATCATTCCAAGAATGATGGCATCAGGTACTATCTTACATGTGATATTACATGGCCTGGAGCAATCAAGATCCACCATTAGAGGATGGTTGTGCAGATTATTGACATCCTCACAAAGCCTCTTGACATTGTCAAATTTATCTCTCTTCAGACAGAGGATGGGAATTGTGGTAAGATCCTACTATGATAATATCAGTTAAATATTGAGCTCTGGGAGCTTCTAGGGGCCTAGGGTTCTTATTAGGTTATGATACTCCATGATGGTTGACATGTGTGTAGGGTGAGTAGTTCACCTTCCCCTATGATTGAAAACACATGTACGTAGGCTGAGTGGTTCAACTTATTCTTCGAATACCCCAGTTAGAGATGCACTCAAGCATTTTCTTGAGGACATGTCAGTGGGACGTGGTTCATCCTTTCCCCAGCTATAGGATGTTTATTCCCTACAATTTGTGGTTGACATGTCAGTGGGATGTGGTTCACCCTCTCCTCACATGTAGGATCCTTCCTACTATTTTTGGTTTGCATGTGTGTAGTACAAGGTTCATCCTTTCCCTACTATCGGTGTTTTCCATGTGTGTAGGAGGTGGTTCATCCTTTCCCTACATATTTTAATGATTCGAGTTTGTAGGATGTGGTCCACTAATAACATATCACATTAATAAATTTTCCACACTTGAAGAGAGATGTATATTTACTTCACAAACATAGATGTGTAATAAAGTTTGTTTATACTTATTATCTGCATTTTATGCTAATTAGATTGGCACACACAAAAATAGTAACGAGTACTACAATATAACTTCAAATGTATCACATTAATAAGTTTTCCAGCCTAGAAGACGGATGTCTATTTACTTCACAAACACAAATGTGTAATCAAGTGTGCTTATATTTATTATCTTTTATTAATGATAATTAGATTGGCACACACACTAATAATAACAACTTAACAAGTACTACAATGGAAAAACATATAATTGTTTTGATAGCCAAGGATCTGCCAATTTTATCAATTTAATCTAGTCCATGTGAAACAAATTACTTCCTAATACAACTGGGATGTGCTATCTAAGCATAAGATTAGACATGCTATTTAGGGGAAAATAATCTTGATGCCTTGATATAGAAAATTAATAACATACTAACACTTCCACATAGTAAATAATTTCCACATAGCCCACCATCCCCTTATAACATATCACATTAATATGTTCACCACACTGGAATATAGATATCTATTTATATCGCAAAAACATAGACGCGTAATCAAGTGTTTTTATTCTTATTATCTTCAATTTGGGGCTAATTGGATTGGAACACAAAAAAAAAATAACAAATACTACAATATAACTTCAACCATATAATTCAAAATTGTTGCGATAGCTAAGGACCTACTAATTTTGTTAAATTGATCTAGTCCATATAGGTTGGAGGAGTGTTATCCTCCCCACCTAGGTTGAATTCCCCCAAGTGACCTTAGCAAGTATATTGTTCAACATATTTGATATGTATTGTTTACCTTGCCTCTTGATCTTTGTGTTTGTTCATGTAGAACTTACCTCTCACATACCTTGGAACTTCACATACATCACTTGAGCAATAAAACTTGAGCATCTTGGAACTTTATGTTGGAAAAAAAAATATCTACATCAACATCACGATCTTGTTATTTTTGACCCTCCCCATTAGATACTAGATTGTGCAGGCTCAGAATATGTATGCCACCCATTGAATCCAATACCAGAAACCTCGTTTGGTTCAGAATATATATGGAGATTTCCCTTAATAGATTCCTTAATTGTTGGGATGACATGTCACTTTCGACGTTTGCATCCTTGAAAGGCACAAAAAATGAACTTCCCTTTCCCCAGGTATCCCTCATTTTTAAGGAGGATCCACTCTTAATGGGGAAAGAGGAGATGGGAGAATAAATAGTCCCTTCTATGGGCTAGTTGCTTCACATAAGTGATGGAAAATTAGTAAATGAGGAAGCTGAAGCTGAACTTGACACTGAAAGAGGAGCAAGTGGCCCAGATAATTATGATGGTGCTGAGGAGGATGAGAGTGGCATATATGTTAGTTTTGAAAGCTACTGTTGAGCATACCACTCATCTAACGCAATACTACCTTGACATATTGGCCATTCCTCCTTTTAGATGCAAGCAAGTTTGCTTCACACGTATGCAAGGAACTATTTACAATGTTTCCTGCTCAAAAACATCATATATCAGAACTATTTACTCACAATACAACATTTCCCAACATGGAACTGTCAGCTGATATGAAAGAAATTAGCAAAATCGTAGTTCCTTTAGGATTTAAGGGATGCAAATACAAAGAGAGATATTTAAATTTCTATGAGACTGTATCATCATAAATCCTAATGTAAGCCGAAAAATTGTACAAGACATGCAAAAATATTTATTGTAAATCTTATTTTGGTTGAATCCTTATAACGATATGGTGATTAGGGATCAAGAAAATCATATACTAATCTAACAAAAAAAAATTACGATGTAGTGATTAGGGATCAGGCAATTCATGCACTAGTTAAATAAAAATATTTTGCATGGTTTGCCACAAAATCACCATAGCTAAGAATATTTTGTGGAAATACACAATTGCAGAGTTCTTTGAGCATGGGTTGATGTTGATAGAATATCCTATCTCTGAGGTAATTTGAATAGATTAGGCCGCTTTCATTGTTATTGTAATGTGTTTTTAGCCCCCGATTTCGCTCTCTTTAAGATCCTAGAAAATTTGATCTAGTGGATCGGAGGGCTTGTGCATTCAATGACAGAATTTTTGTATTTTTTTACAAAACTTCTGCAGTTCCATAGGGAAACACGGTTGAACCTGTATCTGCGGAGATCTTCATATTATTATTGATTTCTTGTTATATTCTTGAGCTAGGTTGGCACTCGACAGTATGATTTTTTCTTATTATGACGTAAGATTTTGTGAATATCTTTTCCTGTACTGGATTTATATGTCATGGTTTCTATGGGTTTTTCTCAATGGAAAGGAAAATGTGGTTGTGATTTCAATCCCCACAGACTTATCTGCCGAGTTGGATCCCCACTATATTGAATCATGAATTTGTTTGTAAGCTCAATCCTTTTGTTTGTCCACAATGCTAAGTACAAAATATGTTTTCAAGTTCAATCCCTTCCATCCTTGTCACTGTGCATGGAGTAAAACCCCAATGCCAAGTACTGCAGAGGCCTAGTCACACTCCACATAGTAGAAACCCATTGAATTTTGAAAAGGGAAAGAATGTAATACTATTACCTTAAAAATGATCATGTTCCAAACTCACTTAAATTGCAAGGAAAATGACTAATATTTTGAACAAAAAACAACAAAAAGTAAATTTTCGACAAAATGAACAAAACGCATCAGGAAGAAAAACACAATAGAAAGGAAATGTCTCACAACATGAACAAAATACAACAGGAAGGAGAGAAAAATGACATACTACATATCATCTCATTCATTTAAGGAAATAGAGTACTTTGGTTAATGCAATATTTTAGCTTTCAATTTAGTTGTTGGCATGGATCCCAAGGCTTTTGGAGATTATAGAGAAGCAATAGAAGATGGTCGAAGATATAAAGACTACCAAGAAATCTCCATGGCTTTTTGGAGATGCCATACAATAAATAGAAGATGGCCAAACCCTGACCCATTTTCCTACCCCAACAACATATGTTGAAGTGAAAACTGAATTCAGTAAACAAAGCCATTACAATCAATGACACAACACTTAATCAAACTAATACATACCAGATTCCTAGATTCAAAACCCTCTCTCTTCAATTTCGAAGTCCCTTGCTTGACCTTGAGCTTCGCAGCCATGACCCATATTTTACCTTGAGAAGCTGAGCACAAAGACAACACATTCACTAAAGCCACAATCTTCACAGAAAATCCGTGTACTAATTCCACTATCCCAAGTTTTTTCAAACCGTCAAACCCTTTCGAAGTCCTCACCTTGTTACCCGCACAACTAAAAATCGAAATAGAACTCAGATTTGAAGTCGATCTCTATTGCACTAGCTAGGCCCTCAGAACCATGTGGGATCCCGTGCGATTGGGCATTGCAGATATAAAAAGGATGGCTCCCACATATTTTTTCTGCATGTTGGCCAGTGAGGGCTTTATCAGGCACAAAAAAAAAGTCACTAATGTGGGAGCCGGGATTTGGGTTGATGTAGAATAAAGAGACTTCAAAAAACATAGAAGGTGATGAATCTAAAAGAATCAAGGCTAGGATTCTGAGTTGGTATCTAACCACACCTTGACCACATGTGATGGGTGGGTTGCCTTAGCTAGGGTAGGCTTTCTCGCCTGCATAACATCCCTGCAAACTATTCACCTACTGTTGTAAGTTTGCATACCATCGATTCGAACACTTCTTCTAGATCTTCCCGATTTGTGAAATATGTCTTTGCACCCATTTTTGGGTCTTTTTCCTCTTATTGCATTGAAATAGAGAGAAGATGAAGAGGCATCGAAAGAGCAGAGCTGCATAGGCGTTCTCGTGGGACGTCACATGGGAGTCGATCACAGCATGACGATGGTATGGCATTTGATCTCGAGTGCTTATCATGACTCACAGACGGAGAGTTTAAGCGAATTGCATGATCGTAGAACAAATATTGAATTTAATAAAGGGCTAAAATGGGTACCCAATTTAAATGTATTAGCTCGTGATTCCATTAGAAAACCCGCGTTTCGACAATTCGATATGAGTGTATTTTGGAAATGTGTAGAAAGAATGATGGGACATTATATGATATTTTGGAAATGTGTAGAAAGGATTGTTGGAAAGTATATGAGTAGGACTTTGACAAATATTAAAACATTAATTGCGAAATTAATTAATTTTTTATATTTACAATAATAAAAAGGGATATCAAAATATTTTAAAAAAAAATTAGTGTTATTACTTTTAATTTTTATAACTTATCAAGTGATTCAAATTATGAATTATTTTAATTTTGTTATAAAAATGAAAATAAAAATATTAAAATAATTATTTATTTCTTTTGTTTTTTAATTTTATACTTTAAAATTAATATCAATAATAAATTTTATATTCAATATTTCAAAATAAATTATAATATATGTCGATATGATATTTTTCAAAAATGAAAGTTTTCTTAGTTTATCTCAACAAACATTATAAGATGCCCTTAACTTTAACTATACTCTTCCCTAAGTTATCTAAGCACTTCATATAAAAAATGACAAATGTATCATTGCATGGCTTGGTTCGTGCACAAACAAAGACAACTAAAATTTCAACTATTTTCTTCCAAAGTAAATTTCTTATTGTTTGAAAAATTTATAAAAATGCTAAATAGTGTGATTAGTTGGAAGTTTTATCCCTGGAGCCAATCAATTTATTGTTCTCTGCTCCATTATTTTTTATAAATTAAAATACTTCATATTCATATCAAAATAAGAGATTTACAATAGGAGATTTACATTGATAGATTAAACATCGAATTTATATACTTCTAAAAGCACTAGCTTCTCCAATGATCACAAGATCGCTCCTAGAACCACAAAAACAGTATTACAATAATAACAAAGTTGCATTTCAACAAAAACCAAAGATTTTCATCAAGAGTTTAGGCCCCTCATTAAATGACAAAATTCTAGAGAAATAATGCACATAAACTGAAAATGAATGTGCTTCAGTGATAGTTTCCTTGAAAACGAGATGAAAATAGAGCTCTAAACCTAGAAAAGAGCATCCTTTGATAGAGGAAAACATTAGTAAATCATAGTCTTCCTGAGTGTCTTGTACACAAATCCACATCTTCCATCTCGCATGAAACGTGTAACCAATTTCTCAGATGTGAACATACTCATCCATCCCAAAACAAGACAAGTTTAAACCATATGTTAAAACAATATTCAATTTCAAAAATTCAAGTAGCAGGTGCCTATAAAATGAGAGGAAATAGAGTATAATTTTATGCTAGCACCAAATCCCAAGGATCATGAAAACATAAACAGAAACTGCCAACAAAAGACCAAGTAAGCATAATATTGACAACAACAATGGGAATCCTCCACTTCCAGAGCATGTACATCGAAACCAAATGAAGATCCAATCTAGATAATCTCTTCACCATGCACAATACCATAAATATTCATACAATCGCGTACTAGTGACAATAATGTATAATTTCCATGCTTGAGGAAATAATAATAAGAGTTTGTATATGATCAACTAGAGGACTAGTAAGGTCCCTGGAGGCAGAGTTACTAACCCTAAAACCTTCAACGCAAGCCAATTATGATTCCACACTATTGAAACAGTACTGTAGGTTGTGAAGCATTATTCTGACATCTTCAAGGGAAGAAAATAGATAGGTATCAACTTTTTTATCTTGATGTACTAGGTCAAACACAGTCGCCAGTTGCTGGTGTAAGAACAGTGATTTGTGATAGAAAAGTTGTTTCTTTCGAGGTTTTCTAGGGTCTTGTATCCATTTCAAATCCTCACCCATCACCTCAAATTCTAAGTGATAAGGGAGACCCTCAACCTCTTTAATTTCCAAAAAATAAAATCTCTTTTCGAACATCCAAAGGAACGAAATCAAAGAAGGTGGCCATTATGTCAAGAACAAGCCAAAAGAGAAATAGAAATTGATACAAGTTAGAAGTGATTCCATTGAATGATAACTACAAACAAATATCCATTGAATCAATGTGTATAATGTAGTGGTGGCTAGGGGGTAATTTCATCTATATATCTCTACAAATGTATTACGGCATCACTCTTGCTATGGATCAATGTTTTTAACATTGATTCTTCAAGGAGGGTTGGGTTCTATAAATAAAAAGAAAGATTAGAGACCCCGAGGATGTATAATACCCTAATATAAAAAATTCTTTTAAGATAAATGCTTCAAATCATGAGACTTTAACTAAGGATTGATGGGGATTTTAACAACTAATAGAAAATTTTCAAACAAAATAGGCAAAGATGCATGCCATACCTCTTGCAGACAAGTGGCATCTAGGGTGTTGAATATCCTTATAAGATTCATCTTTTTGATAGCAGTCGCAAGGAGGCTCCCATCAAGGTGAGCGCAAGCAGGTAATGTGAGTGTTATGGACAATCACAAATATTGTTTTCTTGATACCATAATGCTGGAATCTCATCTGCCCATTTTGCAAACCTGAGCAGGCCAACACGAAGAAGGCCAATACATAGAGAAATGAGGATTAATCACTCCCAGTCTTTGGGGAAGACAACAAATTTGGACCTGGATCGAGAGATGGGTCAAGCAGGGCAGGGCGATGGAAAAGTCGTATTATCACCTTCCATACAAAAGAAAAAGAAGACGAACACAAAAATGAAAACAACCCGACCCAACCAAAACAAACCCAAGATATTTTATCTTCAGTCTTTTTCTAATATTCGTTTGCATGAGGAATAGAAATTTCTTGTATAATTTTCCCATTAAGAGAATACGATTATCATTGTTGAATTCTATGGAAGGTCAGGTGATGAATCTCTATATTGTCTTGGTATGTTATTGCTTGTGTTTGTTATTGTTTGGAAGGAATTTTTTTAGCATTATTGATATTTAACCAAATTGTTAATTGGAATGATAAAACACATACATAAATATATTATAATAAATAAGAGTTATAAGTCCCTTACTATTTGAGCATTGTTATTTCACATACGCAACTTATGTGTTTTTCTATTTCTCCAACCATGGAGTGTAAGAACCAATGCTAGGAGGTGACCTATAATGGCTTGACCAATATTGAATAACTAAGGGAATAAGGTGTCATAGAGGAAGCACATGCATTAAAGAGGGAAAAATAGGATTTTAATCAAAATGCAATAATTAAGAATTGGTGGATGAATAGAATGAAGGGTGTTCATCACAATACTTTAGTAATGAAAACGAGTATTACTAAGGATGGAAACATAGAGGCACAAGTGAAAGAGTTCAAAGGTTTAAAAAGTGTCAAGAGAATACCAAACATATGTTCAAATAAGGGATTTTTTAATTGGAAAGGACTTGCAGAGAAGAATAGGTGGGGAGAATATTTCTAGAAATTTGGAAGAGAAAAAAAAATTGATGGCACAAGGAGGTGACCACCTTCAATTAGATGGATCATGATTTTCTAAAAGGAAGCCATAGTTTTTAAGGTATTGATTAGCCTATGGAGAGAGATATTATCACAAAGAAATACGAGGAAGAAACACTTAATAATTCATTCTAATTGTTTGATCTAGAGGAAGATCAATGATATAGCCTAAGAAAAGTGGATCCAATCCAAACCAACCACCCTATGAATTTTAAAAGCCAAGAGGTAATCCAAACTTTTTATTCTACTTCTGACCTGAAAGCAACTTTTCTTTGTAGTTTGGGATATAGTAGTAGTGAAAAAAAATGAAGCTGGGAATAAAAGTAGAAGTGGCATATGTTATGTTTGAATTTTAGTTCAAGTGGGGGAGTAGGCCTCATTACTCAAACATGTCCATAAGGTTTTATCTTGGTGAACAACCCAACCAATGATATGGTTATATTAGTTCCAAGAACATTATGAAGGATTATGGTGATGAAAAATTGCATTGATTCTTATGTGGATTCATTTGGAGGGTGAAAAGGATTATAGTGCTAGTTTATAAGTTGATAAAGTTCGTAATCACATTGTGGGGGAAGCTTCTCTAATGGTGCATGAAGTTCATATATATTTATCCCTAGGGTGTAGCTAAGGCCTTGGATGAATTGAAGGTGATATTTATATCTAAATTCTAGAGGCTAAACATTGAAAAACAAAGTCACTAAGCTAAAGGAAATTAAGAAAATGGTTGGAGAAAGTGCTCACGAGTATGATGAAAAATTACAAAACTTGATCAACAAGCTCTCTTATACTATCCATGAAACTCAATGCAAAGAATGATTTATTCAAAGTTTTTATTTTTTAATAGTGTACCATTAATGAAATAGTCATGGGTGACATAGAGGGATGCCTTATCTTAGCCCATGAGGATAAAGTCTTGTAGGGTGAACATCCATTTTACTAAAAATATTCATGCTTGGTAGGATCTAAGAGAGAATTATGTAAGAAATTCCTTCTAGGTAAATGACATTGGTATTACTAATGTTAAAGTGGGTGGCCTAAAAGGATGCATTTGCAGCTATTGATGCAAGAAAATAATTTCAAAATTTTATTTCAAAATTTGTATTTGTCATTGACAAGGTATTAGAGATTTCTAGAAGAGGAAGTTGGTTTCCTTGTTGCCCTATAATTCTGTAGAATTTCTAATTACATATTTAGGATAGGAAATTTTAGTAATTTTAGGTAGAATTTAAGATGTTCTTTGATTTTAGGATGAGAAGGAGCCTGAGAAGGAGCCTGTAGGATTAGGATTAATTTTGGCATCCTATAGATTTTTCAAACTCTGTTACACGAAGCCAAATATGTGGAGGATATTTGGGGGAAACGTGATTGTCCATAAAATTTAGATCGGATTTTGGGATGTTGTATCTCTTTTCCATGGACCCTACTAGTTCTAAGAGGTTGTATTTGGAGTGGTTAGCAGGAAAAAGCATTATATTCCAAAGAATATTAGTGTTGGAGAACCTATGGGTTGGGAGAAAGGATAAGGGGTTCTAGGAGTTAAGGGGTTTAAGGGTTTATGAGTAAGGGGCTAATCGTAAAGGGTAAAGGGTTAGGGCTTCAGGGTTTTAGGTGTTAGGGGGTTAATGTCTACAGGGTTTAATGGTTATAGGTTGATGGCTTAGTGGTTAAGAGCTTTAGGGGTTAACGGTTATCCATCAAGGGCTTACAGGTCAAGGGATTTAGGGGTTAAGTGCCTAAGGGTTATGATATTTAGGTGTCAATGGGTTAAGGGTTTAAGGGTGAAGGGTTAAGGGTCAATTTTTAAGAGGACATGGGATTAGGTTTTATGGGGTTCAAGGATTCCAAGTTAGGTTTTAGGGGTTAAGCAGTTAGTGGCTTTGGGTTTAAGGAATCAAGGGGTAATTTGTTATGTGTTATGAGTGTAGGGGTTAAGGGATTGTTGCTTTGGGGTTAAAGGGATAGGGAATTTAGTGGTTATGGGTTAAGTGCTTATGGGTTTTGATAATATGGCCCCTAATCCCATTATCACAACGATTTGGGGTTCCCTATCAATTTATCTCATTGCCTTACTTATAGGTCCCCTAGCCCCTATGCCATAAGGCCCTCAGGCTCCTTCTCATTCTCTAATGTTAGGATTATAGATCTTAGTAAACCATGCACTAACCTCTCACTTCTACCCATCCATGCTACCCTTATGTCCCATTGACCCATTCATTGCACCAAAATATCCCCCTCCCCCCGAATTCATGAGAATTGAACATTTGGAGGAGATCATTTAACAACAGCTTCTAAAAGCTTTATTCTAATGACTTTATTTAGGGTGGACCATGGGGGTTGTCCAAAAATGCCTCTAAAAGTTACATTGTTGTGACCTTTAAGGGCGATTCAGGGATTATAGATTGAGAACAACAAATACCATGAACCGACAAAGAATCCAATGAGTTGAAGGGCTAAAAAACATAATACCCATAATGAACCTTTTCATCCAAATATTATTCCATGTTGGGCCACAAAAAACCTGTTCGATAGGAATTGCATGTAGCCTACTACTACAAAGGAAATTCAAACCACAACTTGTTGTTCCACATCTAATTTTACCCAAAATTACCTCATATTTAAAGGTATCACCATATCTTATATCGAATAAAATTCAAAAAATAGAACCATACATATTAATGAAACTTATTTTATATATTAATATTAGATGAACCTATTTTGTTACTGGGAAGAGAGAAATTTCATAGATACTGATGAATCCTTATACATTTCCTGCATTCTAATTAGTTAACAAAAATGGCAATAGGATAGTGATGATATTGTTCTTTTGGAAAATATATTTTATCTCTTCCTCCAACACCAAATTTTTCTTGTATGTTGCAGTAAAAATAGAAATCCTGAATGGAGACCGTTGCCTTCAAAACTACTCCATTTATACTGGTGTCTTGGGTATTAATTCAAGCTCTTTTATGCTATAGCTATTAGATGTCATTTCCTTGAGGTACAGTGATAGGTGAGAGCTATGAATAACTCACTAAAGGTGTATCAATAGGCTATTATTCTATTGCCTATATAATTGGACTCTTTTTATTTGTAACTTAGTGAAATGGAAAATATGTGGAGACATTCTCCATTCTTCTTCTTTCATCGGGCCATGTAAAATAAATGAAAAAAATAGAATCAACCCCTTGGAGAAGGAAAGATGAGAAAAAAAATTAGCATGAACAAACAAATAATCCAATGAGTTGAGTTGAGAGGGGTCTCCCTTTGTAAACAAGCATCCATAGGCTTGTTAGATTTAGTATGAATCTTTACTAGAAGGTGAGTAGTCTTCACATGACCAATTACATCCAATAGAAAGGTACTGACCCCTAGAATAAAAATGATGTCTCCAAATAAGGTGTAGTCAATACCAATAATATCATCTTATGAATCTATTACAATATGATTTGCAAAGTACGTTTCCATACATGAGTGAAAGAAACAATTCATCTAGTTAGAAAAAGGAAGTATTTTTGAAGACCTCAGGAAACCCCATTGAAAGAGACAAGAAGGGTTTGGAACCATAGAATACAAGTTGATATATGAACCCTAGTTCTGCAACCCTTAGGATAAATGTTACTAGTCGATAGTCTACTCTCACATGATATCCTAATCTGAGATCAATATTCGAGAACATTGTTGTTCCCTTTGATTGATCGAACAAATCATCAATCCTCGACAATGAATACTTATTCTTAATGGTCACCTTGTTAAATTGCATGTAATGAATGCAAAACCTGAGAGTACCATCCTTCTTCTTGAAAAAAAATACTTGTGTGCCCAATGGTGATAAACTTGGCCTAATGTATCTCTTGTCCAACATTTCCTTCAACTACAACTTTAGCCCTACCAACTCCAGAGTGCTGATGTTGTATTATTTTTTTGATGTTGGTGTTGCCCCTGGTACACATTCAATAGAAAATAAAACTTCCCTGTGAGGTGAAAACTCTGAAATATCTACAAGAAATACATCTTGAAATTATTGTAAAACCGGGTAGTTGCTCAAGACATATGCATCCTCAACTTCCTTATATTTTTCACTAGAAATATGAACTACAAATAACCCACACCTGTTCCTAAAACTACACTTTGTTTGTATAGTTGTCACCATTCTAGTTGATGCTTCCTTCCTCTTACCTTGCAAGACTCTTTGTTCTCCATTATCATCCAAGCACTCAATAGTTTTGTCATAAAGTCCACTTTCATCCTATGGAGATACAACCAATCCATACCCAAAAGCATGTTATACGAACCCAATGACAATACATTCAAATGTGCTGATGTAGACATACCATTTATCTCAAATGCATAAGCTCTTACCCAATGATGAACTCGCTTCTTTGTACCTATATATAACTTCACTAACTAGGACTCTGCATGCGCTTCTTTATTGAAACCACACTTATCCACCAATTTTGGATTAACATGAATATAATTAGATCTAGGCCCAATAAAAATAGAGACAAATTGATCACAAATCTTACCATCCATATTGATAATAAACACCCTGTGATCTCCCTGCCTGTTATCCAATGCTGCATAGATCCAAGGAGCACTTTCTCCAATATCACCCACTATATGTGCTTCCTGAGCACTGTAAATATGCATTCTACCACCATAATGTTGTGTTCAATATCTCATGTGATGATCTTTGTGACAATTCCAACATTTTATAGGCTTCCAACCTACACCCTTGTTCTACTCCTCAAACTAAAATGCATGCTCATAACAATTCTTTAGCTTTTGGATGGCCTCCTATAATGATATAGGCTCATCAAACTTAATCATGTCTTTGAATGCTATAAAAAAAACACTAATAAATCATTCGATCTTAGCCTTCTCTATAATATTCCTAAAATTTATCTTTTAGCCAAATGGAATATTATAGATTATTTTTTCACTAGGTAGGTGAGTAAATTAATGGGGAGGCCCATAGCAGCAATAAAAAAAACACTTCAAGTGTGAAAGGTGTCCTTCTAAGTAGCTAAACAAAGCACCTTTGAGTATGAACAGGGGTTGGATCATGTTGAATAGGTCAGCTTTGACCAAATCAACAACGCTGTTATGGAGGAGTGGACATTAAATAAGGAATAACTTGGTTTTGGAGGGAGATTGATTTCATGGATATAGTGACCTAAGTGAGTGGGGACAAGGGAAAGGAAGCTCATAAATTATATAAGGAAGAGGATGAAAGCCATATTGTTTATGTTTCAGCTTATTATTTTGTATACGGTCTGTTTATAATTCTGGCATTCTTCAGTGGTTTAGTTGAGTTTGCAGTGTTGTATAGCACAAGGTGTTCCCGAGTGGGAACCCCATCGCTTTCCTTGAGAGGCCTCTTGGAGGAGAATTTCACTTCATCTTCACACTCAGGCTTAATTCCAAGCTACAAATTTCTTCATCAACATAGTTTCTTCAAAATATTGTGCTGTGTTGCAGGGTGCAAGAGTGGAGGATCATTTTGGGTGTCTTCCGGGCTAGTTTTGCAATGGAGGAATGTTTTCATCCATTGGAAGGCTTATAAAGAATCCACTCGAGCTTTACTGACACATTTAGTATTATGATAAGGAGTATTTATCCCATACAACATAGTTTCAGTCCAGATCTACGTTATTTTATGGAGGAGTTGCAGGCGTAGTTGCAGTGGTTGTTTTGGGAGGTGATTTCTTCAATGGAGGAGCCAATATTTCATCTGGACGATCTATTGGGGAAGAGAATTAGGTCCCTACATCAACTTCAGCTGTATGTTCTCCTTTCTATTTTTGCAGCATATCTTCAGCCCTAGGGCTACAACTTACATTGGCACATTGTGTGCATTTTCCGGAAACCCTCTTGGGTTATTTTGGAAAGTTGATCTAGTGTCAAGATCTATATGTTTAGACTCTATTGGGACCTATATTAGTATTTTTACATCATTTTATCATTTCCATCTGTATTTATACATAATATTACTGCGCTAGAATTTCTATGTAGCATTTTGTATTGTAACAACAGTTCATATTTGGGAGTGATTTCTTATGGGAGGCTTGTTTCCTCATTGTATGAGATTTATGCCTCACTATTCTATATTAATTTGTTGATATAATAAATGATGTAATGAATCGATATTGCTCTCTAATGTTAATGAGTTGATTTACACTGTTATTTCCAGTTTTCTGTTCATATATTTCTCCTTTCCCATTTGGTAATATTATACTGGTATCAGAGCATAATCTTGGCTCAGCCTGTGTATTAAGCCAATATGTCACTATAAGGAGAAGCTTCTCACAAGAAGAGGAGATGTACAGAAAAAAAAAAGAGAAGACTCCATTATTTGGAGGAAAGGAGGAAGAGGGGTTCTCATATCTTCTTTTCTAAACTATGCAGAGCATCAATGGAGATATCAAGAAGATGAGAGGGGAGATGTGTAGGGAATCTCCAAGGCAGTCTGAATATGAATAAAACCATAGATTTTTTTCGTGATGGGTGTGAGCATACAGCCACACATTATGTTCCACAACATAGTATTATGCCCATATTTACTGGAAAAGAAATGTGGGAAGAAGGTGCACCAAAGGAAGAGAATTTGAGTGACTATCTTCAGGAGTATGAATCTCAATCTTGGAGATTCAAGGAGAACCTAAACTTCCAAGAGTTTTGCCAACTCAAGGAGGAAATAAGACCCAAAAATCACAACAAAAGTAGAAGAGGTAGATTTTTTTTGCCAAATTTTGATAGGTCCTCCACATGCACAGCCAAGGATTGGATAAATCAACTAGACTCATATTTGCATCTACATCAAGTTTCAAAAAGGGAAGCCCTTAGGATAGCATCATTGAATCTTCAAGGTAAGGCTTATGCTCATTGATTTTATGAATATTATTCATTTAATCATGCAAATATAGCTACTTATGCAGAATTCACTAATATATTAGTGAAGAGATTTGATGTGAAACAATCTGAAACATATTTGATTGAGCTAGAAAAACATAAACACCCAAACCCTTTTCATGAGTTGGAAAGATCCATTGCACCAACTCCACTTCATATTTCTATTGGGTGGGATAAAAAAATTTATGAAACCTTGCCAAGGGAAAGATACCCATTATAGGAAGAGATTTCTTCTCAAAGGGAGGACATGAATATTCCTCCTTCAATGGAAGACCAAGATCTAGGGTCTCTCATTGTTGATGAGGTATTCTCAAATATTGATGAGGAGGAAGAGAAGAAAGGAAGTAACAGCGATGTCACTTCAGGAGAAGAGCCATCACCACATGGGGATGGGCATGAAGCTACTACTTCAAGAGGAGGATCTTTTTCATCTTTGCAAAAGGTTTCCAAGGAGCATCATGTCATAGTAGTGATGGGCTGCAACTCCTTGATAAAAAGAGGAGAAAAAAAGGTGGATCAATAAAAAAGGATGGAGAGAATACACCCTTTCTTATTTCAAGGGGTTTATATAAAGAAGAAGGAGAATGATTTATGCAGTGAAGAGAGGGACAAATCAGTCCACTCACCTATACAGTCTACTTTACATTTTTATGTCTCTTTACATGGAGGCATCCCATTAGGGAGACCCCTTGATTGGAAGACGAGTAAAGAGTTATCTCAACATGGTGCAACACTTATATATTTAGCTAGGGAAGGAGCCTTGGGAGGACCTAGCATAGCATAGAGAACCTTTGATGGGTTCAAGGGAGGAATGAGCAATTTTCTGATATGGACATTGCTAACTACCACTCAGCTATTTGCACTGAAAAATGATTCAGAAATTTACAATGACATGAGAATGGTGTCGAATTTCCACTCCATAGCCTTGTAGCAACAAATGATACTTCCACACATGAAGAATTTTTTTGAATATGACAAGAGGTTATTAACACTCTTGCATGCATTGGAAAAGCTATGAAAGTTTTGTAGGAGAAATACCTTTCAAGAAGAGATTGAATTCCATGTACTCCAATATTGTCTTAGGCAAGATCAGCTGCAAGAGAGGCAGCAAAAGTGGGGTAAAATTACTCCAACATGTCGCTTTGGCATTGACCATGTCAAAAAGGAGAGTTATAATGTGACATATAATTCATTTCAGATTTCTAGAGCGCTGTGATTATTGGGAAGCCTAGATCCATATTGGGAGTCCCAACTATTGGTGGAATATTCCAAGAAACTCTTCACATGTAAGGTCCTTGCTGGACAAGTGATATATGTGAGGTATAGAGTGGTTGATGGAGTCATTTATTTTCATGATAAGATCTACTTGACTAGAGACTCAAAGCTCAAGGATAAAGTACTACATGTAGCCTATGAGATCTTAGTTTCCAATCCCATTGGTTTCATTAGAACATACAATACTATCTTGGATGGATTCATGTGGGAAGACTTCAAAGAAGAGATGCACTATCATATGAGGAAGTGCATAGATTTTTTTTAGGTTGAGGAGAAACATAACCCTTGGGAAGAGTTATCATCACCGCCTCCTTACTCATTCGGTGTGAGAGGAAGCTCATTCATGAGCTACCTCACTGATTTAAACCAAGTGTATGGTAAGGATTATATTTCTGATAATCATGATATATTTACTATATACTTTCATTTTCTTAACACTCATGTACAGGCCTTTGCTCCAAGAGGGGGCACTCTTTCTTATTGGCTTCATGGGCTACTTTGGGCCATGAAAAATGATGATGTTGACCATTACCTAATATATTTTGAGGATATGATGTATTCTTCACGGTGTGCTTCAATAACACCAACCATCATACACCTTCTCCAAGCATGCAAGAAGAAGGGGACATCAAACAAGTGGTGGGGGAAACACTTTTTCTATCATATTTTATGGCAGTTAGGAGTAAAAATGCATTGGTTTCACATGAGGGACCATTGTCCTTCTCTTTTACTACACATGGCAGCTAGCATGACTTAGATTGTGATTCCATATGTTGATGATGTTATTATATTTATTGGGAACATGATTGGAGGGAAGGCTGAATGTGTCCATGGGGAATGAAATTTCCCACACCTTTTATGTTTCATGCTTCAAGGGGAGCATGGGAGATGATATAGCCACTACAGTAGATAATTTGTCTCTTTATGAGGTGGGCAATATGATTGTTTTGAGCACTTGGGATATGCCTCTCATGAATATTTGGGAGAGATTTTCTATGAATTACCATGCTGGGAGGTGATTCATTTCATTTGGATGATAGCATGGAGATGGACGTCACTCTTTGGAAATGAGATACCTTATGCTTATCATTACTCCTACCTTGAAGAGGCCATTGGAGAGCAAGAAGGTTTCCATATAGACCTTCCATTTTCTCATGATGAGAGCCATTTGGTTTATCCACCAAAGGCCAACTTACACATTTGGGAGGAACCATTGGAAGACATAATTATTGTAGAATATATGAAGAAATGGTTTGGACCATTGATGAGGAGGGGACAAGAGGAGGAGGGGAGGATTTTGCACCACCTGTACAATTTCTTGAGGACAAGCAACATTTTGGAGGGGAGGACTGTAATATTCCTAAAATAGAGATTTTATCTAAATGGAATATTATAGATTATTTTGTCACTAGGTAGGTGAGTAAATGGATGGGGATGCCCATAAATATCCTTAGAAGCAATAAAAAAACACTTCAACTATGAAAGGAGACCTTCCAGGCAGCTAAATAAAGCACCTTTGAGTGTCAACAGGGGTTGGATCATGTTGAATAGGTCAAATTTAACCAAATCAACATCACTCTTATGGAGGAGTGGACATTAAATGAGAAATAATGTAGTTTTGGAGGGAGATTGATTACATGGAGATAGTGACTGAATTGAGTGTGGTCAAGGGCAAGGAAGCTCATAACTTATATAAGGAAGAGGATGGCAGCCATATTGGTTATGTTTTGGCTTATTATTTTGTATATGGTCTATTTATACTTTTGGAATGCTTCAGCTATTTAGTTGATTTTGGAGTGTTGTTTAGCACAGGGTGTTCCCAAGCAGGAATCCCATCTCTTTCCTTGTGAGGCTTCTTAGAGGAGAATTTCACTTCATCTCCACACTAAGGCTTAAGGCTAAGCTACATCTTTCTTCATCAGTGCAGCTTCTGCAAAATATTATGCTATGTTGTAGGGTGCAACAGTGGAGGGTCATTTTGGGTGTCTTCATAGCTAGTTTTGCAGTGGAGGAAGGTTTCCATCTATTAGAAGGACTGTAAAGAAGCACCTTGATCTTTATTAACACATTAGTAGTAGGCTAAGGAGTATTTATCCCCTACAGTGCAGTTTTAGTCCAGATCTGTGTTATTTTAGGGAGGGGTTGCAGGGGTAGTTGCAGTGGTTGTTGTGGGAGGCGATTTCTTCAGTGGAGGAGCCATTCTTTCATCCGAAGGATATATTAGGGAAGAGTTATAGGTCCCTACATCAGCTTCAGCCATATATTCTCATTTCCATTGTTGTATTATATCATCAGCCCTAGGGCTGCAACTTACATTGCCACATTGTGTCCATTTTCCAGAAACCCTCTTGGGTTGTCTTGGAAAGCTGATCTGGTGTCCGGATATGTATGTTTAGACTCTATTGGGATCTATATCGATATTTTTACATCATTGTATCATCTCTAGCTATATTTATGCAGAATATGACTACATTGTAGTTGCTCTCCGACATTTTGTATTGTAACATCAGTTCATATTTGGGAGCGATTGCTTATGGGGGGTTTGTTTCCTCATTGTATATGATTTATGGCTCACTATTTTGTATTTATTTTCTTATCTAATACATGATTTTATGACTCCATATTGGTCTCCAATGTTAATGAGTTGATTTACACTATTATTTCATGTTTTGTGCTCATATATTAATACTTTCCCATTTGGGAATATTACATTCCCCTCCTTGAGGCAAGGCACATATATGAACAACTCTAGAAATCTGCTACTGTACTCCTCATAAATTATACAATCCATATTTAGCTCATAAAACTATTTTACTTTATCATCACAGGACATCTTCAATAGATACTTCTTCCTAAACTGTCTCTCAAATTCACTCCAAGTCAACTCCTCCTCATAAATATCTCTAATGTTCTTTACATCTTCACACCAAATATATGCTTTACCTTTAAGAATGAATGTAGATAACATGGCCTTCATGTTCTCTGAGTACTCATGCAATCTAAACAATTTATTCATTCCAATCAACCATGCTTTTGCATCCTGTGTTTTCTTCATTTCCCCATCGAATGTAGGTGGCTTTTATTTCTTGAACTCATCCAAAAAATATACCCTATAACTCTTCATGTAAGGATGATAATGATGATAACCATGATACTCTTGGCCAGATAAATCGTTCTTGCGGACAAGACCGATCTCCCTAGTGTCAGAAGACAATCTAGCAACAAACGAACAACTAAGTTTGTCTTTCTCTAAGTATATTCATTTTACAAATAAATGTTATGAAGGTGTCGATCCTACGTTAGATCCAAATGCTTATTTGCGGTCGCAGTGCTTCCATTGCATCAATAATCCTTCATCGCAACAAGGGCCCTTTTGTCACAAGAAAGTATTATCTTTCGTTGATCTGCAATCACAAACAAGAAAATATCAAATAGCACCTGTACAACAAATAATTATAAAACATACCTATCATAGTGATCAAGGAATCTATGAAATAAATGATCAAACGAAAACTTATTAAAATAAACAATAGAACGACAATTTATTGAGAAAAACAGAACTTGATTGTATTAATCTTAAAATATACAGAAGAACCTTACAACCTTTGCCTTGATGTTCGAAAGGCCTTCCCGGGGTCTGAAGTAGGAATCTCCTCTACTCTGATAAGTCTTGCACTCTTCCTCCAGAAGCATAAAGAGGTATGTGATCTTTCCTCTCAAAAGCTCAGTAGAAGGAAATCTAAATCTCAACAGCACTTCAGCTCAAAAATCTTCTCCAAAAAACTTCTTGAACTTCCCCCAAAAGGCTACCCAATGCCTCCTTTTATAGAGCAAATGAGGAGGTTAGGATTCCACCTTTAAAGGGATAGAATCCTCCTTCAAAGGGATAGGCTCCTCACATCAAGGGATTAGTTCCTTAAGGTGTGGGATACATGTACCTTACCAAAGCGTACTCATCCCCAAAAAATATCATCCAGAACCTTCTAGAATTGACCAAAATTCAACTTTTTTAGTTTAATTCCGCGCTTTTTTAACTTTACAGGGGTACCGCAGGAATTACACTGGAAAAGTGCGTTCTAGAACGCAGTTTCTCTTCACATTACCTGCGGACCCTAGCTAAAAACGCATGCAGGCTTCATGTTACCTGCGTACCCAAGGCTTTTTTGAGTTTTAAGGGTTTTTCCTCCATTTTTAGGAACTTTTCTCTGATTTTCAAGGTTTGGAATGAGGAAAAAAGGTTGTAAGACTTGCAGAGGAGGCATGTATGAGTGTTACTGAGCTCATACAGTCAGCAAAATGTTAAGGTGACAGTTTTTAGTGTAACAGATTGCCCCCTAAAGTGCGAAGTCTGGAATAGATGAAGATGAAGTCTGTCATATATGAAGAGTGAAGTACTTTATCATTTCAAGGATCATTCTGTGGACACCCCAGTCAGAACCTGTAAAAACATTCAATGCAAAATATATATATATGTAATCATATCATCGCTGAGGTAGGCATTCCCATACTCAGATCAAAAACTAACTAGAACTAACTGAAATCGTTCTGATACAGGAATGATTCTGAATACATCATAGTATAGATATATGTAGATACAGCATGGACGCAGCCATTTTTTTATCAATAGTCTACTGTATAGATGACAACAAAATTCCTCGCAGCCTGGATGGTGGAAACTAGATCCAGGGTCTTGATTTCCTCATCTCGAACCAGTACGATTCTAACCATGTGAATGAATGTGTCGAAGTCGAACATGGTAGAAACCACTTGATTACCATTCAATGATGTGAACTGTTAACAAGTGTGAGAGAAACCACCAGTAATATCAATGGCTCTCAAAGTACTCAGTACAATCCATGAAATGTGAATGCATGAGCTGAAGTCGAACATGTCACGGAATCTTTCGATCGAAGGTCAATGATGCAACCTGTCGTCGAAGGCGAGAAACCTGCCATTGAGGCATGCAGATTTCAAGGTACTGACGATTTCTGGACCAACTTCCTAGATAATGTGCTGATGTCGATAGAAAGTGATCTGTCGTAGGCAAGCCCACAACACGAAATCATAGATCAAGTTTTGAAAATATATTGGCAAGGAATGACTCAGGGATGGTCAAAATGGATGACAGATATTTCACAAATGAATGGTTTACTTGAACTGTCCTCTTGAACACATAACGACACTGCAGATGGCTTGGTGACAATTGACCCAAAACTAATACCCAGAAACCGGCTGAAGACTTTCAATATGGTTTGATTAACTGTTAGGAAAAGGATTTCCCAACCCAGGTGAACAAAAAGTGTCATGTTCAAGAGTGGTTAATGGTTTTTTGAATAATCAAAATGTAACAAACAAGTTCGTTTTTCTCTCTTTTCCCCCACCATTTCTGGCAAGTACCTCTTTATTTTTGACAAGCTTGAGGAGGATAACATTTGCTTGTTTATAAGCTCATCCTTCGGATGAGTCCAACTTAGTTTAAGATTCGAACCCTAAGAAGGAGTGGTTCGTTCTTGTTGAAAATTGAACAGGTCCTTTACTGTTAAGTTTTAACGAGTCCAGTATAGGAGAAACTCGGTGTTTTTCAGTTTTAGGGAGTCAGAAGAAAAACTTAAGAAAACTCCATGGGTGTACTTTTTCGTAAATTTAGAGTCTCGAGCCCGAAAAAGGATAAAATAATGCGGGAGAGAACTCTATTGACCGGATTTAGTCAACTTATACCTTTTTCGTAAATAGTCCATTTCAGTCCGTAAAAGGGGTAAACTTATACTGAAGGGACGATTATTCATTTACTTTAACGAGTTCGAATAATCAAGTGCTCGGGAATCTTTTCATATTTAGAGAGTCTGAAAAGGGCTTAAAAGAGAACTCCAGGGTTTCGCTTTTTCATTAAGTTTTAACGAGTTAGAAAAAGGGATAAAAATGTACTCATGGTTTTCAATTTTTCGTAAGTTTTAACGAGTTCGAAAAAGGGATAAAAATGTACTCCTACGACTGACTTTCAATTTAATTTATGAGCAGGAAAAGATGGAAATAACTCGGCATTTTCATGTGTTTTACGAGAATGAAAGATAGCAAAATAATCTCGGGATTTTCATGAGTTTAATGAGTCTCGAAAATAACCGAAATTGACTCAAGATAGGTTTCATTTTTACACAAGCTTGAAACGTAGGAAAACTATGCTTGATGCCCCCTAAGCGTAACTGCTAGAGTGCATGCCCCCCCAGCTTCATTTCATTCAACTAAGTACTCAGATGGTAATTAATAGCTGGATGGAATGAAGTTTCATTTACGAGATCATATGAAAGACCTGACCTAAAAACTAACCTAAATATATTACTTAACATTGACGAGGTCTATTCAAAGACTCGACTAAATTAGGGAGGATTTGTTTCATTTTTTAATGAGCTTGACACAGGAAAAGAACTATGCTCATGGCAATGTGTTTCATTTTTTAACGAGGTTGACACAGTAAAAGGAACTATCCTCAGAAACTACTTATTTCTAATCTACCTACATAACCTACTGATTCATTTTTTTAATGAGGTTGACACAGGAAAAGAACTGTTCTCATACCTAATTCATTTTTTAATGAGGTTGACTCAGTAATAGGAACTATCCTCTGAACAACTGATTCATTTTTTAACGAGGTTGACACAAGAAAATTACTGTCCTCATACCCTGATTCATTTTTTAATGAGGTTGACTCAGTAACAGGAACCATCCTCATAAACTACCTATTTCTATTCTATCTTCTACTCTCTACAATCTACCTACTGTTTCATTTTTTAATGAGGTTGACACAGGAAAAGAACTATCCTCATCGAAGCTTGTTTCATTTTTTAAACGATCTTGACACAAGAAAAAGAACTATGCTCTCAACTAACTGATTCATTTTTTAATGAGGTTGACACAGGAAAAGAACTGTCCTCATACACACTGATTCATTTTTTAACGAGGTTGACACAGTGAAAGGAACTATCCTCACACCACTGATTCATTTTTTAACGAGGTTGACACAGTACAAGGAACTCTCCTCACACTCACTGATTCATTTTTTAACGAGCTTGACACAGTAAAAGGAACTTTCCTCACACTCACTGATTCATTTTTTAATGAGGTTGACACAGTACAAGGAACTCTCCTCACACTCACTGATTCATTTTTTAACGAGGTTGACACAGTACAAGGAACTCTCCTCACTCACTGATTCATTTTTTAACGAGGTTGACACAGTACAAGGAACTCTCCTCACCCTCCTAATTCATTTTTTAACGAGGTTGACATAGTAAAAGGAACTTTCCTCACACTCACTGATTCATTTTTTAAACGAGGTTGACACAGTACAAGGAACTCTCCTCACACTCACTGATTCATTTTTTAACGAGGTTGACACAGTACAAGGAACTATCCTCACACTCACTGATTCATTTTTTAACGAGGTTGACACAGTACAAGGAACTATTCTCACTGGGTTTACGATGCATGTTGGAAGTTTCCTCAACACAACTAACACTTACATCCATGGTTGGTTGGTTGACTTCTTCCTTATCTTGCTTCTTCTTCTTTTTCTTCTTCCCTTTCTTCTTCTTCTTAGCCACCTGGTTACTAGCGTCAAGGCTTTTACCAAGCGAAGAGGAAGAAATGGAGGAAGAAATATTATACGAAGAAGGTAAAGGGTCAACAGAAGGTTGGTGATGTTGAGATGGTGAACTCTGTTTAGGTGAAGCATCTGGTTGAGGTGGAACAATTGGAGTATTCAGGGCCAACGAAGTTTAAAGTAACCATATCGATAAACCTATTGTAAATCCAGGTAATGACAATGTAACCATATAAGGAGGACCAACATTTCCAAAGTAAGGGAAAGTACTAGGATTCTCGTTAAGAGGGGTTCCTTGGTTGGTAAATTCCGGAACAGTTGCCATTCTATTCAACTTCAGTGAATTTTATTAACAAATTAAAAACTAAAATTAACAATTAAATAACAATTCACACCTAACAATTAAAATTCACAATTCACACCTATGGTCTCTAAAAGTAAAAACAAACAAATTAACACGCGCTATCAAATCTAGGAGTCAAACCACACACAAACAGTAACTTCCCATACTAAAAACACTAGTTGGTGATGAAATCCAACATTGTAGAATTTAATACAGAAAGGGCGGTTGGAACAGTTACCCCGACAACCTGCTTAATGAAACAGACTGGCACAAGTTTCTTCACAAAACCATCTCGTGTGAAGAGAACCCCCCAAAGAGTCCAAGCGAGTCTAGTCGACGTCTGCTCCAGGTACAGTGGGATCTTCCCTCCACCGTCACCTTAGGAAAGAATCCTATAGATTATGGCCACTAAGGTTACCAATAGAAACAAATATACCTGGGGGAACAGTCTACGATCCGACACACACGCAAGGGCAGAGTAACAAAGCTCAATCCCCTTGAAGGCTCCTTGACATAATCGAAGGTTTACCGACAAGTGACCCCAGGCTCCTCGACAATGGTCTATCCGAGGTTTACCATTGTTAATACGTGTATATCTTCTATCGTTCCCAATGAGGAAGGATTGATTACCTCACTGGTTCAGATATGATCTCGTGCTTGACTCCTTTAGGAGGAGCTTCCCAGCGCATACATGCAACAATTGGAATTTTCCCTACCGCAAGATCGACTACTTGTTTGTTTTACTGTCTTGGAGAGTTAACTAAAACCTATTCCAAGACACTAGCCTAAGCTAGATTGGTGGAAAGAGCCCTAGAAATGTAAAAATTACTGGATGAATTTTAATTAAGCGCTGTGTTATTTAGTCTGTTATTACTCAAAAGGGTAAATGGATATGAAACCAATGGTGTTATGACCCGAACCAAAAGTGAATGCAATCGAATATGATAATGTAATCTTTTCAATTCGATGAATCCTACCTAGAGAAAGGAGAGAGTTTCCATTCACTTCCAACAATGCAAAGATTGATCACTAAGAGAAAATATAACAAATTCTCTAATGCACTAATTCTATCAAAAAAAACTAATGCAAATCAATCCCAAATTTTTTTATTTTGTGTTTTTTAAAACAAACATGAAAACATCTAAATTCAAATCAAAGAAAACTAATCTAAATCTATGATTGATTTTTCAGAATGTAAACTATGCAGTTGTAATCTATGCACAATTCACTTGAAAAGCATGCAAATGTAATCTATGCACATTTTTCATTCATATTCTGAAAATGAGAATTCTAATTATGCAAATGTGATCTATGCAAGAGAATTCTCAAACACAAGATGATTCTAATGTAATCTAAGAACCAATCAAGTGGAAGTCAAGAAAATCAGGTGAGAGTTCCAAAGATCAAAAAGCACTCAAAGGCGATTAACACTCATACACAATTTAGCCCCCACAATTTAGCCCCCATGGCAAAAACAAAAGCAAAAAGATGCAAAATTGTGAAAAGACTGAGACAAACCTCCAAGTAATGACCAAAGGAAATCAAGTTAAGAATTTCTCAAAAAAGAGACTCAAAACACCCAATTAACTTAATGGAGATTGATGAGATGAAGAATTGCTGAAAGAAATTCAGAAACAAGACATTTTTGACAGAGAAATACAGATCTGGGTAGATGCTAAGAATCCTAAATTAAATCTAAACTAAACTAAAAGAAGAAATCTAAGTTTTTCAAGAATTAACAGGGTCCGCAGGCTCCATAAGTAACAGGTGCGGTCCTGCACTGTTTACTTAAGGAAAGTGCGGAGATGCTCGCACTGTGTGTGAAGACAAAGTGCGGTCCCCTGAAAACTTCAAGAAAAAAATAAAAGACTTCAAAACTTTCAAAAACAAAGAAAAACTAAGCTACCCAGGCAGCTATCTATCAATCAAAAACCAGGAAAAACTTTTCCTCAAATCAAAATAAAAGAGAACCAAAAACAACAAGTGACCAACCTTTGAGAAAAACTGACATTTTTCTACACCAAAGCCTTAATCTCTCCCTTGACATGGGCATGCATGCAACTTAGAACCTCTAGTCACTCCCACAACAAAGCATGCCCGTGACTAGTGAATTTTCCAGGTATTGCTGTTCAAATGACTCCAGATTCTAAGTCACTTTTTCAGGGCCAACACTCAAGGAACTACCCAGAACTCCGTGAAACTTACAGAAATGAAAAATAACATAAAAAAAATGACAAAAATTTAAAGACTTGAGCAAGGACTTGAGTGGACCCCTACTAGCCATGACAACCATTTCATCAAACATGTCACAAATATGCATTCTACAGGTTAAAACAAAAAACCTAAGCACAAGGGTCTCACAATTATCTGAGAATCACTAAGAAGCATTGATGCCTCATCAAAATAACTGAATTACCATCTATTAAGCCATATATTCTTTATACATTCAATGATTAACCAAAAATGATGAGAGCCATACATTATCATTGTCATATAACTCAATCATAACCAACATATAACCAACAGAAAAATCAAGGATATAACAACCATATAAGCCACATATAAACAAGTATATTTACCCATAAAAAACCAAGGAGAAATATCTCTTATTGATGATTTCATAGGCTGACCAAGTATGGGACTTCCAAGAACCACTCGACCATAGGCTAGGCTGAACCAAATATTTCTTTCAGCCAATGACCCCCATGCCATATTCCAAGCATGAATGTGGGATCTCATAGAAAAAATCAATCCAAACCAAACCAACTCTTCTAGAGCCCAAACCACCTCAACCCTCAATCAATGATTCCACTTCATGGTCAAACATCACTAACCATCACCATATTTTTCTCTACCCAAGCTGTCCACGGCTCCAACGTTTTTGTTCCAACCAAGTTTTCTAGGATTAGTAAATCAACCCACAATTGTTGTCAGGCTTCGAGAGCATTTGTCCAACCAGGGCTTATAGGACTAGAAACTCAACCCGCCAAGGGTTTCTAGAGCTTTTTTCCAACCAAGGCTTCTAGGAACTAATAAATCAACCCAAAACCAAAGGAACAAGAAAATCAACCCAAAAAAAAGTAAATCGCACAACATCATGGCTTTCTAGGAAATAGCAAGGCTAGGAAAAACCACTTTCAATCCATGCAATCCCCCATGCCAATGAAAAATCATAACCAAATAACCACATGCATATTCCATGCACACCAAAACTAGTAAGAGAACCATACATGAAACTCCATACCTGCAAGAAAAACCCATTAGATCTATTGATCTCGTTCTCGTCTTATGCTTTCCTTCTTTTCCTTTGCCTTCTTGCTCCAAATCCCAAGTATGCCACACTCCTCCATGAGTACTCTAAGAAAACTCAAAGTGACGAGGATTGTGAGAGAGAGAATGGAATGAGAGCTCCAAAAATGAACTTAAAAATTTTGGGCAAAAGTTACTAACTGATCCTCATAATCCTTTCTATTAATGAGGCATCTAATTTCTTCATTTTTTAATTATTTTCCTTCATTTTCCTCCTCACATGCAACCTGTGACCTTTCACCTCCCTTTTCTCCTATTTTCTATTATTTTCATATATAAAATGTCAATAAATGCCTCATGCCTTTCCAGAGCCTTTGTCATTTCCTTTGCCAATTTCCATAACCATTAATAAACCGAAATAAACAACCACTTGGATGTTTTTACCCAACTTTGAACTTGGAATACGTGTCCCATGGCCAAGGTCTTATTTTACTTGTATTAAATTTTACACGGTTTTTTAACAGGGATGTTACAACTTGTCATTAAAGTGGTAGCTTCAACCTTAAATTCTTCATTAAACACGGCATTTTCCATATTTTCACAATCAATCCTTGTTTCGAAAAAGATACCACAAATTTCATCAAAATAAGTTTCATCCACTTTGTGGTGACATATCTAAGCATGCATGTGCTCATTAACAATTTAAACTTCACCAAATTCATCATTTGTTGTTGGATTCATGAGACATGCACATTCAGCTCTACAAACGATTACTTCATATGAAAATTTTTCTTTGTTATTCTCAAACTTAAATGCTTCAAACTCTGATGTAAAGAGTTCATCAAGAACTACAATCATAGCAACTAGATCGCACATGTTATTCACTTCTTTATTAGAATATTCACCATCATCAACAAGGACTACTGTTGGATTCACCGATTGACTACTCACTTTTCAGTCACCATCCACATGTGTCTCATGAGAGTGGGATTCACCATCATCTTAACCATCCATGTTATAGTGGGGTTCTCGAGAATTTATATTTTCTTACTCTACCTCACACATAGGGTCTTCAACTTATCACTCTACAATATTTTATGTGTCTTATTCATCCATATGCATGTCTACATGATGGGTTTCGATTTTATAGTATTTATGACCATCATCCACAGTTGAGTGGGATTCTCCAAGCTCTGTTTTCCTCCTAGAGTCTTTCTCATTTAAACTCATAACTAGAGTTAACTTTCTATTGATTCTCCAACAGACTGTAACATAATGTGTTTCTTTCTGTCACTTTCCTTTATACCAAATTCTACTCCCACGGTCTTCCATGCTTCCTAGGAAGATGTAGAATTTTCTACCTTGCACAAGGATTTCTCATCCAATGCATGTTTTACAAGCTCCAATACGAAGATATCACATAATTCATCATATGGGTTATTAGACCAATACTTAATCAACTCTTTACATCGAAGGAACGTTTTCATCCAAAAATTAAAATTTTTGCTAGTAAATTTTGGAAGTGTTATCGAATTTATCGTGATCCATTCATCCTCAATTTTTTTTGCTTCGTCTACTTGTCTTTTATATGCCTCGACTGTGGAGAGAACCTCTATGATATCATCAAACTACTTCGGCTCTTCCTCTCGATTTATTTTCTCGGTTTGCTTCATTTTTAGTTTTTCACCCATGGTTGTAGTATTTCTTTTGTTTTCTACCTTCTTTCCTTATTGTGTTAGCCTTCTAGAAATTAATGTCACATACACTTTATTATCTTTAAAAATAAATATTTTAACCTTCACTTTAACTGTGGCTCCCATAAACTACTAGCAATTTTGCAAATCTCTTCTATGCATATTCTTATGGAGGCTCATTCCTACAACTTACAATGGAGACTCCTTTTGTCAATGGTGGTGGCTCTTTCCTCTTGATATGGTGGTAGCTCTATAGGCTACTCACCCTAATATTTTATTAGTTGGATTTACAAACTCTCAATGAGCTCTAGTTTCTACTTATGGACTAGTGTATGAAAACTTTGATTTGCAGACTACTCACAATATCCAAGGCTCTTAGTGGAAGTTGCTCATGAGCTTATTAACTTGCTTGGTTCTTTGAAACCTTTCTAAACCTGTCTATGATACCATTTTTTATTTAGATGCAAATATAAGCATGCAAACACAAGACAAATAAGTATACAAGCTTCTTCCTGAATAAATAATTTCTATTCATTAATTATTCTCTCATATATATCCACCGATTTTTTTTAATTCTCCCTTCTTAGATCGCACTACAATGACCCAACCATGAGTATATAAGCACTAAAATTTCTAAATATGGAATTATGCAAACTCTAACTTTGTTTTCTTCATGCAAAATATGACTTGACGCATTAACTAAACATTTTGAACTTCACTTTAACATAAATCAACATTTTTCTTTTTCTTCACTTAGCTTTTCTTGACAAGGAATTACCTTTTTAACTTTGACTCACTTGACTTCTTATATTAGACGTAATTAGACTTAAATTTCTTTCGTTCACTTAATTTAACTCTTCATGCAATGCATGCATATGGGATTACTTACTATTTCTATCAAGTGAAACAATTTTTATCTATGACAAAGTTGCGATCAATTATTGTAAATGAAATAGGATATTTTGTGATAGGTTTGTATGAATTGTGTGCTCTTATAATTTAGATTGTTATACGAGACTAGAGTTCACTCGATTGTAACATAATTGAATATTTGAATTGGTTATGTTAAAGAATTATTGTATGGAATTATTATCTACGTACTTTAATTAGTGTTAAAATTATGAATTTTAATGGCCATAAAATATAAAAATTGAGGTGTAGTATATAATCACATAGTTTCAGATTGTGAAAATCGATGAGATGAAATGTGTCAGATGCACCACAAACCTATAGTGATGGGCCATCTGGGTGCGCTAATTCAGCCTCTGATATGGGTGACTATAGGGGCATGTAAATGGAATTTTAGGTTAAATTAAAGTTTATGCTAGAGGTACTCTTTTAACCTCCTTCATAATTTATTTACATATATCTGTACTAAGTGAGAAAGGTAAATCATATAATCGTTATTCCCTAGATTGAAATGATACCAACTACTAATAGTACTTGGTTTATTAATAATGCATTCATGGTTTTCTAATTACCACATGAAAATATTTACCAACATCTTAATACCTAATAATAAATTAATATAACTCAGCGCTACCTTCATAGCGCTGATTCTGAAGGAGGAAAAACCAAGCAAGCCAGAAAAATTCAAGCCCATTGCTCTTTGTAATGTGATTTAGAAGGTCATCTCCAAATTTGTACCCAACAGGCTTAAACCACTCCTGCCGCTTCTCATCTCGCCTGAGCAGACAGGCTATGTGGAAGGTCGACAAATATTGGACGGTATAATTTTAACTCATGAGATTATACACTACTTAAAAATTTGCAAGAATCCAGGTATTCTCCTCAAGATCGATCTCTCTAAAGCATTTAACAGATTGAATTGTAATTACATTCAGCAGATTCTCAGCACTTTTGGCTTTAACCAAATGTGGATAAGATGGATAATGAACCTTATCTCTTCCACTTTTTTCTCCGTCCTCATCAATGGAATCCCTTCTCCCCCTTTCTCACCCACCAGAGGTATTAGACAAGGAGACCCTCTCTCCCCATTCCTCTTTGTCCTTATGGCTGAAGGCCTCAGAAAATTAATTCACAATGGAGTCAATACCCATCTTATGAGAGGAATCTCCCTTCATGGAGCCCTTGCAACCACCCACCAGAAATTCGTGGATGATAATATGCTCTTTGGCCACCCTTCTATCCAAGAAGCTCGCTCTTTTAAAGCCATTTTAAACCTTTTTTCAAAATCCTCTGGTCTCTCCATTAATGACTCCAAATCCCAAATTTTCTTCTTCAACAATCCTCCCTTGACTCAAGCCAATATTTCCCGTATTCTTGGCTTCTCCATTACTTCTCTCCCAGATAAATAACTGGGTGCCCCCATTACTTAGCAGCATTATTCGCTCATTCAGCAACACATTTTTTGGGAGATTCGCAACAACAACTCTGCTAGGTTTTGGGTAGATTCATGGCAGAAAAATCCACAGCTTCTTGAGAGCTTCTCTCACACCAATTTAGGCAATGACAACGCGAAAATGGAAGACAAAATCTGTAAATTTTGGCCGCCTTCACACTGCAACGGGTTCAGGCAATTGAATTCATCACCCCTCATAGCTCCTCAAGCTCAAATTCATGAATGGGAAGCCCTTAGTCTCGATCTTCAAAGACGAAAAAGCAGGTATTCGGAGGACCCTGACATTCTCAGATGGGGATATACAACGAAAGGTATGTTCTCTACGAAGGAAGCTTATTCTCTAATGCACCCCTTGCTCCTTCCTCATGACCCTCTCTGGCAATTGATATGGGCCCCAAACATATGGCCAAAGATCTCTACTTTATTATGGCTCCTCAGTCACAAACGAATCCTCACCTGGGATAATTTAGTCAAAAGGGGCTTCATAGGACCATCCAAATGTCCCAATTGCAATCAAAGCAATGAAGATATTCAACATCTCATGATGACTTGTTCTCTTGCCAATACTTTATGAGAGAAAGTCAATTTTCGTAGCCAACAAAATAAACGCTCTGGAGACATAACCAATATTCTTCGGAACTGGCCTAAATGTCCTTACAATTCCTCCCTTATCAATGCCCTATGGCAGCTCCTTCCTGGTATTATTTTCTGGTCTCTGTGGAAAGAACAAAATAAATGCATTTTCAAAAATCAATCCTCATATCTGGATACCATTTGGGACATCATTTTCCATAATCTTTAGGAATCACTTGCTCTTCACTCCTGGCAAGAAGATGATTTTCCCAAGCAGCTTAAATAAATCTCCATGTAGCAGAACTGGAATCTGAACATTGGTCAAATACTAACCCTTAAAAAAAGGTCTACCATTGAAAGTCCCCTGAAATGGTCTCATCCTCCTCCCGGGATGATCAAATTAAATTTTGATGGAGCTTCTAGAGGAAACCCTGGGCAAGCAGGCTATGGAGGTATTTTTAGAAATTCTGAAGGAGAAACGCAAGTCATATGCTATGGATCAATTGGGTGGGACACCAATAACTCGGCTGAGTTAGAAGGGCTCTAGCAAGGGCTCAACCTCATTCATCACTACAAATTATTTCCCATCATCATTGAAGAAGATTCACAGATGCTCATTAATATGGTCAATTAGATCCTCTGGGGCACCAACACAACAAAGGTAGCAAATAGTTGGCGTTTAGCTGCTAGGATTGATCAGATAAGCAACTGGTTAAACAGAAACAAGGAAATCTCGTTTACTCATGTTAAGCGAGAAAGCAATAAATTTGTAGATCTCTTGGCCAATTTCAGAGTAGATAGTACTAATACACTCATTCATGGCCCCTTCAGTATCATCCATGAACGAGAAATGCTACAAAATTGCATTATGCTGGTGCACAAGGATCGCCCGGATGTGGGTGACTGCTAGGTATGATGGGACGTTGGCCCCTGCACGTCTCCCGAATGATCTCACGTGGGATGGCCATATGGCCTCCTGTACATACATTTATGCTTTCATTAAACAGCCAGCTCACAGAGTCATTAATCTAGTGCAGACACTCCTCCATTCCGCCATGGGTATTCAATTGGTTATGGTGTCCATTCCAAATAGTTCGACTCGCAGTGATAGCAGCATTGCTCCTCAACTTCCTTTAAACAGTCCCTGCCCTCAAGGCTATGCAGAGCCCTGGACCCGCACTCAAACCGGGTGTCGTTTCACTCTCCTAGCTTGTTTTGAACCGTTGCCTGGGGTGCATTTTTCGCAGAGCCACTTCTGTAGAACCAATCCTCCTCCCCGGACTCGAACGGTGGTCTTCACTGGTGGCGTCTCTCCTCTTGGAGCTCAGATGACAGCTTTCTCTCACGGAATCTCCTCTCACAATGTTTTTGGGCCTCCTGCCTACCCCTTTCATTGTTCTTGTTCTCTACCCGCCTCTGCAACCATGCCATGCATTCGACACAGAATGCGGAGTAGGCGTGGTTCCAGTCGAGGATGGGTCTCGCATCATCAACCCCACTCCAGCTTCGTTTCAGGGTCTTTTTCTGTTGAAGATACTCAAGTTCGGCATCATGAGATAAGTCATGATAGAGGTTGGAGGTGTCACTGTGCTTCTGTTCCTTTGGCTCAGCCAATTCTTCCCTCCTTTGTTGACCCTTACAATGTAGCAACTGCTTCCACTTCCCATAGATCTGTACGCCCTCCCATCCGCCAAACTTCTCAGCGTGCTGAATTTCGCTTTGAGTGTTCTCATGGTCATCCTATTGTCACTGTGTATATCATGGTAATGCTTAAAGAATAGGCTCCTTTTCCCATTCCTTCCCCTGAAGCCTCCCCTCTGTCCCCTCCTGCCTCAAGCCCACCCAGATGCTCGGCTCCGTCAGCAGGCACTGCCGACCATGCAAAAGACGCACCGCGCATGATGGTTGAAGACACGGACCAGGACGACGCTCTCAAAGGCGCCCTGAATGACTGGGCAGATGATTTCACTTGCAGAGTGGTGGAAGAACCTCCATCTCCAACGCATGATCAGTAATAATCTCAGTACACAGCTCCTTTTGATTTTTTCTCAACTACTGCATGATTTTTTTGTCTCTTTGTCTCAATACGCAGCTGGAAAAGCTGATTGCTACTCTTAGTTTATTTCTCTCTATTAAGTCCTCATGTTTAAACTGTAGGCCGGTTTCCCTTCTAAGGGCGGCCAAACTGATCTCTACAGGACTGGTTTCCCATCTTGGGTAGTCCGGACTTTTTCAGTTCAACATGTTTATCAAGCCGAGTGCTCAGGCTCACATAGATGACACTGTGGCAGTTTTGTAATAGTATCTCTTATACATAATAGAATTAGTCTTATTTAGAAAAAAATTAATAATAAATTAATATAAAAAATATTAAACTGCATTTTGTATATATATATATATATCTTTTACAATATTAGTAGAAAGTTTTTTATAATAAAAAAAAATTAATACTAAAATTTTCTCTAAGAAATAATTAAATTATTGTTATTTATCTATTTGATATATTTTTTCAATAGTGGAAAGAAAATCGAGATGTGACTATAAGACATTCAAGAATCAAAATTTTGATTTTTCATTTTGAAAGAAAAAAAAATGAAGGTTTTAAATGCTTATATGGAAAACAATTGAGAAAATATTTAAAAAAAATATATCATTATATTAATTTTAATTTCTTGCAAATTTATATCAAAGTTTTAGTTGAAGTAATTTAAAACTTTTTACATATTTAAAAAAATAAACAATTTGAGTTCATGGAATGTAACTGCTTTGAAAATCACCTTGTTACGTCGTAAGACGTTCTTATTTGAAAACAACTCCCCTAGTTGCCATTGTGTCCATGTTTAAGTCATTCGATCAAATGTTAGATGATTGAAATGTTTTAGGCCATTAGATCCACAAGTCACTAAAATTACCTTTAATTACGTAATTGTAATAGTTTCTAACTACATGACAATTTGTAACTACGTACATACTCTTTCGTATTTTCTTTTGTTAATGAATATCAAATTTCTTCCATTCAAAAAAACTATAAACATATTTTTAATTACCCAATTGTAGCTAAAATGTATTACATGTTTTTTACTTTATAATCATAAACAATTTTCATATTATATGATGTCAAAGTATGGTGAGTTTTGTTTTATATAGCTTTAATCTAGATGTGCATAGAATGAGTCTATCTCAAGTCCCAAACAAGATTATTCTTTCTCTTCATATTATAGACTACACCTTGACACTCCTACTCTCCTCCTCCTTGCACAAATTTAAACTATGAGGCACAAGGTAGTTGTTGCATATAGGAACATTTAGATATGATAAGAGAAATGTGATACTCTATTGTAATTTTCTCTACAAATGTGATGGCAAATGTGCCCTAAATGTTGAAAATTTCATGGTTAATATAGTACAATGTACATGAAAATTTACAATCTTGTATACAAGATCGAGAAAGCTATGCCCAATATCCAACACCATAGAGCAGGACATGTTCACCAATTCAATAGTGGCTTCCAAATCTCTCTCACTGCCAGAGTTGTTTTCTCAATAAACTTGTTTTTATTGCTCTTGAACTGATGAAAGCCATCATTGTTGCATATAGGAGCATTTAGATCTGATAAGAAAAGTTTGATACTATGTTATAATTTTATTTACAAATGTGTTGGAGTTGTTTTCTCAATAAAATTGTTTTTACTTCTCTTAAGTGATGAAATTCATCGTTGTTGCATATATGAGAGCATTTATCTCTGATAAAAAAAATGTGATACACTGTTATAATTTTCTCTAAAAATGTGATGGAAATTATGCCATGGGTGTTGTCAATTTCATGGTTAATGTAATATAAGATAAATAAAAATACATTTCTTCTACACAATATCAAGAAATCTATGCCAAGTAGCCAACACAAGAGAGAAAGACATGTTCGCCAACTCCATAAATGCTACCAAATCTCTCTTGGTGTTGGAGCGATTTTCTCAATTGCCTTATTTTTACTTCTCTTGAAGTGATGAAAGCCACCACTCCATACAATTTTTATTTTCTGCACAAAGAACAAAAAAAAAAACCAACTTCATATCAGCGATGCTAAAAAAACAAGAACATGGTAGACACAAGGGACAACAGTGGGAAAGAACAATGTGATATTTTGAATATTTTCAAAGATCGTGAAGGAAATAATACATAGGTGACTCAATAGGAATTGATCAGGATTAAATATGGAGGAACTACACCAAAACAACCTTTGATTTTGAAGGTATAAAATCACGATTTATTTCTTTATTCATGAGTCATTCATGTTGGCATGATCCGACAAGGTATTTAACTTAACTTCAACATAGGCCTCGTGATTTGTAAGGCTCAAGGAAGCAATATTGTATTAAGATTTCACTATGTGGTTCCATGGATGAAAATTTTGATTTTCATTCCTCCACAATGGCTCCTTCTCTGCAACATCTTATTTCTTCTAAGCTACTCTTTCCTATGCTATTGCCTTACGTCGTTTCTTTTGCAACATGTGGTGCAATTACTAGTTATGAAGCATTATGTAAAAACATGAGATTCAAAGTTAAATCCCCTTGAGTGGCCAACCAAAAAGTAATATTTTTTTGCTCTATTTATTTGTTATACTTTTAGAATGTGTTTTAATGAAAAAGGGAAAATATAGTATAAAAGAAATAAAATTGACATGATTACATTTCATGTGGTTTGAATATCTATTTTCAAAAATTAAAAATATTGTTATCCACTATCCAATCATAGAATTTCGTGCAAACTTCTAGAATAGTAATGGTTTTGTCTTAATTTCTAATTGTCTTAAATGAATTTTGTCTTAATTTTCATTGTCTTAAATATAAAGTTTTATCTTAAAATATTTTTGTCATTTGTCTTAAATATAAAGTTTTGTCTTAAAACAATTGCCTTAAATTATTTTTGTCTTAATTTTTTTTTGTCTTAAATAGAAATTTTTGTCTCAAACTACTTTTGTCTTAAATTTTGTATTCAAAACATTTCAATTGATATTAAATTTTAATGTAAAATAAATAAAATAAAAAATGACTTTTTAAGACAAAATATTTCTTGTCTTAAACAAATGTCTTAAAAATGCCCTTAGTGTAGTAGTGTCTATAGAATGTTGTCCTTGTTGATGTTTACCATCCCATCAAAATTAGAATGTATCAAAATATATAATAACTCTAATATATCATCAAGTTTGGTGATTTCCCCCTCGATCAGGGTGCCACGAAGGAATGAATAACTGGAGGTTGGTGCCATACGGGGGCGTGCACCTAACCATCCATCATAGCTAATAAAATAGCTGCAACAAGTAAGTACTTGGCATGCTTGAATATAATGGTAGTCAAGGAAACATCAGCTAGCGAGCAAAGCATGTCAGAAAGGACTGTGGAACCACGCTGAGAGCGGAGAAGGGTAATGCATAAAACTCAAAGGCATAGAAGGAAGGTAAACAATCGCCAGCTAGAAGATTTACCAAACGAAGCAGAGGAAGTTGTGGAGCAACGTTGTCATCCGTTTAAGTGGTGTGTAATGGATTTTGTTGCCCTGGTATATAAATTCTTTGTTCTAACCATTGAAGACAAAGTTGATGGTAGCATTGAATGTGGTAAACTAGTTGGTTTCTATAATGGGTTATTTTGTCAGTCGGGTAGGGTCATTAGTTCCTCTGGTTTTAAAGGAATTGAAGGGCTGAACATACTACATGTTAAGGAAATTGAACCTTTCTTTTGAAGTCCCTCCATAGGAAACTCTATGTTTTGTTCCAATTCCAATTTCGAATTTCAAGATGATTTGCATCTCTGCAATGGTTTTAAAATCGGTAATGCGGTAAATTTTGCATGGTCTAGAGTATAGGAAACTCTCTATTTTTCTTTAATTTTAACTTAGTAAGCCTCTACAAAAATTTTAAGATTGGTTCTGTGGAACTTCTCCGCAAAAGTTCCAAGACATGTTCGGTGGTAAAGTCGCAAGGTATGAGTATAATTTTCTTCTACTTACTTTACATGAAAACTCATCTCATGGTGTCTGAATCCTAGGTTACCATCAATGAAAAGCGTCAATTTAACCTCTTCCCTCACTGTCAAAATTGGTCCAGCTATAATTTGGGTTTCTGTTGTTGAGTGTTACTTCGTTTGCAATATTGTCTTAGTTGTAATTCGTATTTTATATCAGGCTTCTGCTATAATGGAAAATTGCTATTTCATTTTTGTAAAAAGGTCTCTCTAAAGGTTTTTGTAATGGTCAATCTTACCATACACCATTCTGGTAGCTCGGTAAAGAATGAGTCTCCACCAGTTACTATTAGAGTAGAGTACTCCAACAACGCTTTCCAGAACTATTTCATTAATTTTACTGTGCCATATACAAGATTATCTTACATTACATGGAGATAATTTTGTCAAGTTATCATGGCAAGAGGTCAACCTGGGAAACGTAAAGGAACAGGAAAAGGAAAGCAGAAAAAAACAATCCAAAATGATGGCCTAAGTAAGCGAGGGAGGAAAAATCATAGAGATGATCTAGAAAATATTTCAGACCTCTATGAAGCTCGCAACCCAACTCAAATCCGCAATACAATTCATGGATGGGAAAGGGAGAGTTCCTATGATGATGAAGACATCAAACAATAGGAGGCCACCTTGGATTTCCTTTGTGACCTAGGGAATACTAGAGGAAGGGTATCTTTGTTTCATCAATCTTTGAACACTTACTGGAAACTCAAATGTGTCTTGGTAGAGGCCATGGAAAGCATGCAGGAAACTGGAGGTAACCCATCAGTGGTGTCAGAATTGCAGCAGATTAACAAGGATATTCGAGAAATTTCCATGTCTCAGTACCATGCTGTGGCAAGGATTTGGAGGATCGAACTCCAACTTCAAGGGATGCAACAAGTTGAGATGTTGGGATCCACTGCAAAGGACCCGGGTCCATTAGACTCTTTTGATGGGTGATATTTATGTTTACTATTTTTAAATGAGTTTTGTGGAAGCTTTAATAGATGTTGTTTAAAATGTAGGTTTTATGGACATTAGTAAAGTAGTTATAGTCACAAGTAGAAGGAAAAAACAATACCAATACTTGTTGGCATTTAGCTCTTTCACGTGGCCAACACACATGGTTTCCTGGGCACACCTTGTTTCCTTCGGGTAGGTTGAGGCTATGTCATGTATCACTAAATATATAGCAACTTTCTTTTTTACTAATAAAAAATAGAAAGGATCTACCAAATTCACAAAAGAAAAGACAAACTAATTCAGACTAGTGAAAGAAAACTTTCTTTTGATTCTTTCAACATTACTTTCTGACTCTGAAGTGCACATTCCTCTGATGAAAATCTTTGCATCTCTTCTTAACAGCTAGTGGCTAGCAGATAAATTATATTGGTATATGGTAGCACTTTAAATAACGCAACAATATCAGCAATATAAACAACACATAGAAAATTAAGTAACACACATATAAATCAACCATTGTATACAATTCATACAAAGCTTAAGTCAAGGGTATTATTTTTCCACTGCTTCCTTTTCTGATCATCTGGGTCTCGGCCTCTCATGCAATCAAACCATTTCGAGCATTGACTAGCTCTATATGGATCGTTATTACATTGAAATAAATTTGAGATACCTATGAGTAATCCAACAATGACACACAATATCACAACACCAACAGGCCCGCATATTAACTCAATGAGACATGATGCCCCCTCATCCTCTCATTCAATGGAGCTGAGGTCGACTGTGACTATGAGGAGTGTATGCCCTGGTCCACGGTGAGTGCACTCACAGGTGTAGTCAAAGGTGAGCGTTTATGCGAAATTTTGATTAATTCAAAAAATTAGCAGGACTAGCGTGTGCACAAATTATGAAGAGCAACCATATATTTTAATGTATTGAATGTAACATAATAGCAAATGCTCCATTTAATATTCATCAAAAAAAAAAAAAACACACAACGCCCCTCTATCTCTTGGTCAAATAGTGATATATATGTTCATAAATTTGGTTCCAATCAAATGGTAGACCTCAAAATTCCTTAGAGATCATCTATCGTTAAGTACAGGAGAAATATCGATAAACCAAACAGACCTCAAGAACCTATTGGACAAGGATTATGGATATGTCGTAAACTCATAAAATGACAAACCCTTGAACATAAACAACATTACACCCCACACCCAATTAAGGAGTCAGCAACAAGCATATATACTCGGCTTAGCTGATTCTTTTACTGATGAAGCCAAACCATTAGAATACTGGTTTGTCATATGAAAATATCATTTTAAATTTCATAAAAGAGATAGTATGTAGTAATATGTCTGTCATCTAGCTTTCTGTATCAGATATCGTATTCAGGATTACAGACCCCTATGGAAGGCTCTAAATCTTCTACGGATCAATTGCCAGTACAACGAGGTGAAAAAAACCGTATTTCTTTCTGCTAATGGAACCTAACTCTGTTTGAAGTATTTCATTGAGATGTATAGCAAATTTATAAGTGGGAGCTGGAGGAGTTAGCGGAAATGACGGAGTTCTGAACTGTGGTATATGCGTTATATAACAAAATATCACATATATTATAACCAGATCTGTGAGGAGGGAGGAATTAACTTACGGAGGAGTATATGTTACCAGTGGAGGTAACACAAGGTATTTATGAATTTATGGAGGCATTATCTGTTATATGTTAGAGCTCCAGGGTATAGGCGAATGGTGGGTCAGAGTGACAGACAGGATGGAAGGAGCGTTATGTTGTGGAAGCTAGAACGTTATGCTAGAGATTTATGCTGTGGATGCCAGAATATTATGTCGAAAGGGACACTTTGCATCCAATTCTTTCCTAGAAACAAATCCCATACAATCGATCTGCATCATAGGGAAAACATGATGAATGCGACATGGAAAACCCTCACCCATGATGTAATTAGACAATCGATTTGTTGTTGAAAATATTAAAGTCACCTGTTTGTCTTGACCAGGTAGAAACAGAGTACAGGGGCAGCAGCAGCTGTAGCGGAAGGTTGAGCGTGCACAGCACCGTGCATTCAAGAAGAATGGAGAAAATCGTAAAGAAGAAATCAATGTTGATGGGCAGTAGCCAAGTTTGCAGAGGAGAATTAATTTTGTTATGGGCGTAGCCGTTTTGGCAGAGCAATGAAGACTTTCGTGGTTTCAAACCACGGAAGAACAGAGTTTTAATGAAAACAGTATTTTCGGGCTCTTAAGCCCTCAACAACCAAATTGATGAAAATGTGTTTAAACAGTGAAAGACTTAAAACTTTTGAGAAGACATGTGATAGTGGTCCCTACCACTTCACTTTCGATCGCAATCGCAAATTTAAGTTAAGTGTCTTGTTGATGTAAAGAATAGTGATGCGATGCGATCACAATCACTTTCGCAAATCACAGCAAATGTTTTAAAGTCAAGTGTCTTGTTGATATGGAAGATTGCGATGCGATCATAATCACAAATCGCAATCACATGTTGCATTGTGTTACCTCCACATATGTTATACCGTTGTTGAAAAATCGCAATGCGATTGGCGCGATCACGCAATCTCAATCGAAAGTTTTTAAATCGCCCTCCGCCCAAACCATAGTCCATTGCAATTTTGCGATGCGATCCAATCACAATCGCTCAATCACAATCAGAAGTTTTATGATGGCCCGTTTACATTGTTAAAGAAATAGGCCCGAAGATTTTATAGGGCAGATTTTATATTTGATCGCGTGCACATATCCCGCCATATCCTAAGTCAGTTTGCGAATGCGATATGGATTATAGGATGGATTTAATAATCCATCGTGTGCACAAAAGCTGACATCACAGGACCAATTTTGTTACGCAAAATTGTCCAATGAATTTTGGTTTTAAGTTTTTGAAGTCCAGGCACATAGTTCGTTTTATATTTTAATGTTTTATTGTTTTATCGCACGACCTTTGTGATAGTCCATATGTACATATGTTTTAACATATTGTATATGCAGGTTTTTATATAGAGGGTCCCGAAAGTTTTAAAATAGATTCCTTTTATAATGGTTTGTTTTGTTTTATTTAAAGGTGATGCATCATACAAAAGAAAAGGCCCGAGATATATTGTGATGTACGTTTTGTATTACACATCAGTCTGTTTTTTTAAAGAGACAGAGTATTGTAAAAGCACTGCAGTGCGTTGTTTTGTTTTCAGACAGTGAGACAGAGTGAAGTTGTTGGCACTGTGTTTGCAGCAATCCACCACTATAATCCCTCAAAGGAGGAAGATGCTATAACAGTTTTTGGTTAATTGAATAGAAGTGTTTTTCAAGTGCGAAACTTTGTCTCTGTGAAGAAAATTAAATTTTAATTTCTTTCTGTTCAGAGGAGGAGAGCATTATTCTCTCCACTTTGTTCTGGAATTTTCAGAAATTCCAACATGGTATCGGAGTTTGTTTAGGCTCTTTGAAGGTGTCAAAGAAGCTGGAGAAGAAGAAGATTTGTTGCAGCAGTTCTCCAGTAAAGTGAAGGCTCAGCAGAAGGTAAAGTTCAGGTATTTCTCAAAATAAAATAGAGTTGTTGTTTTTTTTTGAAAGAGTTTGTATTTTAGAGAAGGATAGACAGTTTGTCTAAGTTCAGAGTTCATTTTAAAAGCAATGGCTGGACCAAGCACTAGTATGAATATTGGAAATGCTCAGCTTCCAAAATTTAATGGAAATAACTATCATTATTGGGCCATTACCATGAGATCCATGTTTTCCTCACAAGAGTTCAGTTTAAAAGCAATGGTTGGACCAAGCACTAGTATGAGTATTCGAAATGCTCAGCTTCCACAATTTAATGGAAAGAAGTATGATTATTGGGCCATTACCATGAGAGCCCTGTTTGCCTCACAAGAAAAGGCCCGAGATGTATTTTGATGTATGTTTTGTATTACACAACAATTTTTGTTTTTAAAGAGACAAAGTATTGTAAAAGCACTATAGTGCGTTGTTTTGTTTTCAGACAGTGAGACAGAGTGAAGTTGTTGGCACTGTGTTTGCAACAGTCCACCATTGTAATCCCTCAGAGGAGGAAGATGTTATAACAATTTTTGGTTAATGGAATAGAAGTGTTTTTCAAGTTCGAAACTATGTCTCTGTGAAGAAAATTAAATTTTAATTTCTCTGTGTTCAGAGGAGGAGAGCATTATTCTCTCTGCTTCGTTCTAGAATTTTCAGAAATTCCAACATGGTATTAGAGCTTGTTCAGGCTCTTTGAAGGTGTCAAAGAAGCTTAAGAAGAATAAGATTTGTTGCAGTAGTTCTCTAGTAGAGTGAAGGCTCAACAGAAGATAAAGTTCAGGTATTTCTCAAAAGAAAACAGAGTTGTTGTTTTTGTTTGAAAGAGTTTGTCTTTTAGAGAAGGATAGACTATTTGTCTAAGTTTAGAGTTCAGTTTAAAAGCAATGGCTCGACCAAGCACTAGTATGAGTATTGGAAATGCTCAGCTTCCACAATTTAATGGAAAGAACTATGATTATTGGGACATTACCATGAGAGCCCTGTAGTTTTTTTGTCTTCACTTTCTCCATAACTTGGTACGCTACCTTGAGAGTATCCCATGCATCCTTGGATCTCTTAGCTACTACTATCCTTGGAAACACACTCTCATTTACTGCTTGATACAAAGAGAAGAGGGCCTTAGAGTCCTTCTTTCTATTTCTTTTCAATATATCCTTCTTTGCCTGAGTTAAGGCATTAAAAGCCTACTCATGAGTTGTTTCATCAAAACCATCTTCTACAAATTCCCATAAGTCTTGTGAGGCAAACATGTCTCTCATGGTAATGGCCCAATAATCATAGTTCTTTCTATTAAATTGTGGAAGCTGAGCATTTCCAATACTCATACTAGTGCTTGGTCCAGCCATTGCTTTTAAACTGAACTCTGAACTTAGACAAACTATCTATCCTTCTCCAAAAGACAAACTCTTTCAAACACAAACAACAACTCTATTTTCTTTTGAGAAATACCTGAACTTTATCTTCTGCTGAGCCTTCACTTTGCTGGAAAACTGTTGTAACAAATCTTCTTCTTCTTCATCTTCTTTGACACCTTCAAAGATCCTGAACAAGCTTCGATATCACGTTGGAATTTATAAAAATTCCAGAACAAAGAGGATAGAATAATGCTCTCCTTCTCTAAACACAAAGAAATTAAAATTTAATTGTCTTCACAGAGATAGAGTTTCGCACACGAAAAACACATCTATTCCATTAACCAAAAACTGTTACAAAATCTTCCTCCTCTGATGAATTACAGTGGTGGACTGCTACAAACATAATGCCAACAACTTCACTTGGTCTCACTATCTGAAAACAAAACAATGCACTGCAGTGCTTTTACAATACTCTATCTCTTTAAAAAAGAACATTGCTATGTAATACAAAACATACATCACAATACATCTCGAGCCTTTTCATTTATATGTCGCAGCACTTTTAAATAAAACAAAACAAACCATTATAAAAGAAATCTATTTTAAAACTTTTAGGACCCACTATATAAAAACCCGTATATACAATATGTTAAAACATATGTGCGTATGGACTATTGAAAAGGTCATGTGATAAAACAATAAAACATTAAAACATAAAACAAACTATGTGCCCGGACTTCAAAAACTTAAAACCAAAATACATCGATCAGTTTCGCGTAACAAAATTGGTCCTGTGACGTCGGATTTTGAGCGCACGATGGATTCTTAAATCCATCCTATAATTCATATCGCATCCGCAAATTGACTTGGGATACAACAGGATTTGTGCACACGACCAAATATAAAATCCGCCCTATAAAATTCTTGGGTCCAATTCTTTAAAAATGTAAATGGGCCAACATAAAAATTTCGATTTCAATTGGATAGCATCGAAATATTTCAATGGACTATGGTTTGGGCGAAGGGCGATTTAAAAACTTGTGATTGCGATTGCATGATCGCGCCAATCGCATCGTGATTTTTCAACGGCGGTATAACATATGCGGAGGTAACACAATGCAACATATGATTGTGATTTGTGATTGTGATCGCATCGCAATATTCCATATCAACAAGACACTTGACTTTAAAACATTTGCTGCGATTTGCGATTACGATTGTGATCACATCGCATCCGGATTCTTTACATCAACAAGACACTTAACTTAAACTTGTGATTGTGATCGGTAGTGAAGTGGTAGGGACCACTATCACATGTCTTCTCAAAACTTTTAAGTCTTTCGTCGTTTAAACAAATTTTCATCAATTTGGTTGTTGAGGGCTTAAAAGCCCGAAATGACTATTTTCATTAAAACTTTGTTCTTCCGTGGTTTGAAACCATGAATGTTTTCATTGCTCTGCAAAAACGGCTATGCCCTTAACAAAATTAATTCTCCTTTGCAAACTCGGTTGTTTCCCATCAACATTGATTTATTCCTTACGATTTTCTCCATTCTCCTTGAATGCACGGTGCTATGCACACTCAACCTTCTGCTGCTGCTGCTGCTGCTACCCCTATACTTTGTTTCTACCTGCTCAGGGCAAACAGGTGACTTTAATATTTTCAACACTCCCCCTTAAATTCAACTGCTAGGTTATCAGTCATACCTAAGAATTTTCTTAAATATTCAAAAAATTTCTGCCCCAATGGCTTTGTCAAAATATCGGCAAATTGCTCCTCTGTTCTACAATGTTGTAAAACAGTTTATCCATTGTTCACCAATTCTCTGATATAGTGAAACTTAGCATATATGTGCTTCGTTCTCTTGTGAAACACATAATTCTTTGATAATGCAATAGCTGAGCTATTGTCACAATAAATCACTGTCCCTTTTACTTGTTCTTGGCATAAAATTCTCAACATCCTTCTCATCCAAACTACTTGACACGCTACTGCTGTAGTTGCCACATATTCTACCTCTGCTGTATATAATGCTACAATCGGCTATTTCTTATAAGCCCATGAAATGGATCTTGAACCCATATGAAATACATAACCGGATGTGCTTTTTTGATCATCTACACTTCCATCCCAATCACTGTCAGTGTATCCAACTAACTCTGAATTTTCTGAAGTAGTATATAGAGATATCATACCTTTTAGTTCCTTTAACATACCTCAGAATTCTCTTCCCTACTTACCAATGTGCTTCTTTTGGATTCTCCATAAACCTAGAAATCAAACTAATAGCATGCATAATATCTGGCCTAGTTGCAGTCAAATACATAAGGCTGCCAACTATGCTTTTATACAAACTTGGATCAAAATCCTTATTGCTGTCATCTTTACTCAACTTCAATGCCATTTCTGTGGGAGTAATTGCAACTTTTCACTCATGCATATTAAATCTTTCTAAAGCTTGATTCACATACTTTGCTTGTGAGATAAAAATCCCATTTTCATTTTGTTCTACTTCTATTCCTAAGAAGTATCTCAACAAACCCATGTCAATCATTTAAAATTCTTCTTTCATGACTGTTTTAAAATTTTCACTGAGATAATCATCATTACCAGTGAATATTACATCATCCACATATAACACAACAATGAACATTCTACCATCCTTTTCTTTGATGTACAATGTGGGTTCTCCTTCACATTTTTCAAACCCATTTTCCAGCGGATAGGAATCTATCCTGTTGTACCATGCTCTCGGTGCTTGCTTAAGCCCATAAAGAGCTTTCTTCAATCTGCACACTTTGTGTTCTTGGCCTTTCTTCTCATAGCCGAGAGGTTGTTAAACATATAACTCTTCCATTAAAACTCCATTTAAGAATGCATATTTTACTTCCATCTAATATACTTTCCATTTGTTTTGTGCTGCTATGGATAGCACTACTCTAACTGTCTCCATCCTTGTAACTGGTGCAAAATTTTCCTCATAGTCTCTTCCATGCTGCTGCTTATATTCTTTGACAAAAAGTCTGGCCTTGTGTCTTTCTACTTTTCCTTCAACATTACTCTTGGTCTTGTAGACCCATTTAACTCCAATCACTTCTTTTCCTTCTGGGAGATCAACCAACTCCCATGTTTTTTTCTTCTCTATAGAATTAATTTCATCATCCATAGCTTCTATCCATTTTATATCTTTAATAGAATCTTCAAAATGAATAGGGTCATCAACTTGACAATATAAAGAAAATAAGGAATTCATACCTTCATTTTCCTCTTCCTGCTCATAAATCTCATTAATACTTCTGAACTTTGTTCCTCTTTCATTAGGTGTAGTCGTGCTTCAAAAAGCACTCAACTCTGCTCCATGTGGTGTGCTTGGAGATGCACTCCCATTTCTTCTCAAGGGTGTTCTCACTACTGCTTGAGGTGTCCCTTATTGTCCTTGTGTTGGTGGAGGTTGTGCTACCGATGAGTCGTTAATTTAAATCACATCTTCCTCATCTTCATCATGAGATAAACAAATTTTAACATTGATTGTTTTCTCAATTCTTCCATCCCATGCTTCCTCTTCAATAAACTACACATCTCTGCTTATCACAAACTTCTTTGTGGATGGGTTATACATTCTGTATCATTTGGAATCTTCACAATATCCAAGGAAGATGCACTTCTCCCCCTTACTATCCAACTTCTTCCTCAACTTGTCTGGAATGTGTGCATAAGAAAAACATCCAAAAATTCTCATGTGGGTGAATCCCTATTTTCTGCCACTCCACGATTCTTCTGAAACTTTTTTCATAATAGCTTTTCTGGGGCATCTATTTAAAATATACACAGCACAGTTTGCTGTTTCTGCCTAGTACTCATTCGGCAAGTGTTTTTCCTTTAGCATACTTCTCACCATTTCCATTAAGGTTCGATTCTTCCTTTCAACAACCCCATTCTGTTGTGGTGTGTACCTTGTGGTGAACTACTTGTGTATGGCGTTCTCTCTGTAGAAAATCAGAAATTTCTTTGAGATATATTCTCCTCCTCTATTAGTTCTAAGAATTTTGATATACTCCCCACTCTATTTCTCTACAAGAGCTTTAAAGTGGCAAAATTTCTGAAAGACTTCACTCTTATATTTCAGAAAATAAACCCACACTTTCCTTGTGAAATCATCTATGAAGGTTAGCATGTAATTTCTGCCTAAAACTGATGTTGTTTGCATCGGCCCACATAAATCTGAATGAATGATCTCTAAGAGAGATTTCACCCTTATGCTTTTCCCTGATGGAAAATTTTCTTTGTGTTGCTTTCCCAAGATGCAGCCTTCACATAGGCTGTCAGGTTTCTCAATCAATGGTAGACCTCTTACCATTCCTTTTCTATGCAACAAATTTAATCCTCCGAAATTGAGATGTCCAAATCTCAAGTGCCACAACCAGTTTTCATCTTTCTCTTCCTTTTGAAAAACTTCTTGTGTTACAGCTGCTACACTTTTCCCTTTTCCCTTCAAGTTAGTGTTGAGCTTGAGTGGAAACATCCTATTGTTGGTCATTTGTATTTCAACAATGATTTTCTTGCTTGGAGGTATATCTTTTATTGTGCACACATCATCCTTGAAAATTACATTGTAACATTTTTTTATGAGCTGCCCAACGCTCAAAAGATTACACTTCAAACCAGGAACATAATACACATATGGAACAAATTTTTGTTCACCATTTCTTGCTCGAATACTAAATATTCCTTTTCCCTTGATAGATATCTTAGTATCAGTCCCCGTGGTTACTTTTGATTTTACTTCTTCATCTAGATTGGAAAACATTACTCTGTTTCCAGTCATATGATTACTACATCCTGAATCTAAGAACCAAACATCATCTTCTCTATCTTGTGCTACATTACATGTTAATAGCACATTACTTTGGTTCTTTTCTTCTTTTTATACATTAGCATTCTACCTATTTTTCATGTCATTTTTCTTTTTCCTACATTCATTGGCATAGTGCCCATATTTCTTGCAATAATGACATGAGACATTGGATTTGTCATACCTCTATCCATGAGCATGTTGGTGTTGATGTCCACCTTGTTGGTTGTTGCATTGGTCATGGCTCTGATTTTGACTGTTTCTCCTTCCATGTGAACGTGAAGGGCTATTCCTTACACCTTTGTTTTGGCTTCTGCCTCTTCCTCTTCCTCTTCTTGAAGGCATCTGGGTCTTGAAGGCATGCTCTAGAGATGGATTTACTGTTCTTTCTAATCTTTGTTCATGAGTCATCAACTAAGTATGAATTTCATCCACTGTGAACTTTGAGAGATGCTTGGTCTCTTCTATGGTGGTAACTATCACATCAAACCTTAAGGGTGAGATCCTCAAAATTTTCTCCACAATCCTACTTTCTTCAAGAGTTTCTCCATGGGACCTTATCTGATTTACCATCCCTATAACATGTGTGAAAAAATTGTCTATATTATCTGACTCTTTCATGTAGAGAGTTTCAAAATCGCTCCCCAACAACTGTAGTTTTGTTGTCTTTGCTTTCTCCATACCTTGGTACGCTACCTTGAGAGTATCCCATGCATCCTTGGATCTCTTAGCTCCTGGTATCCTTGGAAACACACTCTCATTTACTGTTTGATACAAATAGAAGGGGGCCTTAGAGTCCTTCTTTCTATTTCTCTTCAATATATCCTTCTCTGCCTGAGTTAAGGCATTAAAAGCCTACTCATCAGCTGGTTCATCAAAACCATCTTCTACAAATTCACTGTGAGGCAAACAGAGGCAAGAGGGAATAAATGTCACTGTAAATGTATAAATATATATGGAAAGGAAATGGGGTCATTAAAAATGTATTCAATATATCACTCCCAACCATCGATGCTATTACTTTCGCCACTCTCATTTATTCAAAACCTCCACCTTGCTTCCTCTCCACCTCGTTAAATTTCATTTTTTTCTTTTTCTTTTCTAATGTTTATAAAATCCTATAAATTAGTGGGTTTAATCAGTCAAATAATGTTATAAACCAATCACAAAAGAAACCTAACCCATTTTATCATTGTCAATGATAATAGAAGTGTCACTATTCTCAATGACTGTTATGCAAAAGAACTTTCGCTCGCTAAGGAGATTGTGAGATGAAATTATATATTTGATTATAAGGTGAGCTCTCTCTACACTAAGGTTTACGAAGACCTGAAATGACAAGATAATGATAGGGAAATTAAATTATGGATGGTAGAGATATGCCTCACTCTCACACTCTGAAAGCCTTCATCTGCAATGATATTAATGCTGACATTAACACCATTAGTGGGGATGTGGGAAGACTGTGTGAGAAGGGAAAAATCAAAGAACAACATCAAATGGATCATACAGAAACAATAAAGAAATCATGAAGGAGTTACATAGAGAAAGAGGTTAATATTGAACCTAGGACTTGTGCTCTATACCATGTCACAAACACACCTGGAATAGATAGAAGATGAATGATAAATAGTGAACTGCATTTATTATTCATATTGATGTATATTTATAATACATTTTTGTTAATGTTTGATTCATATTCAAACATCTCTTGGACTCCTTTTGACTATCCAAATCCCATGTCTTAACCCTTAGCACATTATGTATCCAAGAATAGCCCTCTCCCTATAGTTATAGATTTGGAGTTTTTCAATCTTCGAGGGTTGAAAACAAGGGTAAAGAAGCCCAATATCATCCAACACACCATTATGATCCATGAATTCTAAATCAGTGCATTAATATACCATTATTTCTCCCATGAAATAAGGGGTTCTATCTAAGGAAAATGAGAAATTCATTGTTTTGGAAAACAAGGAAAAAGAATTTGAAAGAGAGGAAGAGGAGGTGGTAAATATTTCCTACTCTTCTCATTTCCATTATGATGTTAATAAATCCACATTCTTCTCCTCCAATAACAATAGGTAAAAATATGAAAGAAAAAAATCGACAGATATGGCGGACAACATTCTTTTGACTCTTATGGATCTAACTGGGGGTCAATTTTTCTCAACTCGTAGAAATAATTTTCTTTTGCATAACTTTGTGCCAACTATTTCTAAGAATGTTTTCCTATACTCAATAAGTGGTATGTTTAAGCTCTAAGAAGTTTATTGGTGGATTTCCCACCTTCTCATTTTAAATGTAAAAAAATTCATTCATTAAAAAATATGTAATTGTGTGATTCTTATGCAAAATTTTTTATTAATACAAATTTCCTATAACAATTAAAAAAAAAAAAATCTAATTGTGAATATAAAATATTTCCCAGAAACAGTTTATTTTTGAAAATGACATAAAATATCTCTCACATATATATGTTGTTGGCTAGACTAGTGAAAATAAAAGTTGTCCAAAATAACTTAATTATGAAAAGAATAAATCAATCTCTTATCCAAGTCCAAACAGGGGAAAATCATACGATGGATGCATGAAATAATCATGGGTTTTACTATGAGGTTTAGTTGCAGTTTTTTTCATTTTTTTCCACTCGTAGCGAGCCCTGATAGGTTTTAATGGGTATGGCTACGAGGTTTAGGTTCATATGTGGTGGTTGTTGGCCATAGTGGGTCTTGATAGGTTTTAGTATACACAAGCGACAAGTGAGGCTGGAATCAAAGAACATGAGATAGTTGAATCTGTAAGGTCCAGAGTTACAATATCATTGCTTTGAAGATACTCTAAGATGAAGTCTAACTAGGAAGAGTATACAAAGCTCCACTAGAGTAGAAGGGGCATGTGAAGTCATATTTTTAGTAGGTCTTATAGTTCCATGTTGAAGAGCCTTACACATTTGTGTCTCTCCTAGTTTATTACCTTTGGGATGGTTCTTGGTGGTCTACACTAATTTTGTTTCGTATTCCTCTATTTCGCATGAATTTTGCCTCCATTTTTCTGCGCAGTGATACTGATGTTCAGTATGTAGTGGTGTGGGGTATGTGGATACTCATAGGAATTATCAGATTGTCTGTTGTAGTTTGTGAAGGAGCCGAGAGGGGCATTAAGTTTCCTTGAAGTTTTAGGACCAACTGTGCGAGTGGACGTGGCTAGAGATTTAGGCTTAGCTGACATATAGGATGTTTCTTTCAAAGGTATTTATTGGAGGGTATGCTTTTTTGGGTGACCAGGAGTACGTCTATCTACCTAAGGGTTTTATTTCTTAGGTTCTTTACTATAGGTCCATAGTATCATGGGACATTGGATAGGTGGGTCATAATTGAGAGAAGCAGTGGATCAGGCTGTCGGGCTACAGGTGGTTAGATATGAATATTTTTTCAGCTTCCAAACTGCACAAGGCAGGATTCAGGCAGTCTATAGTAGTTTACAGATTCCTTTTTCTAGAGGGTGGTAACTGACTCAGTATGTGGCATGTAATATGCATATTTTACTCGCAATTTATAGATTTCATGTACATACGGTTGTTTTGACAATGTCGAGGTGTGTGGTATCATGGTATGGACCATAACAATGAACACTTAGAAATCATGCAAAAGGTGCAATCCCACATGGCTGATGCAGTCATCTAAGTGACCATTCTAGCTGAACGCGAAGCTGGTCTTGTAGTCAGGAAAAACCTGTTGACAATAGACCCTGGCATTAAGTTTATTCCGAGTGGCTATTATGGTGTTGTGCGGTCACTTATTAGAACTAAACATAAGGTGCTACAAGCTGTTTTAGGGGGATTTCCATTGGAGATGGGCTATGAGGAATTTTCGCTGAGTATGGGAAGGCTAAGGGAGAAATCCCTTATGGGAAGGTGGAAACGTCTCAAACTGTCCGGGGTTCAAGTGAAGTTCTCGATGGAGGAGGTTTGGTTTCCTATCTTAAAATATAGACCCAAGGTTATTCTATTACATAATGTTTGGTTTTTCTTCCATTTTCTCTATCAAGAGGATGGAGAGCTAATTTTTATAGTGCCATGGGTGAAGGGAAGGGGGTTCTTCATACTTCAACGATGGAAAGAAGGCATTGACTTGATGGATAACATTCTGAGGAAGAAACTATTTTCGGTTAAGCTTCTTGGTTTACCCGTGGAACTATGGAATGAGTTGGTAGTAAAAGAGATTTCCATCTATATTGGGAGGTATTATTTTCTGGGATGGAGGCAACCTTGGTCATATCGATAAGAGACTGACCTAGGTCATTGTGGATTTGGATTCAGGGCGATGGATGTTGGAGGACTTGGTGGTTAATTGGGGTAATTTCAATGGAAAAATATTAATTGACTATTGGCGACTACCCTTTAGGTGTCTTAAGTTCCACGAGATTGGTTATTCACATGTTTTCTATCAATAATCTGGGCTTTCGAAGGGGGGATATGATGTCTGATGGGTTGGTGAAGGATTGAACTACAACACTCGAATGTCATCAAAGTGTCATGAGGGACCCTCGTTGACGACACAAACTCCAGAGGATATGAATTAGTGCGACAACTCACAAGGGAGTTGGACACATCTAATAACTATGTATGATAGTGATAATAAATATAATCATATATATTCTTTTGTTGATGAATTCCTGAAGCCTCTTATGGATGGAAATTTGAGCAGTATGTATATTTTTAAGGTTATGTCCGATATATTTTTGGATGAAGTGGATTCTCCTTGTTTTACCATGCCCAAAGAGAGTCTGGAGTGCTCCTTTGATGTTGTATTTGAAGATAACCATAACCCATGTTCGGTTTTTGTTGATGTGGGTTCTCATGAATCCTGTTTTTCTTGGTCTACTTCCATTGATAAGGAGGTAATTCTTAGTAGCCATGTAAACCATCGCTCTCACTTTGTGGGTCTTGGGTTATATGTTGAAAATTTTGGGAGGGGGCCGAGTTTCAATTTGGACGGTAAGGTCGTGAGGGCTTTCCCCATCCCACTAGTGAGTAGGCCCACTCTAGCATTGGGTTGTCCTCTTCTCCAGAACATGTTGTCAGTTATGGTCATTTACTGGTACACATCAATCGATTCATGTCCATTATTTCTACCCCTAAGGAGCATAATATTAGAAATCATATATTTTAGTCTATCTATTCAGATCGTGATATGGAATCCTTACTCCATCATTCATAGGATATGGTTCCTGTAGAGATAAATGGGTATTTATTTGTGCCTACTCGAAATTAGAGTAAATCGACACAACCTCCTTTCATTTCGCATAGGAAAAAACATATGTCGAGATATAAGAAAGTATTGGATTATAATCCCGGTGATTCTTTTCTAACTCCAGATGAGGATCTTTGTCTTGATGAGACTTTCACAGTGGGGGAAATTTTGAGTTCGGCTTTTAAAATTATCTGGGTCATGAGAGGGGATAAGTATGTTTCAATGGTTCCCCATGATCATTTTATCCTTAAACATGAAGGGTTTTGGAGCTGAACTAAAAATCATCTCTATTCGTGGTATTGTTCATATGTACCAACCATTTATGATTTTCCTACAAGAAACATTGTTGAAGTATGAGAAAGCATGGAATTATATGTTACGGGTTTATCCTAGTTGGCATGTTTATGCATCTAAGCCTATGTATTCTCTAAAGGGTTGGGGGTAATATGGAACCATATATTTCTGGAGTTCAATTATTTTCATTTCTTTGCAGGCATTATTATTACTGGTTATATGATGATATCGGGACAAAGGATCATATTCTAAAATATTTATGCTCCATATAATGGTCGAAACAACTTTTAGGACAGAGTGGTCAATTCTGGGTTGTTGGGACTTAACTCTTTCCTCATGGTCGGGGATTTGAATTTTTCGTTGGGGGAGGATGATGTGTGGGGGGAAAAGGCATGGGAAGATCCCCTGACAACTTTTAACAAAGGAAGGATGGAGGCATTTACCATATTTCATGTCATGCCAAATATATTGGCACACACATGGAGGAATGGAAAAACAAGGGGGAGGGAATATCCAAAAGGCTAGACATGTTCTTGCTAAGTCGAATCTTCTTAATAATCTGAAGGAGATGAATTCTAGTACTATTTCTTGGCACATGTTAGATCATCAGCCAATTATGATAAATTGGAATGAGATGAGGGAAAGGAGAGATCACCCATTCAAGTTTAATCCTTGGTGGCTTAAGATGGAGGAATTTATATCTATGGTTAACAGGGTGTGGCATACGCCAATGATTCAAACTGGCAGGGCTCCCATGATTATATTGCATGAGAAACTCTAATGGCTAAAATTTGACATTAGGAAATTGATGGTTGCGAAGGAAAAGGAAGAATTAATTCTGTTATTTCAGATCCATAACAATATTGAGAAATTGTTCGATATTAATGATCCATTATGTTTCTCGGTGGACTATCGAGATAGAATTGTCTTGCCAGAGGGGCGTAGGAGGGAAATTATGCACAGGTAGGAACAAGAAATTAGAAAAAAAAGTTCGTAAACTTGGATAAAGGCTAGGGGAAAGAACTCCAAATATTTTCATAGGAAATTTAAAATCAGGAAGTACAAAAATTCATTAAATAGATGAAGGATGTGGATGGGAATTTATATACTTCTAAAGACTGCTTGGAATTGGCAACTGTGAGACATTTTGATGGGATTTTCTCTGTGAGGATGCATCGATATGTGGATCGAGCCCCATTTATCGATATGATTCCATCATTATTGTCACATGAGGATAATACTAATTTTGATAGATTGATATCCAATGAGGAACTAGTGGCCACTTTGATGGACTGTGCGAAGGAAAAAAGTCCCAGGCCGGATGTCTAGGGGGTTGAATTATTTATCTCTTTTAAGGAGATGATGCTCCAATATTTAGATCACGTGGTAGAAGAAATCAGGATTATGGGATTTATCACTAGGTCCATAAATGGTACATTTATTGTGCTAATTCCAAAGTAAAAGGATCTAAAAACCTTTACAGATTTTATACCCATTGCCATGTGCAGTTTAGTTTATAAAGTAGTGTCTAAACCGATTTCCACGAGGCTAAAGGCTATCTTGACTAATTTCATTTCAAAGGAATAGTTTTGATTCTTCAAAGGGAGATAGATCTAATATGCAATAGGAATTGTGCTAGAGATGACGTAATCTATTAATAAAAACTCACATCATTCATGCCTCGTGAATGTTGACCTATGTAAAGCCTATAATTGCATTGATTGGGAGTTTCTTTTACTGATTTTGATTAAATTTGGTATGAATGCTGAGAATTATAGATGGATTATGGGATGCATTAAGACAACAAAATTTGTAGTAATTATTAATATCCTTCCATCAAAGTTCTTCTCGGCATACAAATAATTAAGATAGCCATCTGCGCTTTCATATATACATTTTCTATTCGTGATTTATATTCTCAGTAGGAAAGTGAAGGCTATTAGGTGAAATGGTTTTATCAAGGGGGTTAAATTTTATAGGCAGAAATGACTAACATATCTCATGTTTGTAGATGACTTAATCTTTGGGGGACATACAAATATTGAGGAATGGACTGCTATTGAAAACTCTATAAAGGATTTTGGGGTAGGTTCGGTTTTTATTATGAATGTGGCTAAATCCCTTCTCATACACAAAGGGGAGAGGTAAAATAAAGTATAGTTTACCATTGACCTCTTTGGAGTGTCTTGTAATAATTTAGTTAATAGTTTCACATACTTGGGGTTTATTCCAAAACCCAATGGATATAATAGGAATAAAGACTGGAATTGGGTCATTAACAAATTCAACATGAAACTGGATTGTTGAAATCATAAGTAGATGTCTATGGGAAAAAGACTTATTATTCTTAAATCGGTTTCCCAGAATCTCCCCATCTATTGGATGCATCATTTTATGATTCCAAAGGATATATTACATAAGATCCAACTAATCATAAGTAGGTTCCTTTGGTATGGCGTGTTAGCACCCTCTAATTAGCAAGATTGGCAAAATTCCAAATGCAGGGAGAAAATTATTTCAACCACTTTGGGATTCTAGGATCTAGCCCTCCTGAATCCGGAGAGGGATCTCTCCAATAAGTGCAAATATGGATTTGTCTTTGGTTTTTTGTGTAATGGTATTAGTCTAGTTATGAAGGCTAAGGGTTTTTTTTGTTTTTGGATGGTTGAACATGATTATTTTTTGAGGTGGAAAGTTCTAATTGTAAAGAGTTTCAAAGGTGTGAATTTGCAAGCAAATAGAACAAGTTTTGGCTAGAAAGATAGATAATTGCAGGTTTTATTCCATTGGGCTATGGAGTCATAATAGGGTTTAATTGAAATAACAAGGGGCAAGAGTGGTCCATGGGGCAAGTAATCTATGTCTAAGGATCTCTTAAAAGTTTTATTTATGGAATGAAATGAGACAAAAAGAAGGGGAACTAAATAGATGAAGAACAAAGAGTAGCCTAAGATCTGGTAAGTGCTTTGAAAATAGCCAGCCCTTGAAAAACACTTAACATAGACATAAAAGAAATCCAGGATCTCGTAAGTACTTCGAAACTAGCCAGCCTTTGATACACTTTCAATAGAAAACATATAAAAATAGAGGGAAACTTGAAGGAAATTGTTGGAGTAGAAACTAGCGAGTCGGGCTCACCAAAAATCCTCTCCTAGCTCTTCTTTAATTGGTAGCTTTCAAGACGAACAAAAAGATAACAAAGAATGGCTTAAGATCTGGTAAGTGCTTTCAAACTAGCCAACTTTTAACACATTCCAAGGGAAGCTTTCAGACAATATTTTGGGATAAAACTAGGACCAGGGCACACCATATCTTCCTTGGTTCATCTTTGCTTAACATGAAATGAAAATAACTTTCAAGAATAATAATTAGCTGAGACAACAGGACGAGGGAATGCCAGCATTCCTACTATTTAAACTGAATTAAACCATTCCTAAATAGCACAGATTTGGAAGAAAACATTTAGATAAAGATTTTCAGTCAGAGAAGGGTACTGATATATAGTAGGTCGTAACTCTATGCATTTTTTTGTTTATAAGAGAAGATGAACACAATGAAAATAGGAATAAAACAACAATTCACAATAAGAAATAACATCACCGTCGACATAGACCAGGATCCCATAAATCAGCTTGCATTGATGCTTCAAACCAGTTACAGCTTTAAGTCCGATGCTTTAGGTTAGCAATCATCTACACTTCCCAGAATAACATATCTATCACAAGTAGAGCCCAAGAGCCAGTGAACACTATTTACAAGTAGAAGTCTCAAGCTCAATTATATTTCAAAGTTCAGCAACCAACCCCTCTCTCATCTTCTCGAGTAGTATTTATAGAACAACGAGGAGGTGAGATCTGATAAAAAATCTCCAAAGATAATTAATATAGTCTTAAATGTCTTCTTGGCCCTTGAGGGGCTCGATGAAGAAGTTTCACAAATGTTTCTGACTGTATTAATGTTTTTTCATTTAAGATTAAGCTCGGTGGGAGCTCTTATTGACTTTTGAGGCTCACTATTATAATAAAGTAACTTTTCTAATATTTTTTCATTACGTTTATTTGCAGAATTAACTCTCTGGCCGCACTGAGGCAAATATATGATCTTGATTAATAACTTTGGCCTCTGTTTGCATGCTTTGAGGCATAGGTGGCACTGTGGTAGCTGGGAGGAATCAACTTGCCTCAGATGTGGCAGTGGAGGCCTTTTGTCTGATAAACACTTAGGATTTTCTTCTAATTGTGTTTTAATTGGGAGGATTAGGCTTTTGATAATCAATCTTAGCCGTAATCCCCACATATGTGTCTTCAATCTTCCATTCTGGTGCATTCTGTCTTCGACACTGATACTCTTTGTTTGTGCTTGATTTACTGCGTTTTTTTGGTGTGCAGTGCTATGCAGGGATCGTGAGGCATCAATGCCTTTGAAACATTGATGAGACATGAAAATTTAACCCATGGATGGCTTCCTTTTAAAGGATCGAAGGCGCGAGAATTGAAACCCAGCCTTTGGCCTCTTTTTAGTATAATGGAAAAACCATTAAAACACCCTTTACCAAATAATATATTCGGACTTCAAAAATCCCGATAAAACCACGCTGCATAAACCATTTCGGGTCACAAAAGGAGCTCGCTGACGTCACGGTGTTTGTGACCTGAAATTTTTATCAAATCCACCATATAAATTTATCGGGGTCCGCTTTGACAACCATGCGAGAAACCGAACAAGACTTGTTCCAATATGCTGCTGCTGCGTGGATGTTGACTAGGTGTTGGGACCACCGGTTCTATGGGACCGATGATTGTTGTTGTGGCCATGGGGACCAAGGCGACGGATCTGGGCCGTCGATCTGTCGATCAAATCTACGGCGGAGATGTTTTTATAAATGCGGCGTATCTTAGTTCATCCCCCGAGCTTCTTTTTAGCACGATCGCCGTACGATGAGCCAGCCTTAGATCAGACGACATATGCCAATATCGCGCTGAGCCCACAGTCAAATTTTGACGTGCGGGGAGGGTGGTATCTCCAAACTGCTCAAGGCCACGTGTCGGACTGTGGCATTGATCGCGTCCAACCATGGAATACAACTTTCCTTTCAAACGCAGTGTGATCAAACTGCTCCAGTTTTTCGAACAGTAAGTGACCGTGGGGACCACCGAGGCGATTGATTTGAGGGTCGTCAATCTGCAGATCAGATCGACGGTGGGGAGCAAATTAAGCTTTGCACCAGCAGAAACCTTTTCAAACCCTACAAAAAACACAAAAATTAATATAAATAAAGGTTTCATGTTTCGAGATGGTTTTATATATACAGAGTGGATAGGCGCCCGACTGTAGGGACTTGGTCTATATGAAATTCAATATGATCAGAGGCTTAAATATACAGGGCTAATCGGCATTGGAGTTTTTGTTTAACATACAAACAAATGCACTCCGTGAGTTGCTCCGATGCAATAAGCACTCAGGACCATAGCAGTTGGTTCTAGCGTTGGGGCACATGGAGGGGAAATGGTTTGGATTTAGCCCAGAGGAGCTTAAACCCATAATCAAAAAACTTGTTTTTTAGGACATTTTCAAGATGTTTAGAAGGATTTTGGGGGTTTCGATATGGTTCAAGACGAGTTTTTAAAAATGTAAAAAAAATGATTGTCATGAATGCAAGAAGGGGGAACATGAAAATAGAGGAGTTTGATGGAGGAAAAAGGGGAGAAAAATGAAGGTTAGGTTTTCAAGTGAGGAAAGGGAAAAAGGAGATTTTGCAACAATTTATTCTCATGGAATTAGCAGAATTCCAAAGTGTAAAAAATGGGCACAGTATGGAAGGTTTTGGACAGAGGTGTTTGTGCTCAACCTAGTCTCCTAAATTGAGTTCATTTAATTGTCAACCAGGGTTGGTAAACTGCTGAAGTGAAGTGCACTGTTTGTGCCTAGGTGTTTGTTTCCTAATGCGTTGTGTTTAGTGTTTTATGATGTTTTTTGTCTTTTATGATGCTTTATGATGTTTTTGGTCTTTTGATGGTTTTTATGTTCACAAGAAAAATGACTAAAAAGCTAATGGAAAGAAACTATTTGTTAAAAAAAACAAAGTGAGGCCTAATTGGTTGATGATAAATGACAAATGCAAATGCAAATACATAATCAAACCTAAACTATGACTAAGCAGAATACAAAGCTTGATAATGACTTCAAGAAAATGAATCAAAACATAAACTTAACTTGTCCAATTCTTTCATCAAAGGTATTTTAGGAGAGCTTGAGAAATGGTCAGCTAAGTATAAAAATTCTCCTAACTAAACAATTAAAAAATCAGCTTATAATGATACAACATTTTATCCATGATTAAATATTTGTTGAAACATATTTGGGGAAAAATATTGTTAACATCATAAGATCTCTACTCTAAGACTAGCTCCTAATTCTATTCTGCAACTTAGTTTAATATCACTAAACCTTATTCAAAAGTTATAGATTTCTTCTTAAAGTAGTCCTTCGAGGAGAGGCTTTGTTTATGAAGAAGTTGCAAAAGTACTTCAGGCCTTGAGATGATATTGTCTTCTGTTCATATGATTATGAGTCAATTATGGATTTGGAACAAAAAGATATTTTGTAAATAATGAAGGCCGTATTGTTTAAGTTTAACAACTAATGTAATCTAATATGCAATGGATGACAACTAAATGTGGAATAAAAATACAATGAGCTAAGCTAAAACTGAACTAAGATGTCACTAGTCTAAAACACTGCTGAACTAACAAGCCATTATCAAACTTAAAACAAAATGACAGAGCATGAATTGAATGTAATTTGACTCTGGAGTACCCTAACTAAGTTATCATGCATTAATCTATGGGATTCTATAGCCTGTTTTGTCCATCATGAATGGTATTTTGGAAGAGATTACTAGAACAATATTGGCTGTACAATTCAGTGTAAATGCAAACATAAAGAATGAAAGCAATTTAAAAACTAAGACATCACAGCTATCTCCTACCCATCATTATGATATTTTGGAAGAGCGTTTTAAGAGTAAGATAATCTATGCCACTTAGTGCAAACAAACAACTGAAACATTCAGTATCACAGTCATGCCTTAGACATCATAAGGATTTTTTGGAAGAGTTTGCTTAGTATAAGTTCAACTGTGATAATGAACAAAAGAAATTACAAATAAATCCTACAACACTACAGCCATTTCCCATTCATTATCATGATCTTTTGGAAGAGTTTCTTCTTTTCGAAGAGTTTCTTAGAACAAGTATAGCTATAGTGGTTAATGAAATTAACTATGAACTCAAACTTCAAAAATGTGAAAATGACTAAGATACTTATCTAGATTACGAAAGTAAAGCCGTGCAGGAGGCAGGGGCCCTCTACCACCAGACGGAATCTAACTCAAAATCAACTCAACGAATTCAAAGCAATGTTGTATTCTTCATTAAAGGAAAATAACTTGAAACAGAGTAGTCTCGGTCTTCAGAAATATAGCAGTCAATACATGGAATCTAAGCAAAATCTAGATCTTGTCTCTCGGTTTCCCGAGTGCTTTTATAACAGAACTTGCAACAATACATGGATCATTGTCTTTCCTTATCAAAATCGTACTAGGACTCTAAAGATGGCAGCGTAAAGGAACAAATAACATCTGGACTAGGACAGTCCTATTAGAAGTCTGCCTCCTTGAATGAGTTCCCACGTACCAAAACCACGTCCAGAATTCAGTTCAGTCTTCATGGTGAGCGACGAACAATGAGGACATAATGTGGAATATACCCATGTGTGACTTTTCCTGAGAGGACACCTGGAACATGCTTGAACGTAAAGACAGCTGCATAATTTCCGGTTAGCTACGGAATGTTTGCATTCTGTAGCTAGTTCCGGTCAAAATGCATTACAATGACAAAATCACAAAACTTAGCAAGTTAGCCATGTTAATCATTCTAAAAGTAATTTTAACTAATTTCATTGATCATTTGGGTCTGGGATAACATTGGACAAAGGAAAATGAGGTAAAGTAAGATGAAAGAAAGCACAATCTTGGGGCTCAACAAGAGGCATAATGCCTTCAAGAGTCTTCAAGAGGTAACACTTTTTTGCAATAAAATTTGTTTCTTGAAGGCTCCAAAAAATTATTTAGCCAACATTTGAAATTAATTTTTATAGCTGGCTAATAGTGGCTCCACTTGGGGATGGTGCCTTCTTGAAGGCATCAAGAACTTTAGACTTGATTTCTCTGGGAGGCTGATCAGTGCCTCATCCATTGGGCTACCTTTCATTCTTTAAATGATCTTCTTTTTCTCTGAAAACATATTAGCAGCCATAAAAACAATGGGTCTTTCATCAACAAGCTCTCTATCTACCCAATCCTACAAATCTAACATTTTTTCTTCTTTAGAGTGCATTTGGATTGGCAAACTCTTTTACAACATTTTATTCTTTTGAAAGAAGGAAATATAATCTATTTCTACTCCTTATTTCTCCATGGACTTAGATTAAACAGTTGAGCCCATATGATTCTCTACCTAGTCTACTATCTGTTGGGATTAAACTGTACAATAGATTTTATTCACTAAATCCTACAACAGAAATTTAAAAGCATACAAGTCAGGATTGAACAGTCTAACTTGTTGCTGGTCTATGGCATTAAAAAAAAGCTGCACATAGATCTTATTTTCCGGAAAATTAAAACAAAATGGAAGGCTTAGGATCTGAAATTTCAAAGCATTTCCTTCATCTTTTTTAAAGCTGTATTTTGACTTTGGTTTGAGCTGTCTTTCCTTTGTCAACTGGTTCAGATTTTGAGCATTTTTGAACCTTTAATTTCTATCCTAAACTATCTACTAATAAGCCAAGATTAAACAGTTTCACAAATCGAATTCACTATCCTATTAGCAGAAAATTTAAAGCTGATTTGACAAGATTAGGCTGTATGACTAATTAGAAGTGTGTTTTTTCAAGAGTGGCATTTAAGCTTGCACACTTTCAGATTTATTTCTCTTTTTTGGTATGGGGCTATACCTTCCTTGTTTTTACAATCTACCCTCTTTTCTTTCTTTCTTTGTTTTTGTATTTTTTGATTTTTATAACTTTGAATGAAATGATGGCTGAAGTATTTACAATGAGAAAAAAAAGATAAGAAGGATTTCAGAACATAACATGGATTAAGAGAAGTAATGCTTAAGCATCCTGCCATTGATACGACCCCCAAACAATTCTGCTCCATTCAACTCTTGCAAAAAAAAGGCATTATTACCAGCAGTTGAATGGATAGAGTAAGGGCCAAGCCATAAGTTGTCAAATTTTCCATGCTTTCCCTTGTCTTCCCTCCTTCAATCCCACTTCGAAACCTTGTCCCCAATATTGAAATTGTTGGCCTTTGTTCTTCTATCAAAAAGTTTTTTAATGTTGTCCTGCTTTTGCAATGCTTTGTTATAAACCTCCTCTCTGGTTTGTTGAAGATGAATGGTCTGATTCATCCTTCTGATTATGTCATTATCTTCAGTTTTCAACTCTTGAATCAACTTCATCACTAGTACACCAAGGCTAGTTGGAAAAATTGCATCTGTACCATACACAAGCTGGAAAGGTGACATACCAATAGATTTCTTCAAAGTCAATCTGTCAGCCCAAAGTGCATGAACTAGCTTTCTGTGCCAAGAATTTTTGTTGTTCCCCAACAGTTTCTCGATTATGTTCACTAAAATCTTGTTTGAGGATTCTGCAAGACCATTACCTTGAGGGTAATAGGCCGTGGAATGTCCCAATGTTATCTGATATCTGTGACAGAATTCAATCATCTTCTTTGATCCAAATGTTGCTGCATTATCAGTGATGATCTTGGTAGGACAGCCAAATCTAGAGAGAATATTATTCTCCATGAATTTTATAATAACAGAATCATTGGCTTGTCTAAAAGGAATGACTTCTATCCACTTAGTGAAATAGTCTGTGGCAGTGAGAATCCATCTATGCTGAGAAAAAGATGGTGGATGGATTTCTCCTATGAAGTCAAGCCTCCACTGTTGAAAAGGAGCTTCAACAGTGATTGGATGTAGAGGTAGGGGTAGAATTTTTCTTTTTCCTTCAAAAAGTTGACATTCATGACAGGAAATGATCATATTCTGTATATCAGGAAAGAGAGTAGGCCAATAGAAACCGGCCCTCAAAATTTTGTTGGCAGTTGTCTTCTAGTGCAAATGACCTCCACATTCTCTTGCATGGAACTCGTGCTTAACCTTCTCTGGATCATACTCAGCCAAACATTTAAGCAATACACCACTTGCATTTTTCCAATAAAGAAATCTATCTATAATGCAATAGTTTACAGCTTTTAACTTTAGTAACCTTGCCTTTGTTTTTTTCATACCAGGAGGTGTATTTAAATTAAGCAAAACATAAATAATATTAGCATACCAAGAGGAATTCATGAAATGGTCTTGAACAATGGGAGTCGAGAATCCTTCTTGGTCATCCATAGCGTCAATCATATTTATATCAAGAACTTCAAAATTGGATTCAGCCATTAATCTAGCTAGGCCTTGGCCTTTGATAAGCTTAGTGGGTTTTATCTCTAAATCATATTCAAGGATAACATCAATCCACTTACCTCTCTTACCATCTGGGTCCTCTTTTAGGATGTCTTTCACAACTGAATTTGGGATAAAGGCAATGATGTGTGAGTCCAAGATGTATACTCTGAAGTCTTTCAAAGCTTTAACCAAAGCAAAAGCTTTCTTCTCCATAATGTTATACTTCAGAGGGGCATCCCTCAATGCCTTGCTAAAGAATGCAATAGGCTGCTCTTGTCCTTGTGGATTTTTCTGTAAAAGGATAGCAGCTATGGTATGTTCTGATGCAAACGAAAAAATATAAAAATATTTTGAAAAATTAGGACTTATCAGAACTGGTGTTTTGGTTAACACCTACTTCCCCAGCTCAAAGGACTTCTTTGCTTCCAAGGTCCATTTTACCCCTTGCTCCTTCTTCAACATGTTTGTTATATTCCTAAGGAGCTCATCTAACTTGGGTATGAACCTTCTCAAAAAGTTAATCTTTCCAATGAAAGATTGCAACTCTTTGCTATTTCGAGGATGAGAGATTTGCAATATGGCCTCAATCCTCTTTGGATCTATCTTAATACCCTCTTCTGAAATAATGTGCCCGAGAAGTTTACCTTCTTGGAGCCCAAATAGTGTTTTCTTAGGGTTTAAAGATATCCCAAGCTTTCTGCATTTCTCGAAAACTTTTCTTAAATGTTATAAGTGCTCTTCATCTGTTTTTGAAAACACAGTGACATCATCAAGGTATATAATGATGAAGTAGCCAAGTTCTTCGGAAAATTCTATTTACATGGCTCGTTGAAAAGTTGCTCCAGCATTCATTAGGCCAAAAGGCATTTTCACATACATGAAAGTGCCCCATGGTGTAGTAAAGGTTGTCTTTAATTGATCAACAGGGTGAACTAAGATCTGATTGTACCCTGAGTAGCCATCAAGCAAAGAAATTCTTCTAGACCCTACCACCCTTTGTAAAATATGATCCATCTTAGGTAAAGGGTAGTTGTCTTTTAATGAAGCTTTGTTTAAGTCTCTAAAGTCTATACAAAGCCTGATCTCTCCAGTATTCTTCCTAACTGACACCAGATTAGACACCCACTCAGAATATCTAATAGGGACAATAATACCAGCTTCATACATTTTCCTGATTTCCTTCCCAACCAGAGGCAGTTGAACATGGTTTATTCTGCGCAGTTTTTGTTTGAATGGTCTTTGGTTTTCTTTGAGAGGAATTTGTGCTGTATTATTTCAGTGTCATAGGATTCCAGATCTTCTTAACTCCATGCAAAAACATCAGAAAATTCTTTAAACAACTCTATGTATTTGAGTTTAATGTGAGTTGGTAAAGTTTTAGATAGTTTAATCATTTTTGGTTTAGGCTCACTGCCTATATTGCACTCTTCCACTTCAGTCTCTACAGGTTCTATTTTTGGCTTCCTAGACACATCGTTAAAATCAAACGACTCTTCTAAAGGTGCCAGACCCTTAGGAAAACTTTCATCTTTGGACTGTAGCATTTCTAACTCTTCTGTTTCTAATTTTGCAGTTAGTTCTATTTTGTTTTGAAGTTTGCTTGACAGTAGATTAATATTAACAAATTCAGGAGACGGTTCTTCTTCACCAAGAAAATTTTCTTCACTGCAGTCTGTATCATAATCTGAGTCCAAACTATGTAGTTCGAATTCATTTCTGAATTGCATGAATTCTTCTATTTGTTTGTCCCCGTTGAGCACTTGCCAGTATTTTTCATTATCAGGTATGGCTGGTCTGAATTCTATTTGAGTTGTGCAGTATTTGGTTTCATATGGAGTTAAGCATGTTCTAGCCGCAAAAGCTAAATTGTGGGCTGAAATATTTCTTTTTCTTGGGACAAAAATTATCTGGTGCTCCTCAAAAGTTTTTAAAAGGTCCATGACATCGTTTCAATAGGCCCTAAGTCTTGGGTGATTTGCATTGTATTCTCCATTGACTTGCCTAATGACTAACATTGAATCCACATACACATTGATTCTTTTGGCTCCTAACTTCTTCAACAATCGTAAGCCTAAGAGAAGGGATTCATATTCCACTATGTTATTCGAGCACTGAAAGTTTAATTTGTAGGAAATGCTTTCTGTGTGGTTGTTTTCATTGTTGTAGATCCAGACACCTGCACTAGCATTATTTCTAGTGAAGGACCCATCAAAATACATACTCCACAGAGGAATATTTTCAGTTTCACCCGTTTGTTGTTTGTCCTCTTCAACTAAAATGCTTCCAGATGTTTCTTGAATATAAACACTTAATTGAAATCATTTCAACTCCTTAGGTTCTTCACTGTGTTGAGGGTTGCTTTGTCAACTATCAAGGTTTAAAAGAAAAGGACACATGATTTGTAGCTCAAGACCTGTGCTTGGTTCGCTAAAGTTTTAAAACGCAGCAAACTGTTGTGACACTTCTGTGTTGTGTTCCTCTTCCTCCCTATCGGCCATTAAATCTATTAAAGTGACTTGTTCACTAAGTTTTTCATCATTAAACAGAATAAAATAATCAAGGCCCATATTTACATAATACAGAGGAGATTTTTGAGGTCTGTCTTGACTTGTAATGGTGTATTGCATATGAGACTCCCTGTAAAGTCTTTTAGTGCGATTGAAAATAGGGATAGTCGCATAGGTCATGTCCATTTGCATAGTCCCTTGTAACTTAGCCCCCCAAGATATAGATAATAGCATTCCATACTTTGGGGGCACATCGGCCACAACAATATCCATGACTAAACATTTGGCTGGAATTTGAGCTAAGTTAACACAAAGGTATTTAATTAATTCTAAACATTTTACTCTGCTTGAGTCAAAGGAGTAAAGGTCTTTGTAAGTTTTGGTGATTTCTAGACCCAGGCTATCCATCACAGCTTTAGGTATCAAATTATGAGAAGCCCCGGAATCATGCATAGTGTTGTGAAAAATTTTGTCATGAACATTTAAACTTACATAAAACGGAGGAACAGGTCCCTCTTCATACTTACCTTCAATCTTAGGACCAAAAATAAGCTCTAGTTGGTCATCATTAAGATTGATAGTGTCATTATTATCCTCAATATTTAAAGCGTTCAAAATCTGGGTCCTATATATATTATGGGCAGCTAACTCAGTTAGGGGAACAGAGATTTTGATCTTTGAAATTTCCTGCTCTAGGCTGAAAGGAATTTGGTTCTTTGAAAAACTTGTTTCAGCCTTACTAGCTGCTAGTCTATCAGCAACATCAGCTTGCTAATTCGTTCTATTTACATTTGACAAAATGGTTTTAACAGGAGTACTAGCTGAAGTGTTAGTACTACTAATGTTCGCACTCTATTTTTCATTTTCTTGAGTGCCTTTCTCTCTACCTTTATCAGAATTAACAGCCACTATTTTGTCCTTCTGTTTGACAACTTTAGGCTTGGTTGCAGTGTTGTTTTGTGGAGATTTGTTAGAGGTTCTGGTGTTGGGATTTGTTGACTAGTTTTTCTTCTAAGGTCATATTCCCTTTGAGACTCTATGATGAAATTTTCCATGTCTTGATAATATCTTTCATCATCATCTCTTTTGTCATCATAAGGTGTATAAAGACCTTGTTTGCTATGATAATGGACTTCAAATTCATCATTATCTACCCCTAGAATTTTGATATCATCTTCCTCTGTTATCTCATATGTTTCCTCAACCTCACTTACATAGTTTTGATGAAAGGGAGGAGTGATCTATTGATCATCTTCTCTAGGTCTGTTTGGAGGTTGGTCCCTTCTAAAATTCTGATTCTAGTTCTAGTTTCTGTTTTCAGGAGTAGTTTGGTTTTGAATGGCTTGTGCTCTCTCAAGGATGCTCATTTTCTTCATCATCTCATCCATCATCCTCTCCATATTTGAGTTGGAAGTAGAGGGTGTAGATTCCTCTCTAAAGGACACTCTCTTTTCATTTTTCATTCTTGATATCTTCTCCATCAAGTTGACTTCGATAGAAAGAGCACCTTTTTGCATCTCTTCAAGAGTTGCAGGATATCTCTCTCTCAGCTGATAGGCCATCTGAGGGTCAAACCCTTCAGGATTTTTTTTTAAAGTTGAGCCTTGTGGAGGTTTTAGATCTGGTGAAAGTGCATTATACACACTATCAAATATGGTACAATAAGCTTGTACACTTTCCCCTATGTTTCTATGGAGGTTCTTGAAATCGGAAAGGACTTGCAGAGGGTTCTTCTTTACTTCCCATTTTTTTAAGAATATCTGATGGAAGGCCTGGAGATCATTGATACTATGGTGGGTTAAGCCTTTAAACCATTTTCTTACTTCTCCCCCCAGACTCTAAGCAAACAATCTAAGCTTGACAGAATCATCATCATTTTCATTTCTGTCAAAGTAGTCATTCATCTTATCCACATGTTGTGATGCAGTTGTAGCATTACTAGCATCATACAATGGCATTTTGGACTGATAGTCCTCTGGAAGGTTGAATAATGGTACAGGAAGGAATAAGGGAGCATGCCATGCTGCCATGATATGTGGTTGGGGTCGATTCACAAGAGGTGGATTAATAAAAGGAAAAGTGGGCTGAAGTGGAGTGGTTTGGACAGTGAATGGAGGATGAAGGGATGTGGAATGAACAAAAATAGATTTTTGAGCTGATCTTGGATGAGGGACACCTAAATTATGAAGGAAATGTACATTAGAAGTTGTTTTTTCTCTACTACCAGGATGTTCACTTGTTTCAGGAGATAAAAGTGAGGACTCAGAATCTAGCTGAGTTATATGATCAAATGACCTAGTTCTAAAGGGATTTACTAAGTCAACTTGTGATTGTTGTAGAGCTAAAATATTTTCAGGAACTGAATTAGCTCTCAAGGGTGATCTGAAAACAGTTGAAAATTTAATCTTAGGAGACTTCCTAAGGATACTTTCTGGGTCATCAACTATCTCAGGTGGATCAGGGTTAGGATAGGCTCTAGTGTGAATCTTTCTAGGAGCCACTATGCTGTGTTTTTCAGACCCAAATAAACAGGAAAATTTTAACCAGGTATGACAATATTTATAAGGTAAACTAATCTGTTTACACACATTTTAATCCTACAATCCTCTAACTGAGTTTGAATGATATTACAATGATAAGGGTTCTTCCCAGTGGAGTCTTAAGGTCTGTTGGGGATTGTGGAGTCACCAAGTGGAATTTATTAGCTTTTTTTCAGAGGTAAAAGGTTTTATGGTCCACTACCATGTTTATTGGATACCAATATGAAATATTTTTAGGTTTTCTAAGTTATTTTTTAGTTGTGTGGTTTCCTAAATCTGTTTCAAAACTTAGCTACGGTTATGATACAAAGACAATCTACTCTTATGGCTAAGCCAACTGATTTTTTAAGGTTAGATAAAGCCTTATGAGAATCCTAGGGTTTGCCTAGTTTGTCACTGATTCAAACAAGTTTTATCATGATTACCATTACTTGGTAGTGCTTGAAAAGGCTGCTTTTACTCACAAGGTTTTACGAAGTTTTTAAGGGAACCTAAGAGGAAAATTTGACCTCTCCCCAGTGGAGTCGCCAGAAATGTTAGCACCCTGTAATTAGCAAGATTGGCAAAAGTCCAACTACAGGGAGAACGTTATTTCAACCACTTTGGGATTCTAGGATCTAACCTTCCTGAATCCGGAGAGGGATCTCTCCAATAAGTACAAAGATGGATTTGTATTTGGAGTTTTGTGTAATGGTATTACGCTAGCTATGAAGGCTAAGGGTTTGTTTTGTTTTTGGATGGTTGAGAATGATTATTGTTTGAGGTGGAAAGTCCTAAGTGCAAAGAGTTTCAAAGGTGTGAAATTGCAAGCAAATATAACAAGTTTTGGCCAGAAAGATAGATAATTGCAGGTTTTAGTCCATTGGGCTATGATGTCATAATAGGGTTTAATTGAAACAACAAGGGGCAAGAGTGGTCCATGCGGCAAGTCATCTATGTCTAAGGATCTCTTAAAAGTTTGATTTATGGAATGAAATGAGACAAAAAGAAGGGGAACTAAATAGATGAAGAACAAAGGGTAGCCTAGGATCTGGTAAGTACTTTGAAAGTAGCCAACCTTTGAAAAACACTTAATATAGACATAAAAGCAATCCAAGATTTGGTAAGTACTTCGAAACTAGCTAGCCTTTGATACACTTTCAATAGAAAACATATAAAAATAGACGGAAACTTGAAGGCAACTGTTTGAGTAGAAACTAGTGGGCCAGGCTCACCACAAATCCTCTCCTAGCTCTGCTTTACTTGGTAACTTTCAAGATGAACACAAAGATAACAAAGAATGGCCTAAGATCTGGTAAGTGCTTTCAAACTAGCCAGCTTTTAACACATTCCAAGGGAAACTTTCAGACAGTCTTTAGGGATAAAACTAGGACTAGGGCACACCATATATTCCTTAGTTCATCTCTACTTAACATGAAATGAAAATAAATTTAAAGAATAAAAATTAGCTGAGACAACAGGATGAGGGAACGCCGACATTCCTACTGTTTAAACTGAATTAAATCATTCCTAAATAACACATATTTGGAAGAAAACATTTAGATAAATATTTTCAGTCAGAGAAGGGTACTGATATACAGTAGGTCCTAACTCTATGCATGTTGTTCTTTATAAGAGAATATGAACACAATGAAAATAGAAATAAAACAACAATTCAAAGTAAGAAATAACAACACCGTCGATATAGACCAGGATCCTATAAATCAGCTTGTATTGATGTTTCAAACCAGTTACAGCTTTACATCTGATGCTTTAGGTTAGCAATCATCTACACTCCCCAGACTAACTTATCTATCACAGGCAGAGCCCCAAGAGCTAGTGAACACTATTTACAAGTAGAATTCACAAGCTCAATTATATTTCAAAGTTCAGTAACCAATCCCTCTCTCATATTCTCCAGTAGTATTTATAGAAGAATGAGGAGGTGAGATATGATAAAATATCTCCAAAGATAATTAATACTATCTTAAATGGATTCTCAGCCCTTGAGGGGCTCGATGAAGAAGTTTCACAGATGTTTCTGACTGTATTAATGTTTTATCATTTAAGATTAAGCTTGGTGGGAGCTCTTATTGACTTTTGAGGCTCACTATTATGTTAAATTAACTCTGCTGATATTTTTTCATTAAGTTTATTTGCAGAATTAACTCTTTGGCTCCATTGAGGTAAATATCTGATCTTGATTAATAACTTCAGCCTCTGTTTGCATGCTTTGAGGCATAGGTGGCACTGTGGTAGCTGGGAGGAATCAATTTTCCTCGGATGTAGCGGTGGAGGCCTTATATCTGATAAACAATTAGGATTTTCTTTTAATTGTGTTTTAATTGGGAGGATTAGGCTTTTGATAATCAATATTAGCTGTAATCCCCACAGATCTGTCTTCAATATGCCATTCTGGTGCATTCTGTCTTCGACACTGATACTCTTTATTTGTGCTTGATTTACTACGTTTTGTTGGTGTGCAGTGCTGCATAGGGATCGTGAGGCATCAATGCCTTTGAAACATTGATGAGATGTGAAAATTTAACCCGCGGATGGCTTCCTTTTAAAGGATCGAAGGTGCGAGAATTGAAACCCAACCTTCGGCCTTTTTTTAGTATAATGGAAACACCATTAAAACACCCTTTACCAAGTAATATATCCGGACTTCAAAAATCCCGATAAAACCATGCTGCATAAGCCATTTCAGGTCACAAAAGGAGCCCACTGACGTCAGCGTGTTTGTGACTCGAAATTTTTATCAAATCCACCATATAAAGTTCCCCGGGTCCGCTTTGATGACTGTGCGAGCAACCGAACAAGATCTGCTCCAATCCGCTGCTGCTGCGTGGATGCTGACTAGGTGTTGGGACCACCAGTTCTGCGGGACCGCTGAATACTGTCGTGGACGTGGGGATTGGGGCGACGGATGTGGGCTGTCAATTTTCTTATCAAATCGATGGTGGAGATGTTTTGATAAATGTGTCATACCTTAGTTCATCCCCCGAGCTTCTTTTGAGTGTGATCGCCATTCGATGAGCTAGCCTCAGATCGGACGGCATGCACCAATATCACGGTGAGCCCATAGTCAAATTTTAATGCACGGGGAGGATGGTATCTCCAAACCGCTCAAGGCCATGTGTCGGCCTGTGGCATTGATCGCATCCAAATAGGGAATACAACTTTCCTTTCAAAGGCGGTGTGATCAAACTGCTTCGGTTTTTTGAACAGTAAGTGACCGTGGGGACCACCGAGGCGATTTATTTGAGGGTCGTCGATCTGCAGATCATATCAACGGTGGCAAGCGAATTAAGATTTTCACCGGTGGAAACCTTTTCAAGCCCTGCAAAAAACAAAAAAATTAATATAAACAAAAGTTTCATGTGTCAGGATGGTTTTATATATACGGAGTGGATAGGTGCCCGACTACGGGGCCTTGGTCTATATGAAATGCAATATGATTGGAGGCTATAATATACAAGGCTAATCGACATCAGATTTTTTTTTAATGCACAAACAAATGCCCTCTGTGAGTTTCTCTGACGTGATAAGCGCTCAGGACCATAACACTTGGTTCTAGCGCTGGGGCACATGGAGGGGAAATGGTTTGGATTTAGCCCAAAGGGGCTTAAACCCATAATCGAAAAAGTTTTTTTTTATGACATTTTCAAGATGTTTAGAAGGATTTTGGGGGTTTCGATATGGTTCAAGACGAGTTTTAAACCATTTAAAAAAATTATTGGCATGAATGGAAGAAGGGGAAACATGAAAATAGAGGAGTTTGATGGAGGACAAAGGGGAGCAAAATGAAGGTTAGGTTTTCAACTAAGGAAAGGGAAAAAGGTGATTTTGCAGCAGTTTCTTCTCATGAAATTAAGAGAATTCCAGAGTGTAAAAAATGAGCACAGTATGGAGGTTTTGGACAGAGGCATGAGGCCTTCAAGACTCTTCAAGAGGTAACACTTTTTGCAATAAAATTTGTTTCTTGGAGGCTCCAAAAAATGGTTTAGCCAGCATTTTATATAACAAATTTTATGGCTGGCTAACATGCTGCTAACTTAGGCACTAAAGATATTGAAATTCATCTCGTTTGGAGGTCTGTAATTTCCATACAGATTGATGAGGGGGGCTAGGGCATCATCGAACTTAGTAATTTTAACAAAGCCCTTCTCATAAAAAATATGTGGATAGAAGTCGCGGGCGAAGGTATTTTCTACCATCATCTAAGATAAATATCTATATGGCAAATATTTCACCTCTTAGATTATAAATAGTGTTAGGAGGAATGTTCAGATGTCGTATATTTGGAGAATTATGTATTAGGTTATGCAACTACTTATAGGAAATGTGAGATGAGAGGTGGGGGATGGTTCTTGGATACACGTAAGTCTAGATGCCATTGTTCACATGTACTACAAACATACCTTATATTTTCATGTTCTAAACCATTTTCATATTATCCATATTTTCTTTTTGATGCAATTTGTATGTCCAGGGACACAAAATTTAGATAGATATGCATGGAGGTCAGCTGAGGAGATGGGACTACATAATATATTTCACAGGGAATGGGAGTATTATACTAATGTTCTTATACATATAAGGATCAGCCTCATTAATAGTGAGGACCACATGTGCTGGGTGGGTAAGCTAAAGAAGGGGAGCCCAATGGTCAAAGACACATATTTTCAATTACTGACAGTGAACAGGGGACTTAAATTCTAAAAATATTATCAACAAATTTGGAAATGACATGCACCAAATAAGATTAAATATTTTGGTTGGATCATGTTTCACAACTCGATATTGACATGGCATAATCTCCAAAGGAAGGGGTTGGAGAGGCTGGCTATATGCGTTATGTGTAGGAAGGGTGAAAATGAGATTAATCATATGCATATGGATTTTCCATATGCTAAGGATATATGGCATGGAGTGACGGGATATTATAACATAGCAAGAAAAGGTTCCTTCACTAAATTGTCTCTACTATTGAAAGCATGGATAAAAGACATAAAGTATAGGGATCTTCCACTATATGTGCTATGCACAATATGGAGGAGGCATAAAGCCATCATTTTTTTATAGAAAAATATTGAGACACATGAGGATGTCATCAAGATAGTGACACTTTTCAATGAGATTGGGACAATGTAGAATAATAAAGGATATAAAGCCTTCATATCTAAGGAAATTTGTAAATCTTTCACTATGGGATTCTTTTGTGGTGCAAGTGTTAATAGATCATGTGGATGTGGTGTTTTAATTTATCTATAAAATGATAAATACTTTCACTTCTAGTGGGAGGGAGGAAGAGGGAAAAACAACAGAGCTGAAATCATTGCATTATGCGAAGTTCTTTTTGCTACCAAGTTGATACGTATTGATGAAATCCAGATTTTAAGAGATTCAAAAGTAATCATTGATTGGGTGAAGGGTAGAAATGATTTTAACCCTCCTATTCTAAATAGTTGGATGTATTTCATGAAACTTTTGGTAAGGAATTTTCAGAATGTCAGTTCTGATCACTTATATAGAGAACATAATGGGTCAGTTTATTTAATTTCAAAAAGATGTATTGGTAGGTAGAGAGGTAAGTTTTATTTCTCTGCTTACGATAATGGATGATTGGTAAATGCATGTACCATCGACTATTCATAATATAATGAAGGAACAAAAAATGCAATAGGGCGATTGAATAGAGATCGAAGAGATATGGAAATACCCAAGTGGAATTGTTAGCAATAGCAGATGAGTGGAAGAATTCATAGTTTTATGCAAAACATTAGTATAAGTCTTTAAGTGTCTTATTGAGAATTTTTAGAAATAAAAACATTTTTGATAAATTTGTATTTTGATAATTTTTGAACAAGTTGGATGCAAAGTTGGGCTGAGCATAAGGAATGAAAGTTTGAGGACATGTGTACTACCTTTTATTAATATAATAAGTAGCTTTTTTCTACCGAAAGAAAATTTCCAAATCCAAACATAAATTTCAAATGGTGGCTCCCCTAGATATGGATAGCGAAAATGATTAAATAGACCTCGAGTTTAGTTTTGGTACACTATAAAAGATGAGAAAATGTTTCCCAATGTGGATATAAAAACTTGGCTTATCTTATTAACATATATTCTTTGTATTCAATGGAACCCAATGAATGATTCACCATTCTCTACAACATAGTGATGGAAGAGCATGTGAATAAGAAGAAAAGGAATGGAAAAAAAAAACATGAGATGTCATTGCCCCAACCAGACATAACTTTTACTGGGAGCTCATAGGTTGTCCCATATGAAGAGGTCACTGAGTATCCCCATGGAAGCTTGCCTCATCCTCAAGAGGAAGAAGAAGAGTAAGAGATGGCAGAGAGAGTTTCATAATCCAACAACTATTTCTAGAGCATGGGAAGGAGAGAGTGGTGTGATAACAAAGACAATAGAAAGTTTCCAAATACTTTACCATAGTCAAGATGGGTAAAAAATGTATGACTGATGTATAGTATTCAACCATGATGGGATGAATGATATAAAATTGGTTATCTTTCTAGTAGTCCAAACCCCTTAGGTATTAAATCAGGGACCATCCTTCTAGTCCCCACTTTAGGGTTCTTCGTTTTACTTCTAGTCCTAAATGCCCCTTTATGGTACTAATGCCCACTAAAATTATGAATTTTTATTTGATAGGTATTTAGGCATATTGAGGTTTAGTGACTAGAAAAAACAATCTAGAGAGCTCCTATTTGGTTCTTCTAATGGGACCCTAACTCTATTTCAAGCTCTGAGCCGAGTTATTTGGTGGATTCATAATCGAGAGTGGGAGGTGTTAACTGAAATGATGGAGCTATGAACTATGGTATATGCATTATATAACAAAATATCTGATACATTATAACCGAAGTCATGAGGAGGGAAGAGTTAAGTCACGGAGGAGTATATGCTACTAGCGGAGGTAACACAAGGTTTATATGAATATATGGAGGCGTCATACATGGTGGGTCAGAGTGAAAAAGAGGCTTGAAGGAGCATTATAATGTCGATGCCCCAACATTATGTGAGAGCATTATGCTATGTATACCAAAAAAATCTGTTGTGGAGGAATCATTCCATCTACGTGTTCATGTGCATCCAGTTCTTTCTTGGAAATGAATCCCACAAAATAACTCTACATCATAGGAAAAATTAAATTAATGCGACATGGAAAAAACTCACCCACGATGTAAAAATAAAATCAATTTGCAACAAAGGTAAGAGGGAATAAATGTCTACGTAAATGTATAAATAGACATCGAAAGGAAATGGGGCCATTAAAGTTGTATTCACTATATCACTCCCATCCATTGATGTTATTACATGTCGTCTGTTGGGAAACCAGCTCAAAAAATAGAAGAAAAGAGATATCAACGCCTTAGAAATAAACTGCTTCGAGGGGGCAACCTCCAATACATTACATGAATGAAAAATTATTGGATGATTCAAATGACAGAACCTCCTTTCTATATATAGGAGTCCATGGGGCAACAATGTAATCCTAGTGGGGCCACAATGTAATCCTAGCCGAACTAACAATAATAATGTAAGGGCACAATAATAACAATATGGGGGTTATAGGGGTACAACAATAAAAATAAGGGGGGCTACACTAACATAATAAGGGACTACACTATTAATATAGGGACTTAACATGCCCCTCTCCTTCAAACAAGCGTTGTCCTCAACGCTTGATTATTTCTTGATGCTTCTATATAAAATTCTCATCCTCCCATGTGGAATATTCTACAGGAAAGTTATTCCACTTGCTGAAATACTCTGAAATTGATCGTACTTGTTGAGATCTTGTTTTTGTGAATTTCTCAGAACTTCTTTCGATGTGATGTTGATCTTCCTGTTGTTTCATTAGATTCTGCAGCAAAATTAGGTTATCCTTTGAAAGTTGGAGAACTTGTTGTTGATGATCAATGTGATCTTCCACTAATTTATCATCCATATTATCTATTATATGATCCTTCCAACCATCTTACTTAGCCTCCATTTCTGCTTTTAAACCATCTATGTCATCTTCGGTTGCGCTTTGTAAGATTGAAATTTATTGCACTTGGTACCGTAATTTTGATATCTCATACTGCAATTCTTCCTCTTCATGCATCATAGTATAGATTTTTGAGGTATTAATGGGCATGGAATTATTTTTTGGAGTGATTATAGAACTAAATAATGATAAAATTATAAAATATGAACTTGGAACCACTTCAAAATATTTTTTCAAACAAACTTTATGCAATTTTAAAAACCAAATACACACCTTTTTCTTGCTTTTGAGAAACTCGATATTGAAACTGAATTATCTATGTGATTTCAGATCCTCAATATCTGAAATTTTTCATTGAGGTAACTCTCTGAATTCTCTTTCGAATGCCACAGGTCTGACCTGATTTCGATTCTTGAAGACAAATTTGTGCCCAATCTCCTACGATGACCTAATTATGGAATGGTTCAGTAGAGCACACTTGTACGACTTGCCACGTGTCACTGTTTCCTCCTTTGGCTCTCAAATTTATAGATAGGAAACTAAAATCTATTTAATTCTAGTGACTTTTTATAGAATTCCAATCCGATTCTCAGAGAGAAAGTTATGAATATTTTCCCACCATCACCTCTTTGAGATGAAATTCAGGAGCCTGAAAAAGACCTAAGTTCCATAGATCATATCTCTAAAAATATTGCGAACCAAGATTTGAAATTTTTTGACTATCTTCCTCAGGTTGTTTTCTTCACGCTCTAAAAGTTTTAGCTTCTAAATCTTCGTAGAAAAAAAGTTATAGTGAAAATTCTGCGATGACCTTTTTAAGTGAAATTAAGGAGCTTGCAGAAAGCCCGCACTTCCATAGCTCATATCTCCGAAAACGTTGTGAACCAAGCTCTAAAATATTATGAAACTATTCCTTAAGATTTTGGCTTCACACTCCAACAATTTCAACTTTTAAACCTTCATAGAAAAGAAAGTTATGGCGACAAGTCTGCCATGACCTTTTTAAGTGAAATTCATGAGCCTGCAAAACTCCCTAACTTCAACAGATCATATCTCCGAAAATATTGCGAACCAAGCTCTAAAATTTTGTGATGATGTTCCTCTATATTTTGTCTTCAAACTATAAAAATTTCAGCTTCTGAACCTTCGTAGAAAATAATTTATAGCGAAAATTCCACAATGACTTGTTTGGAGCAGCGAAACCCTAGAATCCAAAGCTCTGATACCAAATGTTGGGAAACCAGCTCCATAAATAGAAGAAAAGAGATATCAACGCCTTAGAAATAAACCAATTTGAGGCAGAAACCTGCAATACATTACACGAATTCTTGGATGATTCAAATGAAAATACCTCCTTTCTATATATAGGAGTCCATGTGGCCACAATGTAATCCTAGTGGGGCCATAATGTAATCCTAGCTGAACTAACAATAACAATGTAAGGGCACAATAATAAAAATATGGGGGTTACAAGGGTACAACAATAACAATAAAGGGGGCTACACTAACATAATAAGGGACTACACTATTAATATAGGGACTTAACATCGCCACTCTCATTTATTCAAAAAGTTCACCCTGCTTCCTCTCCACCTAATAACATTTCATTTTTTTTTTCGTTTCTATTTTTTTTTAAATACTATGAATTAGTGGGTTTAATTAGTAAAATAATGTTATAAAACAATCACAAAATAAACCTAACACATTTTATCATTGTCAATGATAATATAAGTTTCACAAGTGTCAATGAATTTTATGCAAAAGTTTGTTGGCGCAAGGAGATTGCGAGATGAAATTATATATTTGATTATAAGGTGAGCTCTCTCTACATAAGATATATGGATACATGAAATGGAAAGCTAATGATAGGTAAATTCCATTATGGGATGGTATAGAGATGCTTCACTCTCACACCCACAAATCCTTTCTCAACAATCATATTAATACTGACAATAACACCATAAGTTGGGATGTGGGAAGATTGTCCAAGAAGGGCGAAATCAGAGAGCAACATAAAATGGATGGTAGATGGAAAATAGAGAAATCATTTTTTGAGACAGAAAGAAAATAGAGAAAATGTCGGCAGAAAATATCATGGAGAATTGTAGGAGTTACATGAAAAAGGATGCTAACTCTCAACCTCGGACTTGTGCTTTGATACCATGTCAGGAACACACAAGGATAGACGAAAGATGAATTATAAACAATGAATTTCATTCATTATTCACATTGATGTACATTTATAATACATTCTTTTGATTTTTGGATTCATATTCCAACGTCTCTTGGACTCACTTTCATTGTCCAAGTCCCACTCCTTAACCCTTAGCAGATTAGGTGTCCAACAATAACCATCTTCCTCTAGTTATAAGTTTGGAGATTTTAAATCTTCGAGGATTGAAGACGAGGGTAAAGAATCACAATATCATCCAAATCACCATTATGATCAATGAATTTGAAATCAAGTGCATTCATATACCATCATTTCTCCCATGAAGGAAGGGGTTCTAACTAAGGAAAATGACAAAAGCGTTGTGTTAGCAAATAAGCAAGAAGAAATTGAAAGAGAGGAAGAGGAGGGGGTCAATATTTCCTAATCTTCTCCTTTATATTATGATTTTTAAAAATAAATCCACATTCTTCTCCTATGTAAAAAGATAAAATAAAAAAATGTAGAGATATGGTGGCCAACATTCTTTTGATTCTTGTGGATCTAATGGGGGCTCAATTTTTCTCAAATCTTAAAAATATTTTTCTTTTACATAACTTTGTGCCAACCTTTTGAAAGAATATTTTCCTATAGTTAATAGGTGGTATGTTTCGGCTCCAATAAGCGTAGTAGTGAATTTCACAAGTTTTAAATTTAAATTTAAAAAAAAAATCTTTCTTTCAAAAATCTTGAATTGTGTGATCCTTATGTAATTTTTTTATTAATACAAATTTATTATAACAATTTAAAAAAACAAGAAAAGTAAAATGATAATTCTAAATACAAAATTCTTCCCCAAAATGGTTTATTTATGAAAAACATATAAATATCTCTGACATATACATATCGTTAGCTGGACTAGTGAAAATAAAAGTTTTACAAAATGAGTTACTTATGAAAAGAATAAATCAATCCCATATCTATATCCAAACATGGGAAAAGCATAGGAAGGGGAAATTCATGGGTTTGACTGTGAGGCTTAGGTGCAGTGCTCGTGGTTTTTGGCCACTGGTAGCGAGACCTGATATGTTTTAATGGGTATGGCCATGAGGTTTAGGTGCAAAAGTGGTGGTTGTTGGCCATAGTGAGTCCTGATAGGATTTAGTGTACACAAGCAATAGTTCAGGGTGGAAGCGAAGAATATGAGATACTTGAATCTATAAGTTTGAAAGTTACAATATCACTAATTTGAAGATAATCTGATATGAATTTTAATCAAGAAAAGTATACAAAGCTCCACCTCAGAAGAAGGGGCATGTGAAGTCGTATTTTTAGCAGATTTTGTATTTCCTTATCGCAAGGTCTTACACATTTGTGTCTCTCATGTTTTATTACCTTTGGGTCAGTTCTGCATGAAATACACTGAGTTTGTTCTGTATTCCCCTGCTTCACATGATTTTTTCCTCCATTTTGTTGTGCAGTAATATTGGTGTTTGGTATCTGGTAGTATGGGGTATGTAGATACATATAGGAATTATCATATTATATGTTTTATTTCTATGAAGGAGCTGAGGGGGGCATTGTGTTGCCTTGAAGTTTCAGGACTAGCTATGCAAGGGGACGTGGCTAGAGCTTTAGGCTTAGCTACCATATATGACATTTCTTTCAAAGGTAGTTATTGGAGGGTACTTTTTTTGGGGGAATGAGGAGTACAACTATATACCTAAGGGTTTTATTTCTTGGGTTATTACTATAGCCTCATACTACCATGGACCATTGGATAGGTGGATATTACTCGAGAGAAGTAGTGGATTAGGTTGTGGGGTTACAGGTGGTTAGCCGTGAATATTTTTGTAGCTTCTAAACTACATAGGGCAAGATTCAGGTAGTCTATAGTAGTTTACAAATTTTGTTTTCAGGAGGGTTGTAACTAACTTGGTAGATGGTGTGTACTGTACGAATTTGGCTAAGAATCGATAGATTACATGTAAATACGGTTGTTTTGACAACGTTGAGGTGTTTGGTGGCATGGTATGGACCATAGGAATGAACAGTCAGCGGTCATGGAGATGTGCAATTCCCCCAAGCTAAGGCAGTCATCCAAGTGACCATTCTGGTCGAGTGGGAAGTCAGGTTTTAATTCTAGAAAATCCCATTGACAACAAACCCTCGCATTGAGTTTATTCCTTGCAATGGATATTACCATATTATGCGGTCTCTTAGTAGAACTAAACAGAAAGTGCTAAACTCTATTTTGGGGGAATTTCAATTGGATATGGGCTCCGAGAAATTTTGGCAAAGTCTGGAGAGGCTAAGGGAGAAATCCCTTGTGGGAAGGTGGAAACATCTCAAAATGTCTGGAGCTTAAGAGAAGGTCTCGAATTAGGAGGTTTCTTTTCCTACATTAAAATATAGACCCAAGATTAGTATATTATCATAATGGTTGGTTGTGCTTCCATTTTCTCTGTCAGGAGGATGCATAGGAAGTTTTGATAGAGCCCTAAGTGAAGGGAAAGGGGTTCTTTATACTTAAAATATGGAAAGTAGGATTTGAATCGATGGCTAACGTTCCCAGGTGAAAACTATTTTGGGTTAAGCATCCTGGCTTACCCATGGAACTATGGAACGAGGTGGTAGTAAAATACATATCCAACTGTATCGGGAGGTATTATTTTTGGGATGGAGGCATTCTCATTTAGCTCGATAAAAGACTTGCATGGTTCATTTTGGAATTGGATTTGAGGCAAGGGCTGTTAGAGGATTTGGTGGCTAATTGGGGTTATTTCTATATAAAATTGTTAATTGAGTATTGGGGACTACCCTTTATGTGTCTTAAGTGCCATGAGACATGTTATTTACATGTTTTCTGTCAGTTCTCTAGGCTATGGAAGGGGGGATATGGTGTCTTAGGGGTTGCTGAAGGATTGAACTACAACATTCAAACATCATCAAAGCTTCATGAGGGACTCTCGTAGACGTCGCAAATGCCGGAGGTTATGAAACAACGTGACAACTCACAAGGTAACTTGGACCCATACCATAATTTTGTGTATGATAGTGATAATATATATAATCATATATCTTATATTGTTAATGATTTCCCAAAACATCTTGTGGATGGATAATTGAGTAGTATGTCTGTTTTTAAGGGTACGTGAGATATATTGATGGATGCGGTGGTTTCTCCTAGTTTTACCATGCCAGAGCAAGTCTCGAGTGCTCCTCTGAAAATATATTTGAAGATAACCATAATAAATGTTCAATTATTGTTGACGTGGGTTCTAGTCAATCTTTTTTCAAATATGGACCTATGTTTTCTTTGTATGATTTCACAGATAAGGAGGCAATGCTTAGTAGCCATGTAAACCCTTCCTCACCTTTTCTCGGTCATGTCTTATCTGTTGAAAATCTAGGGAGGTGGGTGGGTTCCGATTGGGAGGGTGAGTTCATCACGGCTTTTCCTGCCCACTAGTGAGTAGGTCCACTCTCGTGTTGGATTTTCATGTTCTCTCAAAACATGGTGTCAAATATAGTAATATACCAATACACATCTATCCATTCGGGTCCACAATTTCTCCCCTAAGGAGCATAATAATGGAAATTTTATCTTACAGTCCATCTCTCTGGACTTTGGTATGGAAGCCTTACTCCGATATTCAAAGGATATGGTTCCTCTAGAGATCAAGAGGTATTTTTTTGTGTCTACTATAAATTTGGGTAAATCGATACAACCTCCTTTTGTTTCACATAGGAAAAAAATGTATGCCGATATACAAGGAAGTATCAGATCGTAATGCTGGTGATTTTTAGCTAACTCAAGATGAGGTTCTTTTTATTGATGAGACTTTCATGGTGGGGGCAGTTTTGATTACAGTTTTTAAAAGTATCTCGGCCGTTAGAGGGGATAATATTGTTTCAAAGGTTCCCCAATGATCATTTTATCCTTAAACATCAGGGGTTTGGGAGTTGAACCAAAAATCAACTCTATTCATGGTATTTTTCAATGTACCAACCATCTATGATTTTCTTGCAAGCAACATTGTTGGAGTGTGAGAGAGCATGGAATTATATGTTACAGCTGTATCCTAGTTGTCATGTTTATCCATATGATTCATCTCTATTGTCTGGAGGGCCGACGGTAATGTGGAACACTAGATTGTTGTAGTTAAATTACTTTCAGTTTTTTCAAAGTACAATCCTTATTTGTTATACGATGAGATCGAGACAGAGGATCATATTATCAAATATTTATGCTCCATATATTGGTCAAAAGTTCTTTTGTGAGAGAGTTGTCAATTATAGGTAGCTGGGACTCAACTCTTTCCTAATGGCTGTAGATCTAAATTTTTCATTAGGGGAGGATAAGGTTTGGGGGGACAAGGCACAAGAAGGTCCCCTCACACCTTTTAACAAATGGTGGATGTAGGAATTTTCCATCGTTAATTTTGTGCCAAATATCTTGGCACCCACATGGAGGAATAGTATAATAGGAGGAGGGAATATCCAAAAGGCTAAACATGTTCTTGCTAAGTTGAAATATCCTTAATAATATCAAGGAGGTGAATTATAGTGTTATTCCTTGGCACCTATCATAGCATCAACCGATTATGATAACTTAGAATTGGATGGGGGAAAGGAGGGCATACCCATTCAATTTCAATCCTCGATGGCTTAAAATGGAGGAATTTGGGTATACGGTAATTAGAGTATGGAGTATGTCAATAATTCTAACTAGAAGGCCTCCTATGATAACTTTCCATTAGAAACTCAAAATTCTAAAAGTTAAGGCTACAAAATGGATTGGTGCCAAGGAAATTGAAGAGTTAATTTTGTTATTTCAGATTCATAACAATATTGAGAAAATCTATGATACTAATGATCCATTATATTTCTCGATGGATTATCAAGATATAATTATCTTTCCAGAGGGACATAGGAGAGAAATTCTGCAGGGCTAGGAATAATATATCAGACAAAAGAGCTGGGAAATTTAGATAGAGGTTGGGGACAAGAACTCCAAATATTGTTATAGGAAACATAACCTCACGAAGTAGCATAAATTCATTAAAAATATTAGGGATGTGGATGGGAATATCTATACTTATCAAGAATCATTCGAATCGGAAGTTGTGATAGATTTTGATGGGATTTTCTCTGCCAAGATGGATCGATATGTGGATCAAGCAAAATTTATTGATATGATTCTGCCATTTTTTTCGCAGGAGGATAATACTAATTTTGGTATATTGATATTGAGTGAGGAACTAGTGGCCACGTTGATGGACTATGCGAAGGAAAAAAATATCAGGCCAGACGAGTTGTGGGTTGGACTCTTTATCTATTTTAAGGAGATGATGCTCTAAGATTTACTTACAATGGTGTTTTTCTATACAGCAACTACCCCCTCCCCCCCCCATTTTTATTTTAAAATAATGTAGACTTTTGATAAATAAAAATAGGGATCCTTCTTAAAAATATATTTTTGTTTTTGATAAAAATCAATCTCCAAAAACCATCACTGCTTTTATTAAAAAAAAAAACATAAAAAAAAATAAAAAGCAATTAATAAAACATCTTTATCACAAATCTCATTTTCACATAAATATTTTCTTATTAAAAGTTAAAATAATCAAACAACGAAATCCCGATTTTGCAATCACTGATTTGAGGTTTTGCAAGCGGCATTAGAAATCACATATCATGGGTTTACGTTATAATACTTTAAGAAATTCTTATCAAAGTTCCGATATTGTGATTTTGCGGCTTCCATGATTTTGCGATTTCACGATATCGTGAAATCACATATCGCATAAACAAAAGGTAATACGCTTCATAAAGATAGGTTCAAATGGAGCGATGCAATGGATTTGACACGTTTGAAATTTTTTTTTACGTCAAAATAAATCATGTCAGGAAATATTAATTGTGTTTTATCATCCCAATGCAAAAAATTATTGATTTGTTATGGTTTAATTAATGATATATCTCTTTCCCATATGTTTTCTTTCAAAATAGATCAGTTCAATAGATATTCCATCATTTGATCATTTTATTTTTCTTTAATAGGGATTTTGCTCAAGATACATCCATCTGCAAAGTGATTCAGAAACAAGACAAACAGAATGTTGCAAAACTGGAACAAACAGAAATGTCGCCAATAGTCTCAAATACACTTTGCACTGATGGTGGAGGTACTACGAAATGGAAAGCTATCTACACTATGCTCGAAGATGAAAAAATAGAAGTAGTGGAAGTCACGACGACTGCCGATGATGTGACACCCTGAAATTTACAGTTCAAAGATATTAAATGCTCTTTCCTTCATGGGATAGCAGCAACGACTAATATTCTTCCATATAACAACATGATTAGGTGGGTGCTCGACAATTCAACTATCAAATAAATACAATTAAGAACCTCCAAGGATGAGATTCTAGGTTCTTTCAAAGCTGAAGATCTAAAAAATCATGTATAAGCTACCAGACCTGCAAGACATCTACAATAGTCAATTTGCTACAAATTTTCCTAAGAATAATGAAGACCCGTTCAAGGCAATTCAAGTTTGGAGGAAACTAGACAACAAGTTCAAATATGAGAAAACAGTTATGTATACTATTGTGTAACTTGAAAATCCCTACAATTTTGCAGCAGCAAGGCTATGAAGATTATATGGTTTGCCTAATAATACCAAGTTCTCCATAAATTGGCTTCCCCTCATTGACTCTTGTGTTAATTCCCACATAATGAATTTGGAAACTATCCTTTCTAAGAATCTAGTTAAGGAAATTAATGAATATTGCCAAACAAGAACTTTCTCCTCCAAATCTGTTCCCCAATTTTTCATGAGCGCGTATGTTTTTGATGCCATTTATTTTTCTACCAACTTTCCAGCTATGGGATGTAAATGGAATCCTAAAGATCCTACCTTCATATAGTTGAGTCATAAGGAGATATGGGAGCATAATTATGCACCACATTTTCATAGGCTGTGTTATGGAGTTGTATTAGTGTTACATCAACCAATATTTGAAAGAATGAGCCCTAGGTTCACTAAAGAAGTCATTTCATACCGTCAAATGATAGGGAGATATTTTATTGAAGAGTCATTTTCATATATCGGAATATTTGGAAGCTCCGCTCCCCCGTATGTTCTTCCATTATATGTTTGAGATAAATTTATGGCAAGAGAATTCGCTTACCAAACTGTTAGTAATGGACTCATTAAATTTTTGAAAGACAATAAGAAGTCTTTATGGCCAAGTTTCCCAATTTCATGTGGTACATTTACCCTCAGCAATTTCAATCATGCATTGAAAGAATGTCAAAATATTGAGCTCCTGAAGCTCCCCGTTCTATGCTCAAGAAAGTTCAACCCAAAAAATATTGCTAACAAATTTACTCTGTCAGTAAAACTCAAACCTATCATACACACTGAGGATAGATTTGAAGATATTTTGAAATCTGTTGGGAATTTTGAAGATGTACAAAATTTTGTCAACTTGAACCTAAATCCATAAGAGTTACAGAGATTCAACGAGTTTAGTGAACAAAGACTCACACATATCCCTCAGAATGTTTGGGTTAGAAATTATATGACTGAAGCAAGCCAAGAAATCAGAGCAGAACAAACAGATTCACCAAGTCAAAAAGAAGTAGATAAAATTTGGAATTTAGTTAGCAACAAATTGATAAATACCCTAGAGGTACCATCTTCACAAAAAGATACAAAATTCCATACTCCTAAGGGACAAATAGTTTTGGCAAAAGATATCATTCAAACTTGTAGGATAACCTTCCAAGACATAGAAGTCATTCCTGTGTTTCCAACTGATGAAATTGTTTTGAAGGTAACTGATATCCCTCCACTGGATGTATTCGACAACCCTCTCCATAAATTTGTAGTAAGGAAACAAATAAAAAGGAGAAGGATTGAAATGCCTCCAGGAAATGAATTATGGAATTTTTATGGAAAGATACTCCATCAAATCCAATTGAAAATTTATCTTGGCTATCTCAATTCGTTGGTGCATACACCACTACAACAATGGATAAGGAAGAAGAAGTATCTATTTTGGTTCAGGAAAAGGATGACAAAATCAGGCAGCTGCAACAGAAACTAGATGAAGAAAGAAACACTCTAAATCAGAAGGTCAAACAACAACTCCTCAGAGTACAATAAGAGATTGAAATTATTAAGATAATTCATGAAAATGACTTATATAGAAAAAATACATTGATTAAAGAATTGAGAGAAGAAAGTACAAACTATGAAGGTATTCCTGCTATAGAGAAATTCATAAAAGAAGCATTGGCATTAAATTCTTTACTCTCAAAACAACAAAATTTGTTTGTTGTACAAATGTTAGACATAATTCCACACTTGGAAATCAGTGAACCGTTGAATAATGCAGTCATTGATCAAAGAATTGAGTTCAATGAACTCAATACCAAAATCTCTGATTATATTGAATGGTAAGATTCCAAGGAAGGAACAAAGTCAGGTCTTCCAAAGATCATGGAGACTTTCAAAGATATGTCTTTACTGACTGGGATGGAGAAGTGAAACAAGGGGAATTGGCCATAGCCAGAGTAGCAGGTATATCAAATAATATGGTCAAAATGATTAACCACATATTTCATACTTCTGGTCTGATTAAAGAAGGAAATCACAAATTTGTTCCCGATATCAGAGATTTAGAGGAAATTTGGAAAGACTCAGGTCAACTCTGAGAAGAAGCACTTACAGAGCTAAAAAGGACAGATTGCGAAGTGTACTAGCAGCTACTGGTTAAACCTCAAAGTCATATCATGACACTGAATTATTCTTTGAATTCTATTTAGAAAATACAACCACTTTTATTGGATTCTATATTTACTGTACAAATGAAGGCCCAGTTCGGGAAACCTCCACAAGTTCAGCCAATGTCAGATATTTGTGAGCAGAAAAATACAACTTGCAGCAATCTATCAATGGGCATGATTATTAGTTTTTTTGTTTTTATATAATTTCAATTTTTAGCAATTAGATACTAAGGATGAGGAAGGTTGTTTGAAACTACCTCATAAGATATTTTGTATAATCTATTTTTGTAAGTAGTTATTATAGTATTTAAACCCTTCTCATGCATTTAGAGAAGGCTCTAGAATTTTATTGAGACATTTATAAAGAATCTTTTATTGCAAGTATGTTTGTGGATGCCTCAATGAAATAATGGAACACGACATTTTCATTTTTATATCATTTTGTTGATCATTGTTGATGCACTTTTGTATTCTTTGAAAGACTTATTGGTAGAAGAGTTTAATGTGGCCTATTATCACTTATCAGATGAATAGGATACTACACATCTGGTACTATTATCATGTATGATAATTTTGTTTTGAATATCAGTGATGAATCTAGCTTTCATGAATTATATATGAAATCAATTATTTTTGTCGAAAATATTAGTTACACTATTGTGTGATATAAAGATAGAAATTGGTTTTTTTTTTATATATTATCATGAGATATATGCAATATATTTTACATCTTCTTTTGATTAACTATTTCTCAAGAGAATTATCTTACAAAAGTATTAATCCTATTAAAATTTTAATGATCTAAATCATCACAGATTTAATAGACATCATTTTAGATCACATAAAATTGGTATTATCCCGAGTTAGATTAGATTAGACTTAATTCAAAGTTTTGCATTCTAGAATAAATTTGTTTTAGTTTTTAGTAATTATTTATGCAAACCTTTTGAGATAAATCAAATAATCATACAAAAACCCAAATCTGGGAAACTACTACCATTACACCCAATCGGAGCCACTATCCCAAACAGAAAAGGAACTACTTTAAGGTCTAGACCGGGTGGTTATCCGCCTTTTTTTTGCCATAGGTTTCTGAGGCCTCAATGTTTTTGGCGCTAGAAGGAGGGCCTGAATATGAATGGAATATTAATCTAAACCTCAAACTAGAAGCCCTCATAAGAGTCGATCTCCCCAAAATCATAGGACAACTTCCCGATCAAATTCTAAATCACCAACTCAGAAATCGGAAGTTGTAGAATCTCTCACCTCATCTCCTAAAATATTTTGACACTCATCTGCTTCAGAATTCACTCTTGAGTCTCTCAAAGTTCAGTCTTTAATTCAGAAATTAGAAGGAATATCAATTTCTACAGAAAATCCTGTTAATCCAGAAGCTTTTGAAGAAAGTGTTACTTCTCTATTTAGAAAAACTGGTATATTAACTAGATCTAAAAGTGAGAAACTTGGAATTCCTCCTTTTGAATTTCCAATAGAATCACATCGCGAAAAAGTTTCTTTATCCATATCTAAGTCAGATACAAGTGAAGTCACATCAAAGTTTCCTTTAGTTACTTCCTCACATCCTCTTACTCAATCTACATCTTCTAATTCTTCCATTTACTCTACTCAAACAATGAGTACTATCACGAGTAGTATTGCTCCAGTTGTAAGTTCTTCATTCATTCCCCCTACTTCTAGATCTACTTCTGTATCTTCACAAACTTCAAATCCAATTATGGCTAATCGGTCTTGGACGAATCCTGGTGTTGTATTGATAGAAAATCCAAATCCTCTTTTGGATCATCCAGAAAAATGGTTACCAAAATATAATCTAGATGATGGTCTTCCTGCGGAACAACATATCAATAATTTTATGTTAGCCATGAATCTGAACAGAGTTTCTCATGAAGATATCATTGTCAGATTGTTACCTTATACTTTACAAGGATCTGCAGGACCCTGGTACTTTTCACTTCCAGCAGGATCAATTGCTAAGTGGGCAACTTTTGAACAAGTTTTTCTTGCAATTTGAAGATGATAGAACTATTTCATCTTCAATGAATGCCCTTTCCAATCTGAAGACAAATTCAAGTGAAAGGATCAAAGATTTCAACTCTAGACTTAACAAGTTATTAGACAAGATCCCAACTTCTTCCAAACCTGTTGTCGATGTACAAATAGAATGGTATATTTCTTCCTTACCCTCTAATATAGCTATTTTTGTAGATAGAGCTGGTAAAGCTAACCTTTTAGAAAATATGAAAGAAGCTCTTGCTATATAGAAAATAGTCCTAGCATTAGAAGAAAGATAACAGATAGAAGACAAAAAATTTAAGAAAGTGACACTTAGTCAAGATGCTAAAAAGAAAGTATCAAAAGATCCATTTGATCTTGAAGGCCTTCAAAAAGTGTTAAAGACTATGTCAAATGACATGTTTGAAATAAAGAAACAAGTTGTTGAAACATCAGCTTCTAGCAAATCATTTCGCCCATTTAAGGAAAACCCTTCTTCAACATCTCAGCCCCTAAATGTTACTTCAAATGTTGAATCCGATCAAGATACTAAAGATCACTCACCATATGAACAAGAACCAGAGTCTAAGGAAGAAGTTGAACTGAATCGCTTATGGGATTTCATTCTTCCCTCAAAAGAAGAAAGATAAGCTATGCCTGTGACTACTAGAAGAAAATATTCTCCTGATTCAACTATATCTAATCAAAAACATAAATCTCTCCTCACCAAGGAGAAAAAAATAGCCAAAAGATCTAGAACTGTTCAGACAAAAACTATTTCACTTGATCCTATTACTACTTCCAAAACTTCGATAGTTTCAGATACAGTGGAATAAAATATAGTTGAAGATATGAAAAATAACAAAGAAAATATTTCACTATATGAAATGACGAAACTCAAACAATAACAGAAAATTTTACTTAGAGAACTTAAGGCAATTTGTGTAGATCCTATACAACCACCAGTTATAGCACAAGCTTCTAAAGATATGGGAAAACCTCCATCTTATCCAAATAATGTAAATCCCAATGATCTGGTCTTAATTGGTGATAGATATATTTATCACACTCCTCCTTTAATTTTGACTTATGATATTTTCAACAAAAATGTTCATAATTGCCTTATTGATTGAGGAGCTGCTTCAAAGATCATGCTAAGAACAATGTGTACAAAATTGAATATCACTCTTAAAAAATATGATGTACATACAGTTCAATTAGATAGAACAAAAGTAGAAGTCACTGGAGAAATGCTGTCAATATCAATTAGATTATCATCCAATCCAAAGGTGCTACAAGTAATCGATATTTTGGTTGCTGACATCCCATAATTTTATGGGATTATTTTAGGTAGGGATTGGTCTGAAAAGTTCCATGTATATTTTTCTATCAACTAGTCACACATGTGGTTACCATACAATGGTAAACCAAATCAAATCTGAGTTGATCGTGAAAAATTTATGAAACATACAGTCACTACACCAGAAGGAACAAATGAGCATGTATCTTTCACCAATAATGTTATTGGAAATTATTTGGCTGAATCATCTCTTGGATTTTTCAATGCCCAGATTTCACCTTTTTCAACAAGCATTTCTATTTCTCAATTTGAAAACTTTTCTCAAACAAACACTTTTATATGTGTTAATCTTAGCAATAAAATTTCTAAAAAATCCTTATTTTTGACTTTATACTTTGATGGTTCAAAATCTGAAGATGGTGCAGGAGCATGTTGCGTTTTAATCAATCCACAAGGAGAGAAGACGATGCTAGCTTGTAGACTCGAATTCCAATGCACAAATAATACCGTTGAATATGAAGCATTGATACAAGGTCTTTACAAAGCTATTAGTTTAAATGTCAAATATTTGCAACTATATGGAGATTCTAAAATAATTGTTAGACAAGTCAGAAATACAATTCATTGTATTTTTGTACATTTGAAACACTATCAGACTTTAGCCCAGAACCTTACATCCCATTTTCTTGCATATAATATCTCCACAGTTCCTAGATTACAAAATGCAAGCGTTGATTTACTAGCTAGTGTAGCATATAAACTTATACCATCCAAAGACTTTAGCCCAGACAGATTTTCAATTGAGTTAATTTTTAGACCTTACATTCCTAACAATGTAACAAATTGGAGAGTGTTTAACAATGATGCAGATATAGTAGAATCTCTTACATCAGACATAGCTTATGAAGGTCAAATCATAGATGAACATGAACATGATTTACATATTGAGGATAAACAAAATAATAATCCAATAGCTAAATCTGTAGTCAAAATAGAAGATCTCTATGATTTGAAAGATAGGCTTAAAAATATCATCAATTCAAAAACTCAAAGTTCTACTCTAAAATTTGAATTGATTAATCTTGGTACACCAGAAAAACCTCAAAACATCAACTTAGGTCTTGGTTTAAGACATGAAGAAAGGATTTCATTCATTAAGTTGTTAAAAACATATAAAGATATATTTTCATCGGATTATTCAGATCTTAACACATATGATACTTCCATAATTCAACATACCATACATATGACCTCATATGATAAGCCTGTTCAACAAAAACTTAGAAATATCCACCCAAATTTAGAAAGTCAAATTAAATCTGAATTAAATAAAATGCTCAAAGCCAAATTCATTTTTCTTGTTAGACATTCGAAATGGATCTCAAACATGGTCCCAGTTAGAAAGAAGAATGGAGACATTAGGATTTGCATAGACTTTAGAAATTTGAACAAGGCTTACCAAAAATATAATTTTCCTTTGCCTACCATGGAACATATATTACAGTCAGTTACAAGATTTGAATTGATTTCCTTTCTTGACGGATTTTCAGGATATAATCAGATTATGGTACATCCAGATGATAGATTAAATATAACATTCAGAACAAAGTGGGGAACATATGCATACCAAAAAAAATCCATTTGGGCTGATTAATGCCGGTGCTACATTTCAACGCACTATGGATATATCTTTCAGAGGATTAATAAATAAATGAGTCGTTATATACGTATATGACATTACTGTTTACTCTAAGCATAGAATCAATCATGTTAATCACCTAAAAAATATTTCTGAAAGATGTAGAAAATTCTGAATTTCCTTGAATCCTAAAAAATATTATTTCGCCTTATCAGAAGGTAAATTATTAGGGTTCATTTTCTTTAAAAAATGAATCCATATTGATCCTGATAGGATTCAAGAAATTGAAAATATTCCTTTACCACATAGTAAAAAAATGATGCAACCATTTTTAGGAAAAATTAATTTTGTAAAAATGTTTGTTCCCGATTTTTCCCAAATCATCTTACCCCTGTAATCAATGATCAAGAAAAATTCAGCTTTTAAATGGAGAAGAGAAGAGAGAAATTATTTTGATTTGATTAAGGAGGCCATCATTGAGGCTCCCTATTTAACAAATCCTGATTTTCTTAAATCATTTTTATTATATAATTTTTCTTCTGATAGATCATACGCAGTAGTTTTGACACAGCTAAATGATCAAAACATTGAAGCAGCAATTGCGTTTTTTAGTTCTAACCTTCAAGGTGTGGAATTGAATTATTCAGCTGTGGAAAAAAAATCTTATGACATATTTAAAGCTTTGAAACATTTTAGACATTTTCTCGTAAAAACACATGCTAAAATAATAGTGCCTTACTAAGCAGTAAGCCAATTATTGATCCAACAAGAAGTAGGAGAGAAGAGGGAAAATTGGGTTACTGCACTTCAAGAATATTATGTAGAGATACATCCTACTAAAATTGTCAAAGGACAAGGTCTTTTCAGGATGTTAACTGGAGCCTCTCATTTACCAACAGAAGAAGATCAATCAAATCAAATACAACTGTCTGAGGGGTGCTCAGTCACAGTATGTTGATCTGAAAATTTTCTTAAAAAATGGATATGATCCATTATCTCTCAATTATACAACAAAGTGTGTTCTCAGACTTAAATAAAATCAATATCAACTCATAGATGATGTGTTATTTAGAAAGAATTATGATTCTATATTATTGAGATGTTTAGAGAAAACTGAAGCTAAAAAGGTAACGCAGGGATTACATGCTGGACCAGCCAAAGGTCATTTCGGACGAAACACCACAACTCATAAAATACTGCATGTTGGCTACTATTGGACAACTCTATTTAAAGATGCACATGAATATGCAAGAAAATGTAAAGCATGTCAAACTGCAGCAGGAAGAGAAAGGAAACCAGCATTTCCACTACAACCATTAAATATCCAACAACCATTTGAATAATGGGGGTTAGATATCATAGGTGAAATAAATCCAAACTCTTCTAAGCAACATAATTATATTCTAACTGCAACAGATTATTTCACAAAATGGGTAGAATTTATCCCATTAAAGGTGGTTAATACAAAAATTATTACAGATTTTATTTATTAGTTCATAATAGTTAGGTTTGGCCTCCCATTAGCTTTGATATTTGATAATGCATCTTACTTTTCTAGAAATGCTATGATATAATTTTCTTTTAAAAGAGGTTTTAAATTAAAATAATCTACTAACTATTATCCACAAGGTAATGGATTAGCTGAATCTACAAATAAAAACCTCATTAGAATCATCAAACTAACTATAGAACAAAATCATAAAAATTGGCACAAAACACTATTATTTTCTCTTTAGGGACATAGAATCACCTAGAAAGCCTCAATAGGTACTTCTCCATTTGTGTTAGTTTATGGGAAAGAAGCAGTTCTACCCATAAATATAACAATACCATCATTTTCTTTAGTGCTGTTTATTGATGAAAATCCTTCATCTTCCCTTTAGCTTAGACAAGATCAAATTTTTAAAATGGAAGAACAGAGAGAAAAAGCTAAAGCTATACATGCTTATCATCAAAAAATAGTTAAGCCTCATTTGACACAACATCCACAAGTTTAAAATCTTTTGAAATAGGAGACCTTGTTTTGAAATGGGATAAGGAACATGAGGAAAAAGGTAAGCATACCAAATTCCAAAGATTATGGCTTGGTCCATTTCAAATCATTGAGAAAATAGGCTTATACACATTTTTGTTGCAATACTTATCAGGAAAGAAATATTCCTTGCCTGTAAATGGTCAAATTCTCAAAAAATATTTCTCTTAGGAAATCAAGCTTTTAAATTTTATTTTTTCTTTAGGAAAATAAAAGTCGAAAATAACATCATTTTTTGTTGATTCAAATTTTCAAAAATTTCTGATAAACTATTTTGATCTTTTGCTTCTATAAATAAGTAAAGTAAAAATATGACTATAAATATGAGAATTGAATAAACTTTATTTTTTAAAAAATAATTTGAAATTTACTAAAGACATTTACTTTCTAAAAGGACTCTTGATATCATAAAATATAGTTGTTACATAATAGTCAAGAAAGGAAATTTTTAACTTAGCAATAATTCTCTACAAAAAGGTATCTACCAACTCTACAATTATCATCCATAACTCTTAAACGAGCTAATGATTCATCCCATCTGATAAAATTTCTTCTTCAGAGTATAATTCAAAAAAGAAAAAGAAATATATATGATGTACAAATTGAAAAGAAAATAAGTCTCGTCACGATCTTATTTATCATGATCATAGAGAAATAATCTAGACTAATATTACCAATACTGCATACTATAATAGGGTAATAGCTAAATGATTGTAAAAAAATTAGTAGAGAAGGGATCTCATCGCTAGCTAGCTTGTTCAGTCTAAATTACTATCAGTGAATGGCATTATCACTATCAGGCCACCAAACCTGGACAATGATTTTGAAAATGTGTCAGGAAAAAGAAATCCAATTACATGATAAATTATATTTTTAAATAAAAAATCAATTTTAGATGGGACCGTGAATCATTATTGGTTAAAATATAACCCTGTCGAGGCTATAAATGCCAGCTGGAAATAGTGGTTCTATTTGTGATAAATGAGTAAAAATCTATGAAACTAATTTTAGATAATACCTACTTTAAATTTTTAAATCTACATACTGACTGATACTGATACCTATGTATTATCATTGAAGGAGTTAATGAAGAAGAAATGAGATAGGTAAATAGATTATATTGTGAAAAAATTATGTTTAATTCATGAATCATATTATTTTTATTTCTATATCTTTTTCTTGTTTTGAAAGTTTAGAAATATCAAAATAAACCAATAAGAGATATTTGTTTCTCCCAAGTGAATCGCTAATTGTTGTGTTATGCAACAACTCCCCACACCCCCCCCCCCTCGCCCCCCACATTTTTATTTTCAAAATAATCTAGACCTTTGATAAATAGAAATAGGGACCCTTCTTAAAAATATGTTTTTGTTTTTGATAAAAATCAAACTCCAAAAAACATCACCTCTTTTATTAAATAAAAAACATAAAAAACTAAATAAAAAGAAATTAATAAAAAATGCTTATAGCAAAATGCATTTTCGCATAAATATTTTCTTATTAAAAGTTAAAAAAATAAAACACAGAAATCATGTTTTTGCAATCGCCGATTTGAGGTTTCACAAGAAACATTACAAATCACATATCGCGAATTTACGTTGTAAAATTTTATGCAATTCTTATCAAAGTTCCGATATTGCAGTTTTGTGATTTTCCGAATTTAGCAATTTTGTGATTTCGTGATATCGTGGAATCGCATATCTCATAAACAAAAGGTAATGTGCTTCATAAAGACAGGTTCAAAGGGAGAGATCTGACGGATTTGAAAGGTTTGAATAAAGGCTTTAGGTGAAAATAAATCATGTCAAGAAATATTAATTGTGTTTTATCATCCCAATGCAAAAAATTATTGATTCATTATGATTTAATTAATGATATAGCTACTTAATAGATGTTTTCTGTCAAAATAGATCATTTCAATAGATCTTCCATCACTTGATAATTTACTTTCTCTTTAATACGGATTTTCCTTCAAGATATTTCCATCCACAAAGTGATTCATAAACACGACAAAGAGATTGATGCAGAACTCGAACAAACGGAAATGTCGCCAATAGTCTCAGATACAGTCTGCACAGCTGATGGAGGTACTACAAAATGGAAATCTATCTGCACTATGCTCGAAGACAAAAAACTAGAAGTAGTGGAAGTCACAGCCACTTCCGATGATGCGACACCCTCATATTTATAGTTCAAAGATATTGCACGCTCTTTCCTTCACATGATAGCAGCAATGGCTACTTTTCTTCCATATACCGACATGATTAGGTGGGTGCTCGACAATTAAACTATCAAAGACAGGCAGTTAAGAACCTCCAAGTATGAGATTCTAGGTTCTTTCAAAGCTGAAGATCTGAAAATCATGTAAAAGCTACCGGACCCGCAAGACATCTACAATAGTCAGTATGTTGCAAATTTTGCTAAGAAGAACGAAGACACATTCAAGGAAATTCAAGGTTGGAGGAAACTAGACAACAAGTTCATATATGAGAAAACAGGTGTGTATACTATTGCGTAACTTGAAAATCCCTACAATTTTACAGTAGAAAGGCTATGCAGATTATATGGTTTACATGATAATACCAAGTTCTCCATAAATAGGTTTCCTCTGATTGACTCCTATGTTAATTCCCACATAATGAATTGGGAAATTATCCTTTTTGAGAATATAGTTAAGGAAATTAATGAATATCGCCAAACAAGAAATTCCTCCTCCAAATCTGTTCCCAAATTTTTCATGAGCACGTATGTTTTTGACACCATATATTTTTCTACCAACTTTCCAGTTATGGGATGAAAATAGACTCCTGAAGATACTACCCCGATACATTTGAGTCATAAAGCGATATGGGAGCATAATTATGCACCACATTTTCATAGGCTGTGTTCTAGAGTTGTATTACCGTTGCATCGACTAATATTTGATAGAATGAGCCCTAGGTTCACTAAAGAATCCATTTCAGACCTTCAAATGATAGGGAGATATTTCATTGAAGATTTATTTTCATATATCAGAATTTTTGGAAGCTCCACTCCCCCGCATGTTCTTCCTTGATATGTTTCAGATAAATTAATGGCAAGAGAATTCGCTTACCAAAATTTTGGTAATGGACTCATTAAATCTTTCAAAGGTAGTAAGAAGTCTTTATGGCCAAGTTTCCCAATTTTATCTGGTACATTTACCCTCAGCAATTTCAATCATGCATGGAAATAATGTCAAAATATTGAGCTCCTGAAGCTCCCCGTTCTACCCTCAAGGCAGTTTGTCACAGAAAATATTGCTAACATATTTACTCTGTCAGTCAAACTCAAACCTATCATACACACTGAGGATAGATTTGAAGATATTTTTCAATCTGTTGGGACTTTTGAAGAAGTCCAAAATTTTGTCAAATTGAACCTAAATCCATAAGTGTCACAGAGATTCAATGAGTTCAAAGAACAAAGACTCAGATGTATCCCTCAGAATGTTTTGGTTAGCAATTATATGATTGAAGAAAGCCAAGAAATCAGAGCAAAACAAACAGATTCACAAAGTCAGAATGAACTAGATAAAATATGGACTCTAGTTAGCAACACATTGATAAATACAAGATAGGTATCATCTTCACAAAAATATATAGTATTTCACACTCCAAAGGGACAAATAGCTTTGGCAAAATATATCATTCAAACTCATGGGATAACCTCCCAAGACACAAAATTGATTCCTTTGTTTCCAACTGATGAAATTGTTCTAAAGGTAACTCATAATCCTCCACTACATGTATTCTACAACCCTCTCTATAAAGTTGTAGTAAGAAAACAAAGGAAAAGGAGAAGGATTGAAACGCCTCCAAGAAATGAAGTAATGGAATTTGTATGGAAAGATACTCCATCAAATCCAATTGAAAATTTAACATGGCTATCCCAATTCGCTGGTGCATACACCACTACAACAATGGATAAGGCAGCAGAAGTATCTATTTTGGTTCAGGAAAAGGATCACAAAATCATGCAACTACAACAACAACTAGATGAAGAAAGAAACACTCTAAATCAAAAATTTGAACAACAACTCCTTAGAGTATAGCAAGAGATTGAAATTCTTAATAGAAGTCATGAAAATGACTTCTCTAGAAAAAACACATTGATTAAAGAATTGAGAGAAGAACTTACAAACTATGAAGGTATTCCTACTGTAGAGGAATTCATAAAATAAGCATTGGCATTAAATGCCTTACTCTCAAAACAACAAAACTTATTTTTTGTACAAATGTCAGACATAATTCCACACCTGGAAATCAATGAGAAGTTGACTAATGCAGTCATTGATCAAAGAATTGAGTTCAATGAACTCAATACCAAAATCTCTGATTATATTGAATGGCAAGATTCAGAGGAAGGAACAATGTCAGGTCTTCCAAAGATCAAGGACATTTTCAAAGATATTCTCTTTACTGACTGGGATGCACTAGTGAAACGGGCAGAATTGGCCATAGCCAGAGTAGCAAGTATATCAAAGAATATGGTCAAAAATATTAACCACATATTGCATACTTATGGTCTAATTAAAGAAGGAAATCACACATTTTTTCCTGATATCAGAGATTTATGGCAAAGTTGGAAAGACGTAGGTGAACTCCAAGCAGAAGCATTTACACAGCTGAAAAAGATAGATTGGGAAGCGTAATGGAATCTACTTGTTAAACCTCAGAGTCATATCATGCCACTGAATCTTTCTCTAAATTATATATAGAAAATACAACAACTTTTATTGGATGCTATATTTGCTATAGAAATGAAGACATAGTTAGGGAAACCTCCACAAGTTCAGCCGATGTCAGATATTTGTGAGCAAAATAACAGAGCTAGAAAAAATCCATCTACGAGCATGATTATTAGTTTGTTTTCTTTTATATAATTTCAATTTTTTGAAATTTCATACTAAGGATGAGGAAGGTTGCTTGAAAGTACCTCATAATATATTTTGTATAATCTATTTTGGTAAGTAGTTAGTATAGTATTTAAACCCCTCTCATGCATTTAGAGAAGGGTCCAGAATTTTATTGAGAATATTTACAAAGAATGCTTTATTGTAAGTAAGTTTGGGGATGCCTTGATGAAATAATGGAACACGACCTTTTCAGTTATATATCATTTTTTTATCACTGTTGATGCATTTTTGTATTCTTTGAAAGACTTATTGGTAAAAGAGTTGAATGTGGCCTATTATCACTGATTAGATGAACATGATAGTACACATTTGGTACTATTATCAGGTATTCTAATTGTGTTTTGAATATTAGTGATGAATCCAACTTTCATGAATTATATATGAAATCATTTATTTTTGTCTGAAATATCAATTGCACTATTGTATGATATAAAGATAAAAATTGGTTTGTTTTTATATATGATCATCAGATATATGCGATATATTTTACATATTCTTTTGATTAACTATTTCTGAAGAGAATTATCCTACAAAAGTATTAATCTTGTTAAATTTGTGATGATCTAAATCATCACAGATTGATTAGATATCATTTTAGATCGCATAAAATTGGTATTATCCCGGGTTAGATTAGATTAGACTTAGTTCAAAGTTTTTCATTCTAGAATAAATTTGTTTTAATTTTTAGTAATTCTTTATGCAAACCTTTTGAGAGAAATCCCATAATCATACAAAAACCCAAATCTGGGAAACTAGTCCCATTACACCCAGTCGGAGCCACTATCCCAAATGGAAAAGGAACTGTTTTAAGGTCTAGACCAGGTGGTTATCCCCCTTGTTGTTGCCACAGATTTCTAAGGCCTCAACAAGTGGAAAGAAATCATGACTAAGGGATTTATCATTGGGGCTAAAATACTACATTTATTGGTTTGATCTGTAAGAAAATTGATCTGGAAACCTTTACAAATTTTAGACCCATTTGCTTGTGCAATTCAGTTTATAAAGTAATTTGTAAATGGGCCATTGTGAGGCTAAAGGAAATCTTGACTAATTTCATTATAGAGTAATAATTTCAATTCTTCAAAGGGAGGAAGATCCAAGATGCAATAGGAATGGTGCTATATATGAGGCATTCTATTAGTAACAACTCACAACATTTGTGCCTCTTGAAGGTTGACCTATGTAGAGTCTACAAATGCATTGATTGGGACTTTCTTTTATTGATTTTAATTAAATTGGGTATGAATGCTGAAAATTACATATTGGTTTTGGGATGCGTTAAGACAAAAATATTTTTAGTAATTATTAATTTCCTTCAATCAAAGTTAATATTAGCATACAAAGAACTGAGATAGGGCTCTACGCTGTTGCCTATACTTTTTATGTTGGTGATCAATACTCCTAGTATGAAAGTGAAGGATGTTAGGTACAATGGTATTATCAAGGGGGTTAAAGTTTCTATCAAGAAATGGTTGACACATCTCATGTTCACAGATGACTCACTCTTTGGCAGAAAAACCAATATGGAAGAATGGACTGTTATTCACAACTCTATAAAGGATTTTGGGGCAGCCTTAGTTTTGATTATGAATGTGGCTAAATCCCTTATCATACAAAAATGGGAGATGGACAACAAAGTATAGACTATCATTGAACTCTTTGGATTTTCTTATAATAATTTAGATGATAGCTTCACATACTTGGGGTTTTTTCTAAAACCCAATGGATATAGGAATAGAGATTGGAATTGACTCATTGACAAATTAAACATGAAAATGGATTGTTTGACTCATAAGTGAATGTCTATAAATCAGTTTTCCATAATCCCTGGATGAATTGGATGCATATTTTTCTGATGCGAAAGGATATCTTGCATATGATCCAATTGATCATGAGTAGGTTCCATTGGTAAGGTTCTAACTTAGGCACTAAATCTATTAAAATTCATTTGGTTTGGTGGTCTTTCATTTCCATACCAATTGATGAGGGGGCCTATGGCATCATCGAACCTAGTAATTTTAACAAATCTCTTATCATAAAAAATATGTGGAGAGAAGTTGCAGGCAAAGGTCTTTGGTGTAGCATCATCGAAGGTAAATATATCTATGGCCAATATTTCACCCCTTGGACTATAAATGGTGCTAAAAGGAAAGTTCAAATATCCTATATTTGGAGAAGTATGTATCAGGTTATGAATCTACTTACGTTTAGTGTGACATGGGTGATGGTGATGGTTCATGGATACAGGTATGTCTATATGACATCGCTTGCATGTACGAAAAACATACTTTATCTTCATATATTCCAAATCATTTGCACAGTATCCAAATTTTCTTTTTGAAGCAGTTTATATTTCCAGGGACAAAAAATTTAGACAAACAGGCGTGGAGGTCAGTTGAGGTGCTGGGACTACTTGATATATTCCGCAAGGAATGGGAGGATTATACGAATTGTCTTAGACATGTAGGTATCACCCTCACTAACAGTGAATACCACATGTTCTCGGTGGGTAAGATAAATAATGGCAGCCCGATGGTAAAATACATATATTTCCAATTACTGATAGTGGAGAGGGGACTTAAAGTCTAAAAATATTATCAAGAAATTTGGAAATGGCATGCACCAAATAATATTAAATTTTTTTGTTGGCTCATGTTTCACAACAAGATATTTTCGTGGAAGAATCTCCAAAGGAAAGGGTTCCAAGGTCCGGGTATATGCATTATGTGTAGGCTGGGTTAAGATGAGATTTAATCATATGTTTTTTCATTGTCCATATTATAAGGCTATATATGATGAAGTGAGGGGATATTATAACATATAAAACAAAGGTTCCTTCACTAAATTATCTCTACTATTGAAAAAATGGATAAAAGGCAGAAAGTACAGGGATCTTTAACTATATGTGCTATGGAAAATCTTGAGGAGGTGTAATGTAATAATTTTTTAGTAGCAAAGTATTAAGACACATGAGGATGCATTCAAGATAGTGGATTTTTTAAATTATGCTGGGCCAGTGCTGAATAACAAAGGATACATAGCCTTTAAATGTAAGGAAATTTGGAAATATTTCTTTGTGCGATTCTTTGATGGTGCAAGTGCTAATAGAGCATGTGGATGTGATGCTCCTATTTATCTAGAAAATCATATATACTTTTTTTTGTGGGAGGGAGGAAGAGGGACAAATAACAGAGCTAAAATATTTGCATTATGGGGAATTTTCTGTGCTTCCAATTGGTTATGTATTGACCAGATTCAGATTTTTAGCACTGCGAAAGGAATAATTAATTGGATGAAGGATAGCAATGAATAATTGGATGGATTTTTGTATTGAAATAATTGAATTTTCAGAATGTGATTTTTTATCGTTTTTATGAAACAAGCTCACAAAATAGAATAAAAGAGATATCAATGACTTAGAAATCAACCTCTTCAAGTACGAAACATCCTTTACATTACATAAATGAATAATTCTTGAATGATAGAAATGGAAGAAAATCATTTCCATATATAGGAGTTCATGGGGTCACAATATAACCGTAGCTGACCTAACAATAATAATGTAATGGCACAATAATAAAAATAGTGGCCTTTTATGGGGCACAATAATAATAATATGGGGACTATAGGGGTACAAAAATAACGATAATGGAGCTACACTAATAAGAATAAGGGACTACACTAGTAATATAGGGAACTAACATGCCCCTATCCTTCAAAAAAATTTGTCCTCAATGCTTGAGTAGTTATGGTTGCTTTTGTATAAAATTCTCATCGTCCCATGTGGAATCTTCAGGGCTAAGTTCTTCCACTTGACGAGATACTTTGAAATTGATCGATTTCGTAGATGTCAAGTTCTTTTTTCCGTGACTGCTTCAGGCTCCAACATGAATTTTCCTTCCTCATCAAGTTCTAGAAATATTGTGTGAACTAAAATTTTGTCACCTATAACCTTCTTTAAGCATGAAACATGGAAAATTGGGTTCACTCGAGAAGATGCAGGAAGATCCAATTTGTATGCCATACTACCAATCTTTTGCAACAATTTGTCAGGAACGTATTACTTTGGTGATAATTTATTATCCTTCTTAGCTTGCTTGAGGGAAATTTTTTTATATGGCTGTAGTCGTAGAAATACCCAGTCGCCTACATCAAAACTTCTCTCACCGCAATGTTGATATGCATGTTGATTCATTAAATTATGTGCCAAATTTAGGTTATCCTTTAAGAGTTGGAGAACATGTTATTGATGCTCAATTTGATCTTCCACTAATTTAACCTTAGAATTTTCTCTTAAATATGATGTGATAGATGGTGGATGATATCCATAAACTGGCATAAATGGTGTTGTGAAACCAACTCCAAAAATAGAAGAAAAGAGATATCAACGCCTTAGAAATAAGCCACTTCGAGGGGGCAACCTCCAATACATTACATGAATGAGCAATTCTTGGATGATTCAAATTACAAAACCTTCTTTCTATATATAGGATTCCATGGGGCTACAATGTAATCCTAGTGGGGCCACAATGTAATCCTAGCCGACCTAACAATAATAATTTAAGGGCACAATAATAATAATATGGGGGTTACAAGGGTACAATAATAACAATAAGGGGGTTACACTAACAACAATAAGGGACTATACTGGTAATATAGGCACCTAATATGCCACTCTCCTTCAAAAAAGTTTTGTCCTAAATGCTTGAGTAGCTCTGGGTTCTTCTGTATAAAATTCTCATCCTCCCATGTAGAATCTTCAGTGGGTAAGTTATTCCACTTGATGAGATACTCCGAAATTGATCGATTCCATAGCTATCGAGTTCTTGTTTCCGTGACCACTTCAGGTTCCAATATGTTTTTTCCTTCCTCATCAAGTTCTGGCAATATTTTTTGAACTAAAATATTTTCACCTATAACCTTCTTTAAGCATGAAACATACAAAATTGGATGCACTCATGAAGAAGCAGGAAGCTCCAATTTGTATGCCATAGTACTAATCTTTTGCAACACCTTGTAACGACCATAGTACTTTGGCGATAATTTATTACCCTTCTTAGCTTGCTTGAGGGACATTTGTTTGTATGGTTGTAGCCATAAAAATGCCCAATCTCCTACATCAAAACTTCTCTCACTGGGATGTTGATCTGCTTGTTGTTTCATTTGATTTTGTGCCAAATTCAGGTTGTCCTTTAAGAGTTTGAGAACTTCTTGTTGATGCTCAATGTGATCTTCCACTTCTTGAACCTTCGAATTTTCTCTTAAAGATGATGTGATGGATGGTGGATGATATCCATAAAGTGCCATAAATGGGGTCATTTTTGCTGCAGTATGGAAGGAAGTGTTATACCACCATTCAGCGAGAGGTAATCAGTTGACCCATTGTGTTTGTTTATCGGATACAAAACAATGAAGATATCCTTCCAAACATTTATTTACTATCTCAGTTTTACCATCAGATTGAGGATGATAAGATGAGCTATGAGCTAATTGAGTACCCAAACAAGAAAATAACTCCGTCCAAAAATTTCCAGTAAAAATGGGATCTCTGTCGCTCACAATAACCCTTGGGCTTCCATGTAGCTTTTGAATTGTGTTCATAAATGTAGTAGCAACTGTACTTGCTTTAAATGGATGAGATAATGCACAAAAGTGTGCATACTTGGTAAGTATATCAACTACCACCATGATGACACTCTTTCCTTCGGACTTAGGTAAACCTATGACAAAATCCATTGAAATATCCTCCCAACATTGACTTAGAATGGATAAAGGTTGTAGAAGACTCGGGGTCTTAATTGTCTTAACTTTATTCTGCTAGAAAACCTAACATTCCGCCACAAAATTTTGAATATAAGATTTAAGGCCATCCCAAAAAAATTCTTTCCTCACCCTGTGGTAAGTTTTTAAAAATTATGAGTGTCCTCCTAAATGAGAAGTGTGCAATTTAAAAAGAATATTTTGTTTTAGTTGGGAATTATTACAAAGATATAAGCGATCTTTGTACCATAAGGAATCATTTTTCCAACTAAATGTATCAGATGTAATAGGATCTTGCTACAACTTTTGAATGGGTGTCCACGCTTCTTCATCCTTCTTCCATTCATCTCTTACTTCGGTTATCCAATCTGGTTGGATAATAGAAATTGCACAAAGAAATTCTTCCACCTCTTCATTCTTTCTTGAGAGTGCATCTACAACAACATTTAGCTTCCCTTTTTTGTATATTATTTAAAAGTCATAACCCAACATCTTTGTGACCCATTTTTGATGCTCTTCTGAAGATAGTATTTTTTCCAAAAAGTGTTTAAGACTATCATGATCATTTTTTACCTTGAAGTGTCTTCCCATTAGGTAAGTTCTCCATTTCTTTAGTGCATGCATAATTGATAACATTTCCTTCTCATAAATTGGTTTCTGTAAATACTTTCCTTTGATTGGACAACTTTCAAAAGAAATGGGTCTTCCTTCTTGCATTAAAACAACACCAATTCCATTTCCTGAGGCATCAAATTCCACAATAAAGTTTTTTGTGAAGTCTGGTGTAGCTAAGACTGGTGCTACGCACATTGCTTTTTTAAGATGTTCAAAGGCCTTAGTTGCTTCAAGAGTCCATGAAAATGCATCTTTATTTGATAATGTTGTTAGAGGTGCTGCTATTCTCCCATAATTCTTAACAAACTTTTGATAATACCTTGTGAACCTGAGAAATCCTCACAACGGCTTTATGGTTGTGGGGACTTTCAATTCCTTAATGGATTTAATTTTGTTAGGGTCTACCTTAACACCCTCGTGAGATACAATATGACCCAGATATTCCACCTATTGTACTCCAAAGAAACATTTAGATGTTTTTGGATACAATTGTTTCTCCTGCAATAGTTTGGCCACCCTGTCAACATGTTGAACATGATCCTTCCAAGACCTACTATAGTTAGTATATCATCAAAAAAATACTAGCAAAAATTTTCTAAGGAAGGTTTTGAAAATGGAATTCATCAACCCTTGAAATGTAGAAGATGCATTGATAAGGCCAAAAGGCATGACCAAAAACTCATAATGACCCTCATGAGTTCGAAATGCTATTTTTGGAATATCTTCAGTCTTCATTCTAATTTCATGATACCCTATACGAAGATCCAATTTGGTAAAATAAATTTCTCCATGTAATTCATGCAATAATTCATCAATCACAGTGTTAGTGTCAGTCTAGACATATTGCCATCAGTGATCAAAACTGTTGTTTTGCATTTGCATATTAGGAGTTCCATAATAATCAATTTCACCATTCTGCTAGGTCATGGATTCATTGATGGTAGTAATTTTTATCAGTTTTCCCGCATGAGGTACTTGCTGATTTTCCTCCCTATGGTCTTCAGTCACTAGTCACTTTCATTCTCAAAATCGTATAAGTAGGTCATAGGATGGATCTCATTAGTCTCTAAGGTCTCACCATGGTCAAATAAATAAGTCAAGTATCAATAAAGATCATCAAGGTCATCAGGGAGTCAGTAAATGAAAAATCAGAGCGCCACGAAGATCAAAGATGTCATTTATTTAGTTTGATGTAACTTTCACCTCAAAACCATGTTTTGAGGTGAAAATATAATACTTTGCCTTTCAGTCACAATTCAGAAGTTGTTATCTCCACAAAGTGATGTCGCTGCCTTTCAGAGAATTTTTCCATAGCATGTTCAGCGCCAGATCATCTTCAAGGAAGATCCATCAGAAAGATCCCGGAAAGAGCTTTCAAAACGGTATAGTACACTCTCAAAACTGACTTTTGGATTGAAATTTATGCTTAAGTGAAGTAAAAGTCCCTATATCCTCATATATCCCCTATTTCCCATCCTTCCCTTTTAAACTTTGTATTATTAAAGTTTAATATTGCTTTATAAAATCCCTTTTTCCCCTTTCCAATGGCAAAAATCACATTAATACATATATCCGATCCCAAAACCACTTCCCCACCATTACCCTTGAAACTTTATTATAAAATCAAAGTTTCCATTATATATAAATTCCCCGCCATATAAACCACTTCCCCACCACGCATATTGTCAAAACGTTATAATATAAAGTTTAATGTTTTATTTATAAATCGCAATCGCAAAACTGTTTTGATCGCAACATTTATATGAAGAGCTCTGATCAGTTCATCGCAAACACTTGCGATGCGATTGATCGCATAGAACTCCGATCATCGCAATCGCAAGTCCTGCCCTGATCCCTCTGATCGCATCACCCACGATTAACTCACAACCGTTGATCTTCCCCCTCCGATCCGACGGTCCTCCGCCAATCGGGAATTTTAATCGCAAGTTCTCCTCCGATCTCTCGATCCGCTCCTCCGATTAATCTCTTCTGATTATCCCTCAGTCGTTGATCTCCCAGTCCAATCGAACGGCCCACATCGAATCGCACCATCGCAATCGGAGCTTCCATAAGTCCCCCTCCGATTGACATACTCCCGATTACACCAGAGCCGTCGATCTCATCATCTAATCCAACGGTCCTCCGCCAATCAGAACATTCCAATTGCATTGTTTTAAATCCCACCTCTGATTAACTCCCGCCGATGGCTTGCCCCCGATTAACCCACAACCGTCGATCTTCCCTGCCGATCAGACAGCCCATGTCTCATCGCGCAATCACAAGTCCCCCTCCAATTTAATCCCGCCGATTGAAAACTCCGATCGTTCTCTCCACCGTTGATTCCTCCTCGTTGATCCAACGGCCCAAACTCAATCGGGCTAATCGCATTGGTGCTTCACATATGTGATATGTCACTCTGCCCTGATTCCGATTGCAATTTCACCATTATTTCATATATATATTTCTCCACTGTATATTATATACCCCTATTCCGCCCGATTTGCGATTGTGATTTCCATATGGGTCTCACCTCCTTTTCCCTTCCCTTTTCCCATTTAAACGCATTTTTCCCTTCATGAAAAAGGAAAAATTCATTTTATCAGCATTCTATTAAAGATTGGAGAATGAAGAACTAAAGGAAGTCGAAACGTCAGGGAGTGAAGAAATAAAATTGTAACAGTCACATCTTCAGTTATGATTCAGAGGGATCCACACTACAGATTTTTGCCTTCCCATTTGGTTATCAGTGAATTTCAAGTGGAACAAAGTAACGCTACTCTCCCTTTACCGAGAGACAGTTGGCTTTTGGCCTTCCATCTTCAGTTGTGATTTCTCCTCTCCCCATCGATTTGTATTCATGCAAATCTGTCTATTTATTGTAAACACTAATCATTTTGTAAAGGCTGGAAAGTCTGAGGTCTAAAAACTCAGAAGTAGGGGAATAGTGTGGCAGTGAGCTCTATGCTCCGTTGTACAGTTTGGTTGGGAATTAATAAAGTGTTGCAGCTCTGACTTGTGGGATTCATGTGGTATGAGTTTTAGCATATGTCTCTTCTTTATGTTTCATATGTACATTGTTATGTTGCAACATTCATTCATAAACATTTCCAGTTGAATGTTTTCAAGTTAGAAAGGTAGAATCCATTTTATATGCTCTGCCTTGGGGAATCATTCATGCTCTGTGTATTTTATTTTGTTTGAAAATGATCCATTTATTATGCCCTTTTCATCTTCTCAACAGTCCATCCACTCCATCTTATCTCAAACTAGATTGCTAAATCTCCTGCCTATCTTGCCCCATGAAATACCCTGTATCCTGGTTTAATTCTTCAGTTCATACTGTCCTTTTGTCCCATACATCCCTAAAATTTGAGTAATTCATTAAAATCCCTTTTCCCATTTATATATCTAGCCTAAAATCAATTAATTACCATTTTATTGAATATCTATTCTACGGAGAGAGGCATCTCTTGTCCTTGTAGGGCTAGCTACAAGGCTGAGCGTGGTTTAGTTGTTACCTTGATTTTCCTTTTTTAGCCTGAGGTTCAGATTGGGTGCTAACATCTCTGGCGACCATACTGGGGAACTAATTTATTTGAAACAATAAAGAATATCCTCCCCGGTAAAATATTGACAAAGTTTAGGTTTGATTGTTGATGGTGAACAACAATCAGATGCATATAAAGGCTGAAAACATTCACCTGGCGACTCCATTCACTGAAAGTTCCGGCAAATAAAATCCTTCATGGTGACTCCACTGTAGGAAGATCAATAGCTTTAAATATTTTTAAGATGGAATGTATTGAAAGAAGGTATGCTCCCATGAGCCGAGATCATATTCCAGGTTTCCCAAATAAAATGTCCAAAGTGGATTGGATTCAGAATTTGCCTATGTTCAGAAATGTGGAAGGTGATAATGTTGCTCTTCATCTGGTGAAATTTCACATCCATGTGCATAAATTAAAGATCGATTTTCTTGAAGACTGTTTGATGAAAATGTTTATGGCTACTCTGGAAGATGAAGCTCGATCTTGGTATGAAATTTTTCCACCTGGTTGTATCTATTGTTTAAAGGATTTTCATACCATATTCTTTCAAAGATATAAAGAGTCTTGTCCATCCTTAATACTAGTGCAGAATTGTTGTAAACACGTTAATAATTTCATTAAAGATATGGATAAGTTTTATGGAGATGACGAATTCATGGACGAAGAAATCATGGAAGCATTGTATGAAAATCCGTTTTAGCAGCACGCAGAAATCTTAGAGGATACTTATCAAGATTAGCAGGAAAACGAGGATCTTGTCTCCGATGGCGATAAAGATAAACTAGATCCTGATCCAAAATGTAATGATGAGCATGTTGTTCCGGATCCCATCATGGAGTGCTCTACTGTCGAGGACACCTCAAATGAAGAAAACAGAGCTACATATCTAAACGCTATCATCCCACATGAACTAGATCTTCACAAGGAGGTAATTCATTCCCTCTACGAAAAACAAGACGAGATCTTTGTTCCTTTGGATCAATCGTTGGTAGATGATAGAAATGACAGTGTTGGATCTCAAGAAACATTTGAAGCTTCTTCTCTTATGATTGATGAATATGATGAGCAACATGATAATCCGGTTGTTATATCATGTGAAGATGACCTACAATATATTCAAACTACAGAAGATCAGAACATTTAGGACTGCCATTCAGATTCTTCTTCTTATGTCTCATGTTTTGAAATGTTTTTTCAAGAGGAAATCTGCTCATCTACTTGTTCGGAATTTTTTGAATACCAAGAACATACTCTTACTGAAGTACATTATGAAGAGAGATCAGAATCAAGAGAAAAAGACACCCTTTTTCTTCAGCAAGAGGTAAATATTTATGTTTTTCAGGACCCAGTGGAAAATTTATTGTAGTCAGCAGTTAAGGTGATTATTACAGTATTCAGTGATGAAGGAGATCCTAGCCAACCATGCTCTTGGATGTCTAGTTGCAAATATCTATGGTTGACCAGAGGATATGATCAGGAGAATCAATCAAGGAGGCATCTACTTGATTGGTTACATTGGCATTTTGATATAGCATGATGGTACATTGGCCTTCCAGAAAACACAGGTGGTTATCATCAATATTCGAAACCTCAAGTCTTGGTCATATACTTCCATTAAGCTTCAAATGTTAAGTTTTGTCTAGGTTAGATTTGATTCACTTTTGAGTCAGTTTGTTTGGTCAAGTTTATTTTAGTATTCAGTTTGGTTTTTAGCTATTGACTCCATGGCCAATGGATAAGGCTACTTGGTCTACGATGTTCTTGGCACCTCCAAGGAGCTACCATCCCCATTGGAGCCAATGTTAGTGTCAGTCTAGACATACTGCCATCAGTGATCAAAAATGCTCTTTTGCATTTGCATATTAGGAGTCCCATAATAATCAATTTAACCATTCTGCTAGGTCATGGATTCATTGATGGTATTAATTTTTATCAGTTTTCCCGCATGAGGTACTTGTTGATTTTCCTCCCTATGGTCTTTAGTCACTAGTCACTTTCATTCTCAAAATCGTATCAGTAGGTCATAGGATGGATCTCATTAGTCTCTAAGGTCTCACCATGGTCAAATAAATAAGTCAAGTATCAATAAAGATCAGCAAGGTCATGAGGCAGTCAGTAAATGCAAAGTCAGAGCACCAGGAAGATCAGAGATATCATTTATTTAGTTTGATGTAAATTTCACCTCAAAACCATGTTTTGAGGTGAAAATATAATACTTTGCCTTTCAGTCACAATTCAGAAGCTTTTATCTCCACAAAGTGATGTCCCTGCCTTTCAGAGAAGTTTTCCACAACATGTTCAGCGCCAGATCATCTTCAAGGCAGATCCATTAGAAAGAGCCTGGAAAGAGTTTTCCAAACGGTATAGTACACTCTCAAAACTGACTTCTGGATTGAAATTTATGCTTAAGTGAAGTAAAAGTCCCTATATCCTCATATATCCCATATTTCCCATCCTTCCCTTTTAAACTTTGTATTATTAAATTTTAATATTCCTTTATAAAATCCCTTTTTCCCCTTTCCAATGGAAAAAATCACATTAATACATATATCTGATCCCAAAACCACTTCCCCACAATTACCCTTGAAACTTTATTATAAAATCAAAGTTTCCATTATATATAAAGTCCCCACCATATAAACCACTTCCCCACCACGCATGTAGTCAAAATGTTATAATATAAAGTTTAAAGTTTTATTTATAAATCGCAATCGCAAAACTGTTTCGATCGCAACATCTATATGAAGAGCTCCGATCAGTTCATTGCAAACACTTGCGATGCGATTGATCGCACAGAACTCCGATCATCGCAATTGAAATTCCTACCCTGATCCCTCCGATCGCATCACCCCCTATTAACTCACAACCATCGATCTTCCCCCACCGATCTGACGGTCCTCCGCCAATCGGGCATTCCAATCACAATTTCTCCTCTGATCTCCTAATCCACTCCTCTGATTAATCTCTTTCGATTATCCCTCAGTCGTTGATCTCCCAGTCCAATCGGACGGCCCACATCCAATCGCACCATCACAATCGGAGCTTCCATAACTCCCCCTCCGATTGACACCCTCCGATTGACATACTCCCGATTACACCAGAGCCGTCAATCTCATCATCTAATCCAACGGTCCTCCGCCAATCGGAACGTTCCAATCGCATTTTTTTAAATCCCACCTCTGATTGACTCCCGCCAATGGCTCACCCCCGATTAACCCACAACTGTCGATCTTCCCTGTCGATCGGACGGCCCACGTCTAATCATGCAATCGCAAGTCCCCCTCCGATTTAAACCCGCCGATTGAAAAATCTGATCGATCTCTCCACCGTTGATTCCTCCCCGTTGATCCAACGACTCAAACTCAATCGGGTTAATCGCATCGACGCTTCACATATGTGATATGTCACTCCACCGCGATTCTGATTGCAATTTCACCATTATTTCATATATATATTTCTCCACTGTATATTATATACCCCTCTTCTACCCGATTTGCGATTGCGATTTCCATATGGGTCCCGCCTCCTTTTCCCTTCCCTTTTCCCATTTAAACACATTTTTCCCTTCACGAAAAAGCATAAATTCATTTTATCAGCATTTTACTAAAGACTGGAGAATGAAGAACTAAAGGAAGTCGAAACGTCAGGGAGTGAAGAAATAAAATTGTAACAGTCACATCTTCAGTTATGATTCAAAGGGATCCACACTAGAGGTTTTCGCCTTCCCATTTGGTTATCATTGAATTTCAAGTGGAACAAAGTAACGCCGCTCTCCCTTTACCGAGAGACTATTGGCTTTTGGCCTTCCATCTTCAGTTGTGATTTCTCCTCTCCCCATCGATTTGTGTTCATGCAAATCTGTCTATTTATTGTAAACACTAATCATTTTGTAAAGGCTGGAAAGTATGAGATATAAAAACTCAGAAGTAGGGGAATAGTGTGGCAGTGAGCTCTGTGCTCCGTTGTACAGTTTGGTAGGGAATTAATAAAGTGATGCAGCTCTGACTTGTGGGATTCATGTGGTATGAGTTTTAGCATATGTCTCTTCTTTATGTTTCATATGTACATTGTTATGTTGCAACATTCATTCATAAACATTTCTAGTTGAATGTTTTCAATTTAGAAAGGTAGAATCCATTTTATATGCTCTGCCTTGGGGAATCATTCATGCTCTGTGTATTTTCTTCTGTTTGAAAAGGATCGATTTATTATTCCCTTTTCATCTTCTCAACAGTCCATCCACTTCATATTATCTCAAACTAGATTGCTAAATCTCCTCCCTATCTTGCCCCATGAAATACCCTGTATCCTGATTTAATTCCTCAGTTCATATTGTCCTTTTGTCCCATACATCCCTGAAAATTCAGTAATTCATTAAAATCCCTTTTCCCGTTCATATATCTAGCCTAAAATCAGTACATTACCATTTTATTGAATATCTATTCTACGGAGAGAGCCCTCTCTTGTCCTTGTAGGGCTAGCTACAAGGCTGAGCGTGGTTTAGTTGTTACCCTGATTTGCCTTTTTCAGCCTGAGGTTCAGATTGGGTGCTAACACACAGGAATGGGAAATTTATATTTAATGGTGAGCTTATTTAGCTCCCTATAATCCAGACACATGTGGCATGATCCATCCTTCTTTTGTACCAATAATACAGGAGCAGAGAAAGAATTTTGACTAGGTTGAATTATACCCGCCTCTAACATTGCTGCAATGATATGTTCAATTTCACTCTTTTGGACATAAGGATATCTATAAGGCCTGATGTTTGCAGGAACATTTCCTGGAATAAAATTAATAGCATGATCATAATAACAAATAGGTGGGAGTCCTTTTGGAGTTTCAAAAACACTGGAATGATCGTGCAAGAATTTTTGGAGATCTGCAGAAATAGATGATTTTGATGTTGGAACTTCTAGTGAGCATAATTGTGCAATTATGCATTGTTGTTCTTTCTTTAGAAACTTTTTCATGACATTTTAGCTTATTATATTTCATGGCTTCCCTGCAATACCCCGTAATTCAAATTCCTTTCCTTCTGAAAAAAAGTTCAAGAAAGGTTCTTGAAAATTAAAAGCTACCGTCCCCAAAGATTATAAACATTGTACTCCTAGTACAACATCAGCACCTCCCATAGGAATGGAAAGCATTGGAATATTCAACAAATATTCGCCCATGGTTAGCCATATATTATGGCATTTTCCAGAGAAATATATAGTTCCTACATTTGCAACCATCACTTGACATTCTGGTGTTGGGTATAGGAAACAATTCAATTCCTTGGCTAGCTTACAATGAATAAAATTATGGGTACTACCTAAATCAATCAACACTATTACCTTTTTCTTCTTGATATGTCCTTCTATCTTGAAGTTTGAGGAGTGGTAATTCCTGCCAACAATGCGTGCATGACATACATGGTCTGATGTACTTCTTCCTTTTCTTGAGTTGGTTCCTGGTGTATATCCTCTTCTTGTTCATTTTCTTCTTCCTCTTCACAATCTATGTAGAATAATTTCTTCTTAGCACACTTATGACCTTTAGTGTATTTTCTATCACAACTGTAGCAAATCCCTTTTGCTCTTTTTTCTTCCAATTATTGTGGTTTCAACCTTGTAGGTTGTGGAAATCTAGGAGTAGCAACACTTCCCTCTTTATACAAGTGAGTGGTAGGCTTCCTTGTCACCATAATTTTACATTCAATTTTTCTTTCCAACCTGAATGCCTTCTCCAATGAATCAGGTTCCAAAACACGAACTTCATGTTGGATGTTACCCTTTAAAGTACCTACAAAGAGATCAATCTTGTGTTCCTATGGAATATCAGTTACCCTTATATTCAATTTTTGGAAGTCCTTAATGTGCTCCCCCATTAAACCCTTTTGTTTGAGATTTATCAATTGGCTAAAGAAGCTGTTGCTCTTTTTATCCTCATAATGTGCTATCATTTCCTCTATAAAAATTAACCAACTGACAATTTTTTTACGGGAGCAAAGCCATCGATACCATACAAATGTATTTTGTTCTAAATGTAAGGTTACAATGTGTACCTTTTGTGTGCTTTGCACATTATGGAGATCAAAATATTGCTCCATCTGTAGTATCCATGTTATAGGATCCTTTCCATCAAACTTCCTCATATCCATTTTTGGAATATGGTGGGTATTCCCACCAACATTGTATTTTATGAAATCATGATTAACATTTATTTTGTTCTCATCATGAGTTTCCTCTGCTATCTTTTCACCATTAGGAAAAATTTCTTGTATCAACTTTTTCAAACCTTCCATATTTTCTTTTAGATCAATCTTAGTGTTTTCCATTTTCTCATTGATATTAGCTTCCATGTCATCCATCTTAGATTCCACGCTAGCTTCCATGCCATTCCTAAAACCATCCATCTTAGATTCCACGCCTTTCTTCAAACCATCCATATTAGTTTCCATGCCTTTCTTCAAAACTTCCATGTCATTTATTGTTTCTCTTTGCGAGAGCGAAATTTGTTGCACTTGCTCTTGTAATTTTGATATGCCACGTTGCCATTCTTCGTCTTCATGAGTCATAGTAGAGCTTTCTAAAGGCTTAATGGGTGTTGAATTATTTTTAGAGGCCATTTTAGCATCCAATACTGATATCTATTCTACAATATTCCCTTGGAATCAATTCAACTTGATTCTTCAAACAAGACTTATGCAATTCGGAAGAAAAAAAATTACACACCTTTTACTTGCTTTTGAGGAGCTTGATATTGAAATTGAATTATCTCTATAATTGCAGATCCTAAATATCTGAAATATAGCCTTGTAGTAGCCCTCTGAAGCTTCTTTCAAATGCCACAGGTCTAATCTGATTTTTATTCTTCAAGGAAAAGTTATGTCCAATCTCCCACAATGACCAAATTTTGGACTGGTTCAGTAGAGAGAACTTGTACGAATTGCCACATGTCACTGTTTCCTCCTTTGGCTCTAAAATTGATAGAAAGAAAACTACAGTCCGTGTACTTCTGGAAAATTTTTACATCATTCCAATCTGATGCTCAGAGAGAGATCTGTGAATATTTTCCCACGATCACCTCTTTGAGATGAAATTCAGAGGCCTCAAAAAGAGCTAACTTCCACAAATCATATCTCCAAAAATATTTTGAACCAATATCTAAAATTTTGCAATGATGTTCCTCAGAATGGCATATTTTCACTCTAAAATTTGTAGCTTATGAAACTTCAAAGAAAAAACGTTATTACGAAAATACCACAGTGACCTGTTTAGGTTAAATTCGGGAGCCTGAAAAATGACCTAACTTGAACATAACATATCTCCAAAAATATTGTGAACCAAGCTCTGAAATATTTTGACGTCATTCCTCAGGACGTTGGATTCACACTCTAAAAATTTTCATTTGTGAACCTTCGTATAAAAAGAGTTATAGCGAAAATGCCAAGATGACCTGTTTGGAGCAGTGAAACCCTAGAATCTCAAACCTCTCATACCAAATGTTGTGAAACCAACCCCAAAAAGAGAAGAAAAGAGATATCAATGCCTTATAAATAAGCCACTTCGAGGGGGAAACCCCCAATTCATTACATGAATGAAAAATTCTGGGATGATTCAAATTACAAAACCTCCTTTCTATATATAGGAGTTCATGGGGCCACAATGTAATCGTAGTGGGGCCACAATGTAATCCTAGCCGACCTAACAATAATCATTTAAGAGCACAATAATAACAATATGGGGGTTACAAGGGTTCAATAATAACAATAAGGGGGTTACACTAACAATAATAAGGGACTATAATAGTAATATAGGGACCTAACAAATGGGGTCATTTTTGTTGCAGTGTGCAAGGAAGTGTTATACCACCATTAAGCCAAAGGAAACCACTCGACCCATTTTGGTTTTTTATTATATACAAAGCAATGAATATATCCTTCCAAACATTTTTTCATTGTCTCGATTTTCCCATAGGATCGAGGATGATAATTATGTCCAAAATTTTCTAGGGAAAATTGAGTAACCAAACAAGAAGATAATTATGTCCAACATTTTCTACTGAAAACTAGATCTTTGTCCCTTAAAATAATCTATGGGTTTCCATGTAGCTTTTGAATACTTTTTAACCATAAATTCATTAGAAATTGCACTCAGTTTAACTAGATGAGATAATTCACAAAAGTGTGCATATTTGGTAAATCTATCAACTACGACCAGGATGACAATCTTTGCTTCAAAATTAGGTAAACCTGTGATAAAATCCATTGAAAACTCCTCCCAACATTGACTTGGAATAGATAAAGGTTGTAGCAGAACCAAGGTCTTAATTGTGTCAACTTTATTTTTCTGGAAAACCAAACATTCCTCCAAAAAATTTTGAATATCAAATTTAATTCCATCCCCAAAAAAAAAAAATCTTCACCCTTTGTAAGTTTTTAAAAATATCGAGTGTCCTCCTAAGGGAGAGGTGCGAAATTCCAAAAGGATATTTTATTTTAGTTGGGAATTCTTATAAAGATATAAGAGATATGTGTACCATAAGGAATCATTTTTACAACCAAATGTATCAGATGTATTGGGATATTGCTCTAACTTTTGAATTAGTGTCCACACTTCTTCATCATTCTTCCATTCCACCCTTTCTTTGGTTATGCAATCTCACTGCATAATATAAATGGCACAAATAAATGCTTCCACATCCTCATTCTTTCTTTAGAGTGCATATCTAGCAACATTTAGCTTCCATTTTTTGTAGATGACTTCAAATTCATAATCCAACATCTTTGTGACCCATTTTTGTTGCTCTTCTGAAGATAGTCTTTGTTCCAAAAAGTATTTAAGACTCTCATGATCAATTTTTACCTTGATGTGTCTTCCCATTAGGTAAGGTTGCCATTTATTTAGTGCATGTAGTATTTCCAACATTTTCTTCTGATAAATATCTTTCTATAAATACTTTCCTTTGACTCAACGACCTTCAAAAGAAATGGGTCTTCCTTATTTCATTAAAACAACACCAATTCCATTTCATGAGGAATCACAATGCACAATAATTTTTTTTGTGAATTTTGGCATAAATAAGAACTGTGCTTGGAACATTGACTCTTTAAGGTGTTCAAAGGACTTAGTTTCTTCAGTAGTCCATGAAAATGCATATTTCTTCAATAATGTTGTTAGAGGTTCTACTATTCTCCCAAAATTCTTAAAAAAAATACGATAATACCCTGTTAAACTGAGAAGTCCTCGCAACTGCTTTATCGTTGTGGTGACTATCCATTCCTTAATGGAATTAATTTTGTTAGAGTCTACCTTATAACCCTCTTGAGATACAATATGGACCAGATATTCCACCTCTTGTACTCCAAAGAAACATTTGGATGTTTTTGCATATAATTGTTTCTCCTCTAATAGTTTGAGCACCCTATCAAGATGTTGAACCTAAACCTTCCAAGGCCTGCTGTTGAAATCAAACAAGAAATTGCAGCACATACACTAATGTGTGACTAACAGGTCCTAGTGATACATTAGTGTGAGGGCCAATTTAATTAATTAAATTGGTGCAGTGTCTAATTTAATTTTCCCTTAATTAAGTTGGACAATAAATTGTAATCTTGTCTAAAAATCACTTCTAAAAGTTAAATGGGTGTGATAAACTTAGTTAGCTCATGAATTTAGAGTTGAGGGTAGTTGGTGAGGCATGTAGAGTAATTCTAGTTGTATTAGAGCTTGAATTGCAGTTGGTGCATTAGTTAATGCATGGGTAATCAGTTAACTCAATCTAGGTGAGTTAATGTCAGTTGAGCTAGTTGTAACTGATTCTTGCACTAGTGAGAGATCAAGTGAATTAAATATTATTTAATTCACAATCAATGATGTATCATGCAACTAATGATTTACTATTAATAGATGCATGCATGTCAGTTCCATTGGAGACCTAGTTGATACAAAGGTTAAAAGGATGTTAACTATCAGTTGTAGCATTAATGGGTTACACACATGCAACCAAAAACACATCGGATTGCCCATGACACTTGCGCAGTTTTGGAAGGAAAAAAGATTATTTGAGATAGTTGTAACTAATTGTTTCACTACTAAGAGATCAAGTGAATTAAATATTATTTATTTCACAATCAGTGATGTAAAATGCAACTCATGATTTGCTATTAATAGTTTCATTCATGTCAGTTCCAGTGCAGATCTTGTTGAGACAAAGGTTAAAGGGATGTTAACAATGAGTTGTAGCGTTAATGGGTTGCACACATGAAACCAAAAAAACCTTGGATTGCCCATGAACCTTGCACAGTTTTGGAATGTGAAAAACTACCTAAACAATAGGGATTGCATTCATCAGTAATTGTGCAAGCAAAGAAGGCTATTTACAGGCTAATAATTGGCTAAATGTTGGTCAATTTTGTCCAGGATAGTGTGAGACGATTGGCTAAGTGCAGGAGACTATTATGAGAAGTGTGAATTGTAATTGTTTCATGTTTCCATGTTGAATATAAAATAGAATATAGTGGGGTTTTGAGTAGCAAACATTCCCCGGGAAATTATCTGTGTTGTGGTTTGATTTGATTCTTTCTTTACTTGTCACTATTAGTGATTGCGATTATTTTCTGCAATTGATTAGTATATGTATTTAGTATCTTTCTTTAGCACATTTCTTGATCGGATTAAATACATGAAATACATATTTTTTGTATAATTTATACACTTAACACCCTCTAGAGATACAATATGATCCAGATATGCCACCTCTTGTACTCCAAAGAAATGTTTAGAGGTTTTTACATATAATTTTTTCTGCTCCAATAGTTTGAGCACCCTATGAAAATGTTGAAAATAATCCTTTCAAGGCCTCCCATAGATTAGTATATCATCAAAAAATACTAACACAAATTTTCTAATGGTTTGAAAATGGAATTCATCAATCCTTGAAATGTAGAAGGTGCATTGGTCAGGAAAAAAGGCATGGCCAAAAATTCATAATGAACCTCATGAGTTATAAATGTTTTTTTCATAATGTCTTTATTCTTCATTCAAATTTGGTGATATTTATAATGGAGATCCAACTTGGTGAAATAAATTTCTCCATGTAATTCATCCAATAAGTCATCAATCACAACAATGGAAAATTTATGTTTAATGGTGAGATTATTGAGCTCCCTATAATCCGGACACATGCGCCATGATCCATCCTTCTTTTGTACCAATAATACTGAAGAAAAGAAATAAATTTGGCTAGGTTGAATTATGCAAGCTCCTATAGCACTTATGCAATCATATGTTCAGTTATGATCGATCGTTTGGACATAAAGATATATGTAAGGCCTAATGTTTGGAGGAAAAATGTGTGATATCAAATGAATTGCATGATCATGATCATGAATAGGTGGGACTCCTTTGGGAGTTTCAAAAGCCTTGGAATGATTGCCCAAGACATTTTGGAGATCTAGAGAAATAAATTATTTTGATGTTGGAACTTCTAGTGAGCATAATTGCACAATTACACCTCGTTGCTCTTTCTTCAGTATATTGGTCATGAAATTAGAGATTATTAGATTTCCCAGCTTCCTTTCGATACCCCGTAATTCAAATTCCTTTCCTTTCGAATTATTTTTCAAGAAAAGCTATTGAAAATTAAAATCCACCGTGCCCAAAGAGTACAACCATTGTACTTCTAGTACAACATCAACAACACCAATTGGATTGGAGGTCATTGGACTATTCAATACATATTTCCCCCATGGTTATATTGATATTATGGAATTTTCCATAACAATTTATAGTTCCTCCATTTTCAACCATGATTTGACACTCTTGCACTAGGTATAGCATGTAATTCAATTCCTTGGCTACCTTAAAATGATTAAAATTCTGGGTAATTCTCGAATCAATAAACATTATTACATTTTTCTTCTTGATATGTCCTTCTATATTAAGAGTTTAAGGAGTGGTAATTCCTGCCAATGCATTAGAGGATATGGTCAGATTCATTTCATAGTTTTCTATGGTTGGTTCCTAGTGTATACACTCTTCTTTTGAATTTTCTTGTTAATTTTCTTCCTCCTCTTCACAATCTATGTAAAATGGTGTTTTCTTAACACACTTATGACCTTTAATGTATTTGCTATCAAAACTGTAGAAAAACCCCTTTTGTGTTTTTTCTTCCAATTGTTGTGGTGTCAACCTTGTAGGTTGTAGAAGTCTAGGAGTAGCAACACTTCCATATTTATATTCGTGAGTGGTACGCTTCCTTATTTCCATAAATTTTCTTCCAATTTTTCTTGCCAACCTGAATGCCATCACGAATGAATCATGTTCCAAAAGGTGAACCTCATGTTGGATGTTATCCTTTGATGTCCCTATAAAGACATCAAACCCTTGTTCCTATGGAATATTAGTTACCCTTATATTCGATTTTTCGAAGTCCTCAATGTGCTCCACCATTGAACCCTTTTGTTTGAGATTTATCAATTGGCTAAAGAAGGTGTTGTTGTTTGTATCCTCATAACGTGTCATCATTTCCTCCATAAAAATTGACCAAGTGATAATTTTTTTACGGGAACCAAGCCATCTATACCATACAAATGTATTGTGTTCTAAATATAAAGTTGCAATACATATATTTTGTGTTTTTTGGACATTATGGATATCAAAATATATGTCCATATCAACTATCCATGTTACAAGATCCTTTCCATCAAAGTTCCTCATATCGATCTTTGGAATGTGGTGGCTCATCCATCCAAATTTAGAGTTTATAAAATCATGATTACCATTTATTTTTTTCTCACCATGAGTTTCCTCTACTCCCTTTTTTCGATTAGGAATCATTTCTTGTAGCAACATTTTCAAACCTTATTTCTATACCATTGATATTGGCTTTACATTCCATTCTTCAAACCATCCATGCCATTATTCAAAACATCCATATTATCTTCCATGCCATTCATCTTAGCTTCCATGCCATTTAATTTTAATCCTACCTTTCATTCCTTTCTTTAAACCATCCATTTTAGCTTCCATTTAATTTTTGGTTACTTTTTGCGAAAGCGACATTTGTTGCACTGGGTCTCATAATTTTGATATATCATGTTGTACTTCTTAATATTCATTCATTATAGTAGAAGTTTCTTAGGGCTTAATGGCTGTGGAATTATTTTTAGGAGGAATTTTAGAACCTAATACTGATATCTATGCTTAAATGTGCCATTTGAATCACTTCAAAATGATTTTACAAGCAAATGTTATGCAAATGAAAAAAGTGATACACAAATTTTTCTTGCTTTTGAGGAGCTATATATTGAGCCTATGGCATCTCTATGATTTCAGATCCCTAAGACTTTAACTTCAGACCTGTAGTATCCCTCTGAGTCTTATTTCCAATGCCACAAGTGAGAATTGATTTTTATTCTTCACAACAAAGTTATTCCCAATCTCCAAAAATGACTTAATTACGAGATCGTTAAGTAGAGTGAACTTGTACGGAATGCCATGTGTCATTGTTTCCTCTTTCGGTTCTATAACAGATAAAAAAGAAACTAATGGTCATGCACTCTTGGTCAATTTTTACATAATTTGAATGTGATGCTCAGAGAGAAACTTCTGATGATTTTCCCAAGGTCACATCTTTGAGATGAGATTATGGAGCATGAAAAAACCCTAACTTCCTTAGATCATATCTCTGAAAATATAGCGAAGCAAGATCTGACATTTATACACGAAGTTCCTCAGGATTTTGGCTCAAATATTTTTTTTTTTCAGCATCTGAAACATCGAGAAAATAATTTATAGAGAAAATTCCACGATGACGTGTTTGTAGCAGAAAAAATCTAAAATCCAAAGATCTGATACCAAATTTTATGAAACAAGCTAAAAAATTAGAATAAAAGAGAGATCAATGACTTAGAAATCAACCTCTTCGATCATGGCCCTTTTGTAGTCAATCATGGCCCATCGATCTAGTCCCTGATTTAGGGTGCTTGGTTTTATTTCTACTTCTAAATTCCCCTTTATGGTAGTAACACCCCGTACAATTATGAATTTGTATTGGATAGGTATTTAGACATTTTGAGGTGTATCTAATAGGAAAAATGATCTAGAGAGCCCCTAACTACTCACTTAATTTTATATGCTATGTAAATGTATTGATATCAATGTAAATATCGGCATACCTACGCTTTAGCACACCCATTATGTACCCCAAATGGTCCCCTTAGCATATGTATGTCTCACACTTTTCCCAAAAATTATTAAATATAATATTATTCCCATTCATATTCAATTGCTTTTCTTTCCAATCTCATGATGGTAGGCCATAGCTCTCTACCCCATCCTTTAGTGAATCAAAAATTTCTTCAGACAACTAGATTTGTTAAAAGGGAAAATATAATTCGTTCCCTTGACATGGGACTTTCTTCTTCAACAAAGAGGAATGTTAAAAACCATGAGAAAAAATGGTTAATTGATAATTTCATCGACCTTTGGACTTTTTATAGCTCTTTTTTGGACTAGATATCTAACAATTTGGAAAATCATGAACTTGTTGGCATTCTCTATTATGGGAAAGGCTATTATGATTTTATTTTTGACACCAGGGAAGATAGAGATCTAATCTTTAGATCTAGGGCTTATTTCACGGGTTCAAGGGGAATGTTTCTCACCCAATAAAATCTATATTTCAATCCCAACATGGTTTCTTATGTGCATGTATGGAGTAGATTGTTGTATTTTCCTCTTATTTGCTAAGGTGATGGTATTTTAAATTCCACTAGATAAAAATTAGGCCACTACGTTACTTCTTCATAGACCAAGGATAATAACTTGTCATGTGCTAGAACTTATGTTGAAATGGATTTTAAAAAAGTATTCCATGAGGCAATTCAAGCTGACATGAAGAGTTGGAGACATCTTCAAGCCTTGGATTATAAGAAGGTCTACTTTAAATGTAATTCTTTCCAAGAGTATGGGAACTTTGCGAAATTTTATCCTAAGGATCTAGTATCTCAACCACTTTTTATCCCAATATCATATTTTGAATCTAATGATAAGGAAGGAGCATTCAAACACATTTCAAGAAAACTTGAAAATCAATTGTCTAAGTGGTTTCATCGTGCCAATAGGTCCAAATTTTGATAGCCCTCTCCCTCTAGTTATATATTTGTCGCTTTTCCATCTTTCAGGGTTGAAAACTAGGCTAAAGAAGCCCAATATCATCCAACTCACCATTAGGATCTGTGAATTCTAAATTAAATGGATTGATATACCACCATTTCTCCCATGAAAAAAGGGGTTGTAACTAAGGAAAATGAAAAAATCATTGTTTTGGAAAACAAGGAAGAAGAAGTTGAAAGAGAGGAAGAGGAGGTGGTCAACCTTTCCTACTCTTCTCCTTTCTATTATGATGTTTAAAGATAAATGCATGTTCTTGTCCTCCAATAACACTATGTAAAAAAGATAAAAGAAGAAATCCAACACTCTTTTGAGTCTTGTGGATCTAATGGGGGTTCAATTTTACTAAATCTTAAGAATATTTTAGTTTTCCATCACTTTGTGCGAACCATGAGTGAAAGTATTTTCTTTTGCTCAATAAATGATATGTTTATGCTATAATATGGTGAGTAGTAGATTTCCCATTTTTTCAATTTAAATTTAAGAAATTTCAATCACTCAAAAATCTTTAATTGTACTATCCTTATCCTTATGTAATTTTTTTATTGATACAAATATACAATAACAATTTAAAAAAATAAAGTAAACAACCAATTGTAAATATAAAATATTTGTCCAAAACTATTTATTTATGACAAAAATACAAAATATATCTAAGATATACATATGGTGGGCTGGACCAGTGAAAATAAAAGTCATCCAAAATAAGCGAAGTTTGAAAAGAATAAATTAATCGCCTATCCAAATCCAAACAAAAATCTCAAATTTCGGCTCCCCTAGATATATATAATGAAAATCATTAAATAGACCCCAGGATTAGTTTTGGTACACTATAAAAGTTGAAGGAGTGTTTAGAGACATGGAAATAAAAATCTTCCTTCCTTTCTTAACATATCTTTAATGCAATGCGTGGAACCGAAGGAAGGATTCAACATTCTCAACAGTATAGAGATGGAAGCGCACGTGAGTAAGAAGGCAAGGTATGAAAAAACAGAAGATGAGATGGCACTACTCCAACCACACATAACTTTTGGTGTGACCTCGCAGGTTCTCCCATCTGACAAGAACCAACATCATCCTCAGGAAGAAGAAGAGGAAGAGATGATAGAGAGAGTTTTGTCATCCATCGATTATTTTCAGATCCTCCGAAGGAGAGAGTGGTGTGATGACAAAGACAATAAAAAGATTCCAATTATTTTTTGAGAGTTCATTTATGAGAATTTAACTTTGTAAAACATGCAGTAGTTACCAATATGATCATTGTCCGGGACATATTATTTGTAATTTATATAGAATGTTATATTTTTCCATTCCGACTCTATGGAGAAATGTCGCCACTTACTGACGAGTGTGGGTTTCGTATCATAATAAAAAAAAAGGTATTTACAATATGCATTACAATTTTCACAATAATTCATTGATAGTCGAAGTCAAATTGATCCATTTTGTCGAAGTCAAAAACGAATCTACAAAACTATCAAAATGACAAGCTTTGTAAGCTTAGGCATTGCATCTATAGCAGCAGGGGAGTATCCAGAAGTAAGATAACTCTTTTGACCAGAACAGCTAGAAGGAGTTTGGGATTTTGATTTTTCAACTTGTAGAGGCATGATTTATGATAAGAATGAGAGGGTATTCAAATTTTTTGAATTGAAAGAGTACACAGAATTGTTTAGAATTTTGGATCCAAGTGACAAAAAAATTAAAATCAAATTTCAAATTTTGAAGTCCAGCAAATAGGGAAATGTTCAGAATCATTTAAAATAAGAAATAAAATGAGACAAAGGAAGTTTTATTGAGAATTTATTCTAAAGAAATGAGAGAACATAGAAAAGAAATTTCCATACCTATCTATGCACAACGCAGCATTACCTTCATGGAGTTATGTGGCCCTGATAGAATAGCTATTCAGAAATAGGATTTAGGAATGCAAGTGATGGATATATCTTCCAAAAATTGTTAAATAATAAAATCAACCAGCATCCCTCCCACTTGCCCACCTCTCTATTCAGTTAAAAGAAGTGCCTTATTGTGCATCACAGAAGGAAAAATTTATCTTTGTGATTTACAAGGTGAGATTTTTGTCACATTTGAGGACCATAGCTTTTATAAATATAACGATTTATCAGATTCAGACATTACAACGGAAGAGGACATTTTGATTTCTGTCGAAGGTTCCGGCTTCTATCCTGACTATCCCGACTCCATCAATATTAGTAGCATTTTTACAAGAAAAATCCTGGGAAAGATTACAACTAATGCTCCAAATTGTGTTTCTGAGTTGAGAAGCATGGCCTTCCAACATGTGGACCTCTACGGATTCTTATGCGATGAGAGAACCCATGATATTATGTCAAGGAATACAAAGGGAACTATTTTTTTTATGGTTCAATAAATTGTGCCGTGATGTGCCAAATAAAAGCAAAGTCATTGTTTTGCCAATTTTGATATAAATTTTAAAGACATAGGCAGTAAATTATTTTCCATAAACACATGGAATTCAAAAACAGTTGCAGAAATTACTTTAACGAAGACAAAACATTTACTGAAGTTTACACAGAGTTGTGGAAATCACTTCATCAATACCATACAGTTGCATAAATCGAATCATATGATTCCTCTTTTCAATAAAGAGTGCCAGAGATTAAAATCGAAACTATAGAGAGGAGTTAATATCATCAACTAATTCTACTCATGATGAAACAAAGTAAAACAGAGTGTTGCGATAAAACACATACATGAAAATTCCAGAACTATATCGCAACTAAACAAAATTTCTATTAAAACTTAAACACATGAAATACATCAACATATGGAGGTTGCAGCTCCTTCCCAGGTAAAACAAGACTTCTTACTTGGATTTACATTCACCAAAGGTTGCAGAGTAACACATAGTAAAACTATTTTCACACACCCACCAAAATTCAATCCATGATTTTCTCCACCTCTCTTTCCAGACTTACATCCACCACATTACACAACACTATCTATTTTTCTCACTCTTACCTTACATGTAAAATCTAAAAACATATATATCTAAGACATTTAATTCATGATAGAAAACATTTAATACAAAGCATGGGCGAACATCATTTACTGGACATTACGAAACTTGCGTGAACTAAACATAACTTTTGGATTAAATATTTCCCCATGCTCATTTAATAACCATGTATTAACTTCTATTTGACTTTGATTTATTTAATCTTTTGTGCAATGGTAATTTTCCTCTGCTCAGAACTTGTGCTTCTCTGCACACGCAATCCGCAACCTGAAAAAACATCAACTAAGGTATGGCTCCTGCCAGTTCATTTACTGTGGTGGTTGAGATTAATTTCTAACACTCCCCCTTAATCGCAACTTCTTCCATTGACCATTCACAGAAAATATCTGAGATAAACAAAATTTTCACGTGGCAATGGCTTTGTGAAGATGTCTGCAAATTGTTCGTCTGACCTGCAATGTTGTAACACAATATCACTGTTATTAACCAATTCTGTTATGAAATGATATTTCGCATCAATATGATTTGTCCTTTTGTGAAAGACAAAATTCTTTGATAGTGTAATTTCTGAACTGTTATCACAGAAAATAGTGGTTGCTCCATCTTGTTCATGACATAAATCCTGCAACATCCTTCCCATCCAAACTGTTTGACACGCTGCTCCTGTTGCGACAACATACTCAGCTTCTGCTGTTGACAATGATACTATTGGCTGCTTCTTGGAAGCCCATGAAATGGCTCCCAAACCCAAATGAAAAACATATCCTGGCGTGCTCTTTTTGTCATCAACACTTCCTGCCCAATCACTGTCAGTGTAACCAATCAACCTAAAATCATCAATTGCAGAGTACAAAATGCCATACTCCTTTGTCCCATTGACATACTTTAAAATTCTTTTTGCTACTTTTTAATGTGCCTCCTTGGGTGTCTCCAAGAACCTTGACACGAAGCTCATTGCATACATTATATCAGGCCTAATTGCAGTCAAATATATTAGGTTGCCCACCATGCTCCTGTATAATGTCGGATTGACATTGCTGCTGCAATATTCCTTTCTCAACTTCAACCCCATGACATTTGGAGTTGGTGATGGCTTGATGTTCTTCATATTAAACCTCTCCAAAATTTCTCCTACATACTTTTCTTGAGAAATAAAAATTCCATTTTCATTTTGCTTTACTTCTATGCCCAAGAAGTATCTCAACAACCCCAAGTCAGTCATTTCAAACTCACTTTCCATTACTTCTCTGAAATCAATGATGATAAAATCATTACTTCCTGTAAAAATCAAATCATCTATAGAAAAAACGACAATTATAATATTACTGTCACTTTTTTTGATGTAGAGTGTAGGTTTACCATCACATTTGTTGAACCCATTGTCCATTATGTAAGCATCTATCCTATTGTACCATGTACGTGGTGCTTGCTTCGGCCTATAGAGAGCTTTCCGTAACCCACACACCTTATATTCTTAGCCTTCTATTTCATAACCAGGAGGTTGCGCAACATACACCTCCTCTTCCAACACTCCATTCAAGAACACTGAATTTACGTCCATATGATAGACTTTCGATTTCTATTGCACTGCAATTGACAACATTGTATGCACTAGCTCCATCCTCACGACTGGCACAAATGTTTTTGCATAGTCTCTTCCATGCTGTTGCTTTTAACGTTTCATAATAAGTCTTGCTTTATGCCTTTCAATCTTTCCTTCGGCATTGCTCTTGGTATTATAGACCCATTTCACTCCAATAAATTCTTTACCTTGTGGGAGGTCCATGAACTCCCATGTCTCATTATTTTCTATTTCTTCTATCTCTTCATTCATTGTTGCAACCCATTTCTCTTCCTTGACTACATCTTCAAAATGGATTGGGTCATCTACATGACAAAATAATGCAAATAATTAATTTAGACCAGTGCTGATTTTAGCTTCATCTTGCTGATATATTTCACTTATATTTCTGAATTTTTGTCTTCTTTTTGTGCTTGGAGTTCCACTTGAACTTGAGGGAGTTTCTAATCCCTGTGGTGTGCTTGGAGAAAAGCTTCCTTGATTTCTCAATCCTGTTTTATTTCCAACTTGTGGTGTGCTCTGTTGTCCTTGTGTAGGTGGAGGAGGAACCACCATGGAGGAATTATTTGTTGTTGTGCATTCCTCTTGCTCTTCATGAGACACACATGTATTCACATTCACTGTTTTCTCTAAGCTTCCATCCCAAGCTTCTTTTTCAATGAACTACACATATCTTCTGATTATAACTTTCTTGGTGGATGTATTATAGAGTTTATATGTCGTGGACTCATCACTGTATTCAAAAAAGATACACCTCTCCCCCTTGCTATCCAAATTCTTCCTTAGTTTATCTGAGACATGTGCATATGCCACACATCCAAATACTTCCATGTGAGTGAAAATTTTCTTTGTTCCACTTCATGCTTCTTCTGGAACTCTCTTCATAACAGATTTGGTTGGGAATATATTCAAAATATACACTGCATAATTGATAACTTCAGCCCAATAATCATTTGGAAAATGTTTTGCCTTCAACGTACTTCTGACCATGTCCATGATGGTCCTATTCTTCCTTTCTGCGACAAAATTTTGCTGTGGTGTGTACCTTGTGGTAAACTACTTGTGTAAGCCATTCTCCCTACAGAAACGTAGGAAATATTTGGACATATATTCTCCACCTCTGTCAGTTCTCAACACTTTGATATAATGCCCACTTTGCTTCTCAAAAAGAGCTTTGTAGTGACAGAACTATTCAAACACTTCACTTTTCTATTTAAGAAAATAGACCCATGTCTTCCTTGTGTAGTCATTTAGGAATGTCAAAACATAATGGCTGCTAGCTAAAGATGGCGCTTGCATTGGTCCACAAAATATAAGTGGACAATATCTAAGGGTGCCTTTGCCCTTATACTCATCCCTGCTAGGAATGCTTCTCTGTGTTGTTTTCCCAAGATGCATCCTTCACATAAGCTGTCCAGTTTTTTTATGACTGGTAATCCCTTTACCATGCCTTTTCTATGCAAGAGGTTTAAACCTCCAAAATTAAGATGTCCAAATCTCAGATGCCATAACCAGTTTTATTCTTTCACTTCCTCTTAGAAGACCTCTTGTGTGACTACTGCTACCACACCTCCTTCCTTCATGTCTATTCTGAGTTTGAGAGGAAACATCTTATTCTTTGTCATGTGCACTTCTACAATGACCCTTTTGCTTGGAGGTATGTCCATGATAGTACACACATCATTCTTAAAAAACACATTGTAGCCCTTGTTCATGCGCTTTCCAATGCTTATAAGGTTGCATTTTAGGCCAGGTACATAATATACATCTGGAAAAAATTTCTTTTCTCCCTTCCTTGTCAATATTGACACTCTTCCTTTTCCCATGATGGAGAATTTGCTATCAGTCCCTGTTGTCACTTCAGAATTCACATTCTCATCAAGACTGGAAAACATTGCTATGTTTCCAGTCATATGGTTACTACAACCTGAGTTTAAAAAGCATATATCATCTTGTTTTTCTTGTGCTACATTACATGTTAGAAGCACATTACTCTGGTTCTTATCTTCTTTTGAAAAATTTGCATTTTGCCTATTAATCATGTCACTTTGTTTCTTTCTACATTCATTGGCATAATTTCCATACTTCTTACAATAATGACATTGCACTTGGGGATTTTCATACCTTTTTCCATGTGCTTAATGTTGGCTTGAGCCTTCACTTTGATCATGATTGTTGCCCCTTGCATTTTTGCTGGCAGGGTTGCTTCTTCCACCTCTATGTGGGATTCTTCCTCTTCCTCCGTAGTTTGATCTTCCTTAACCTCTACCTTGACCAAAAGACATATGTGTCTTGAATGCATCCTCCAATAAGGAGTCCACTATTTTGTTCAGTCTATGTTCATGAGACATCAGGGATGCACAAAGCTTATCCACTGAAAATTTTGAGAGATCCTTTGTCTCTTCTATTGCCACTACTATGGCATCATATCTCGAGGGTAGACTTCTAAATATTTTCTCCACTATTCTTCTTTCATTAAGTGTCTCTCCATGAGACCCTATCTAGGTAACCAACCCAATCAAATGTGTAAAGAATGAGTCTATGTCATCAGTCTTTTTCATACATAGGGTTTCAAAGTCTCTCCTCAACATTTGTAGCATTTTTGTCTTTAGGTTCTCCATGCCTTGATAGGCTGTCTTGAGAATATCCCATGCCTCCTTAGACCTTCTTGCTGCTGCAATCCTTGGGAATATACTATCATGCACTACTTCAAAGAGATAGAAGAGGGATTTTCTGTCCTTCCTCCTGTTATCTCTCAACATATCTCTTTCTGCTGTTGTCGAAGAAGCCAATGTTGTTGCATCTGTTGGTTCTTGGAAACCTTGTTCCACCAGCGCCCATATATCTTGTGAAGCAAATAGGGCTCTCATTGTAATGGCCCAATAATCATAATTTTTTCCATTAAGTTGTAGTATTTGTGGATTAGTCAAACCTGTCCTTTTTACTGCCATTTTGACTGTGTAAACAACTTTCCCACTGTCTAAAACTTTTCTTAGTGCGTGAAAACTTTCTCACTGCTAGAGAATAAGTTCAACCAAAAAAAATTCAGAACTCCTTTTAGCTCTTTAGTAAAAACACTATATTTTGCTAAGATTTTTAAACCTGCTCTGATACCATCATAGAAATTTTAAAGATATGGGGAGCAAATGTTTTTCCCTCAACACACGGAGTTCACACACAGTTGCGGAAATTACTTTAACCAAGACAGAACATTTACTGAATTTTAGATAGAGTTACGGAAATCACGTAATCCATACCATACAGTTGCGGAAATAAAATCATATGATTCCTCTTTTCAATACAGAGTGGTGGGGATTAAAATCGCAACTATATAGAGGAGCTAATATCATCAACTAATTTTATTCACTATGAAAGAGAGTAAAACAGATTGTTGTAGTAAACACATATGTAAAAATTCCAGAACTATATCGTAACTAACGAAAATTTATATTAGAACTTCAACACATGAAATACATCAACATGTGGAGGTCGCGGCTCCTTCACAAGTAAAACAAGACTTTTTACCTGGATTTACATTCACCAGGGGTTGCAGAGTAACACACAGTAAAATTTCGTTCACGCACCCACCAAAATTCACTCCATGATTTTCTCCACTTGTCTTTCCAGAATTACATCCGCGACATTACACAACACTATCTATCTTGCTCACTCTTACCTTACATGTAAAATTTAAACACATATATATCTAAGACATTTAATTCATGACAGATCAAATTTAATACAAAGCATGGGTGGACATCATTTACTGGACATTACAGAACTCGTGTGAACTAAGCATAACTTGCGGATTAAATATTTTACCATGCTCATTTAATAACCATGTATTAACTTCTATTTGACTTTGATTTATTTAATATGTTGTGGAATGGGTAATTGTCCTCTGCTCAGAAATTGTCCTTATCTGCACACGCAATCCACAACCTACAAAACATTAACTAAGGTATGGTTGCTGCCAGTTCATTTACTGTGGTGGTTGAGATTAGTTTCCAACAAATTTCAGAGGATAAATAAAAGCAAAGCCATTGTTTTTCCAATCTCAGAGGATGATGATGAGGAATTTCCATCACTTCATTTCTCTTATTCATTCATTCCGTGTTGTTAATTATACACAACTGGTTGAAATTTATTTTGGAAATATGCGAATTCTACACAACAGTCAAATTTATGAAAGCAAAATTCATTCATTCCTTATTATTAATTCTACACAACTAGTTGACTTTTGTTTTGGAAAGATATGAATTCTACACAATAGTGAATTTTATGAAATCAAAATTAGCAGATTAGTTGTAGGTGCCTTTTTAAGGTCTTCAGTGAATTTCAATGTACTACGTAAAACAACATTAAATAGGAAATTGGTTGCATGTGCCTTTTCAAGGTCTTCAGTGAATTTCGTTGTGTATGTATAACAAAACTCTCAAACATGGCAATAGACATGATAGAAATTATAACTGTTATTTTTTCAACTTTTCTCTTCTTTACATCTCTATTGTGACATTTTCGTCCATTAAGATGAAGGAAGAGATTGAGATGATGATGAAGAAGGTGGAGACCATGAGAATGAGGATAAAGGAAGAGAATACGAGGCCATGTTGATCATAGAAGATAAAGGAGATGAGGAGGCCTTTCCAATATCAATTCAAGGATGATATAGGAGGAGACTAGGAGGCCTTGCCAATCTCAGAGGATGATGAGGAGATCAGGAGGCTTGACAATAATGAGGGCCTGGAGGAGGAGATCTGTAGGCATGAAAATATTCCCTATTTTGACTTAAATTAGTGTCTAGCATTTTGAACTTTTATCCAACTTTGTAATAAAGAGTTAAAAATGTGAAGATCAGTGATTCTAAACACCATGGGAACCTAGTGAGTTGAAGATTAATGGTTCATAACTTTATAGGAAAAAATATATTATTCTAAGGGATGGTGTGACCTAAGAAAAATGTGATCCGTGAGTGATTATGAAAGCTTAGTTATTCCTCGGCTGAAACTTAAGATTAAGCATGGAGTCATCTTAACACTCATACAACAAAGCAAAAATATATACTTATATAAAAAATTTATTATTAAATTAGTTATGGTCTTTTTATTATATATATAAGTATCTAATAAAACAATTTATTCAAACATTGTAAATAAATATAAATTTCATTAACATGTAATATACCATAAGTAAACTGCCGGATCCGGCTGATTAAAGTCACGACGGGGGAGCGCTGCCACGCGCATTTCCCCATGGACGGAGCCTGGGCAGCCCACATGGCTCCCGGCATTCGTATTAACTCAGCTATTAATGAATTCGCTCGCGCGATTTCAACCCGCCTTGGTCGGCTAAATCTGAAGGAGGATATGGAGGTGTTCCATTTTTCGATGGCTCAGTTGAATGATGTCGTTAAGGCTTCTGGTCAGGTGAGTGCGCCTACTCCGTTATTCGGCATTTGCAGCTCTGGTTCGATTGAGGCTACTGAGAAAACATCGATAGGGCGGCGATGTTCCTTGCAGACCTCCATCGAGCTGAGTCCAGGTTTTCATTTTTCTCAAAGCCCCCATTGTTATTTTAATTCTCTGCTCAGAGGTGGTGCGCTCCAGTGTCGTGAACCCCCGCCTGTTCCCTCCGCCTCTCCGGGTCTTATCAGTCTTGCGCCACCTGCTGTCATTTATTCTCCTCCCCTGGACCATTCTGTTCTACCTCTTGCACCCGCTCGCCCCAGTGGTATTGGCTTGATTATGCCGCGTCTCCATGAAAGAATGAGGGCCCGACGTGGCCTCAGTCGAGGTGACAGTCGGCCCCCTCCCAACAATTTTCCTTCTGATGATGCTCCAGACCCTACTCTGCCTTTGCGCGGTGGCAAAGGTAGAGGGCGTCGTCGTGTTGCCGTTTCGGCATCAGCTCCTGAAGCTGCCACCTCGTCCCCTCCCTCTCAGGCTCCTGTTCATGGTGGCACTTCTTCATGGGCTGTCCCTCCTGCTCCTCTTCGTCCAACCTACAGACAATCCTCGCAGCATGCTGAACTTAAGTTTTATCCCACTGCTTCCAATGCTGTCCTCACGGCCCTCATCTCCGTCACTCTGAGGGAGGAAATTCCCAACTACCCTCCCCCTTCTTCGGCCTCTGCTCTCTTCTCTCCGGCTTCTGGAGTCTTAGGTGCTGGGGTGCCGGTCTCCTCTCCTCTCGAGCCTCAGTGGCAACAGGAAAACGTGGAAGATACCCGAGGAAGAATGGACACAGGCGACTTTGGCGACGAGGACAGTGGAGAATATATCGGCTGCAGAATCATTGAAGAACCTCCTTCCCCGACGCATGACTAGCTTCAGCACTGCGCTCCAGGTTTTTTGTTTCAGTTTCATAGTCTATGATATTTTCTGTTGTTGGGACGACCAGCTCACACAGTGGTCCAAAAACAGTTGTTTTTATTTCTATGCTTTTACAGTTTCTAAGTTTTTCAAACCGGTTTCCCGCACGCGGGCGGTTAAGTTTTGTTGTTTAAAAGGACTGGTTTCCCGATATGGGCAGTCTAAGCACTCGTTGATAAGCTTGACATCTATACACAGTGTTCAGGCTTCCACAGCTGACACTGTGCCTGAATTGTACTAGTTTCCTTATACATAATAGAATTAGTCCTACTTACAAAAAAAAAATATACCATAAGTAAACAATTTATCATATTTTGTTGTCCCTTAACAACATGATTTGTGAGGTTTTATGATTCCAATAAAGATGTGGCTACAGAATTGACCATATTTTATAATTGTATATTTTGAACATTGATAAAGATTGGTTGAAAATATATTTTTACATATCAAAATAACTTATATTTAAAACTAAATAATTTTCGATGTCTTAAGTATTAAATAATATTTTCAAAAAAATTATAAACTAATTATATAAATATAAATATTTATAATTAAATATTTATTAAAGAAGTTGTTTACCGACAAGTATATAAAAGTATTATAAGAATTCCAAAATACATCAAATTATTTTTTTTAAATTAGAATTATATATTTATTTAAAGAAAAATAATAAATATTAAAATGTGATGGTTAATTGAGTGTCTTAGATTGATTTAAAGAAAAATAAGAAATATTAAAATTTAATTGTTAATTGAGTGTCTTAGATTAAATAAGAAATCGCATCGAAAATTATTGGGAACCATTAATTAAAAAATATATATATTATTATGGGGTAAGGCATTTCCCTCTAGGTATAACCCCACTATGTGCCACCGTGTACTTTTTTTTTTTTTTTTTGTCGTTCATCCATGTGATAGACAATTAAAAACATTTATTTTGTTTAGATCATGATCATCATAGGTGATGGAGAACCCAAACGTTATGTTGGAAGTTCGTTGTTTGTTACAGTAACCACCCATGCAACTCTAAATATGAGAGATTATAAAAATGGGATACATCCCATTGTGTGCATTCTCTACCTCACACAAAAATGTTGCGTATGCTCAAACCCTTCACGGGCTCGGAAAAAAAGACAATATTAAATTGTGAGGAATATATGCAGAAGCTTCAATATGGCTCCCTCACTATTGAAAAATGGAGAAATTATATACTTTCTATTGTCTCAAATATAACTGGTTTTGAGCTGAACGTGTGCAATGCGTAAGGGCGTTAACAAGAACTCTGCTTGTTACGTAGTTATTCACTGGATTTCTAGGTATGTCCATTTTTTTTTTTTAACCCTTCGTTACTTTTCATTGTGATTTAATGGTGAATATTATTTAGTGACGAGGGGTTTCTTGTCCATAAGCTCTTTCTAAAAATCCTGAACATTTAAATGTTAGGTTATACTCGTAACTAATTGTATTTCATTTAAACGTTGTCTATGTAGTTTGAAGTCCATCCATGCTAAGAATGTTTTCAATGGTTCGTCTCTTTGAAATTCAGTTTGATTACATTGAATATCAACACATTTCAAGAAATTCAAACACTTTTGCTGATGCATTGTCTACTTGAGTGTTAAATAGATATTTGCGACATTGAAAGTAAATCGAAAAAATATCCCATCCATATTGAGCAAGGTACTCAGATAATGAAAACTAGTGATCATCATTAGTTTAAATAATATTCTATCAAGTATGTCAAAAAATATACATCATGCGAGGAAATAGGCTTCAAAATCCTTATGATCCAAATATGTTGATACAAAGAAATAATGCAGCCTAGAATGACTATCATCTATGCATTATGGTGATCATGGTATCAGACTATGGTGCATGCCACTTAGCATAGGTATCGCCTAATTAGACCTTGAACTCCAACCACGTGCCTCTAGTACTAGAAAGGAAAATCACCATCGTAGTCTCCAAGATATCTGTAGTGATATTCTCCAAGTTTTGTTCCAATTCAGTCAAGGCCTTGGCTGCATATTTCTGTGGTGGAATTTTTGCTATGGGATAATCTCCCCATTGTTCAAACCTATGCAGCCCTGCTAATTGGAGTGGACCTACATCCATATTAACATTTTTACAATTAGCATTGGATGATAAAAAAACAATAAAAAACTAGAAAACTAAAAAATTAAAAATGAGACTTTTTTACTTGTGTCGTCCCACTATATCCTAGCTAGGAGTGCCATATTTGGTTCACCCTTTTTTTCCATATCTGAAAATGGGAATTCCTCTACCATGAATATTTGGCTTCATAGCCACATGGAAAACTGAGGTTTATATCATGTACTATTGCACCAACATCTCCACCATGCCGTGCCATCAATGAAATCCATCGCAAAATACCATGATATCTAGGTCCTTTAGGGTCGAAAAGATGTTGTTGTGGGATGAGGAGTGGAATCCTCTTAGGAGGAAATGATATTAGGATGGCGCTATAGTTGAAGTTCTTTAGCTTGCCTTCCTTAGCTCGAGTTAGTATCCATTTCATATTGACAACCACTCACGCACACTAGTTAAATAATGTTCCCTCAGAACACTCAACCACGATCTACATATGAGCCTTTGTGGCAATGTGTGGAGCTACACTATCGTACAGTTTCGTAACCATAAAATCAATGCCTTTTAGATCGATTTCTTGGAGAGTTTTTATGTCTATCCTTCCATATTTGATTTTTTAATTTGGAGCACAATGTTGTGCCAAAAAGGGCACGATAGATTATCCACCTGGTCGCGGACCAATTAAGGAAATATCACATCTGCTACGAGATAATCAATTGAGAATGTAGATGTCCTCTAAGTCAATTATGAGTCAATGGTCGCCATTAACAAAACATTGTTCCTGGATATCCCATACCCTCACCATCCAAGCTATCAAATCTACTTGGGCTTTTAACCCTAGTATAGAACAAAACTTATAAAGTCAAAAATTGTTTAGAGCTCGCAATGCTATGGGATATCAATTACTTCTGCATCATGTGTTTCATGTTTATTTTCTCACCACTTGAGCATGATTGGTTCAAATGACTTCGAAATAAAATGTTAGGAACATTAGAACCTTGTTGGAGAAAGTTTGGATATTTTTAGTGGTGAGATTATTGTATTTTGAAAACCTCATGGGGCTTGTGCAGTTTCTATTGACACAGAATGAATTTTTTTGTAGTTTATATACTAAAAAATGGTGCAACCATGGTAATCTTATACATAGAAAATTATCGGGGTGCGCAGCCTTGATGTAGAACATGTAATCTCCACTGGTGGTTGACCTTGTTATGGACCCACAACCTATTGACCTAGTGAAAGCAGTAACAAAGAAAGATGCATATCATGTTTAAGTGGACTTAGTTGATTCAGTAGTTCCAAGAGCAACAACAACCATTGAACTAGTGAATGTGCTAGTAAGGCTAAAGCCCATTGATCGCCCATCATAAGAGGGAATAGCAAAGCCAATGAAGGAAGAAGGGCAAGTAGAGGAAAACACATTATATCCTTAGGCATAGGTCCTAGCTTTCCTTTTCCCAGAGACAAGGCTAATCGATAAGCTAGTATTCCATCAAAAGAAGAGAGAAACACACTAGAATTTGTTTTTCCATATACATTGGTTACCGGCCATATTCCGACAATGTTGTCCACTTAAAAATGTCAAAAGAGTGAAAAATGCTTGGAAACATCAGAAGAGTGACGAACAGTTGGAAACGTTGGAAAAACAATGACAACTTGGAAACGTCATAAGAGTGACAGAAACTTTGACATGTCAGAAGAGCAACGAAAACATGGAAACATTGAAAGAGCAATGAAAACTTGGAAATGTCGGAAGAGTGACAAAAACATGGAAATGTTGGAAGAGAAATGAAGACTTGAAAACATTAGAATTGTGACACTACCAAAAAAATTTCGGAATTAGTGTCACTCTATCGACAATTATTAGAAGTTTCAAAATTGCAATGGGACAAGAAAAAAAAATCCCCACCTCAAAGTGTCACCCTTGGGATGCCTATGTGTTGAAACATATGACAGTGTCGAGAAACACAACGTCATATTTAAGGCCAAGGGGTTCTCTCAGGTGGAGGGAATTGATTACAAGGATACCTTTTCTGTAATAGAAAGGTACTCTTCAATCAGATCAATTGTTGCACTCTCAACATAGATGGGATGGAAGATACATTAGATGGATGTGAAGACAAGTTTCCTAAATGAAGTTGTTGAGGAAGAGGTGTACTTAGACCAACCAGAAGGATTTGGGATCTTCGACAGAGAGTCACATGTGTGTAGACTCAAGTGAGAATTGTATGGATTGAAACAAGAACTTCGTGTTTGGTACACTAGGGTCGATAACTATTTCACTGGGTTGGGTTTCACCAAAAGTGATGCAGATGAAAACCTTTACTAAATTGTGGTTTAAGGTAAATTATTGATTATATTATATATGTTGATGATTTAATTCTAGCAGGTGATGAGAAGATGATGAAATATTGCAAAGAGGATTTGGAAAGATAATTTGAGATGAAATACATGGGGGTCATAGATTATTTCCTTGGTTTTGAAATTGGACAAGGAGGTGGGGAACTTCTTGTCTCCAAGGGAAAGTATGCAAAAAATATAGAGAAGATGTTTCACATGGAGAGTAGAAAACCCATGGAGACTCCTCTAGCAAGGAATTCAACAAAGGAAGATGATACTTCAAGGGAAGTGGTAGAATCTATCATTTATAGGAAGCTTTTGGGTTCAATTATGTACTTGGTGAACACACGACGCGACATATGTTATGCAATTATCCAACTTAGTCAAGCAATGGATAAGCCAACCAAAATATATTGGAAGGAAACCAAAGATGTGTTGAGATACTTCATATGCACCACTCAATTTGATATTTGGTACAAATAGATAAAGGGAGTGAAGTTTAAAGGCTTCATAGATGTATATTGGGCAAGGAGTCCATCAGACAAGAAAATCACATAAGGAGGAATCTTTAGTATTGGTTCAGCAACAATTTCTTGGTACAACCCAAAACATAGATAAGTTTCAATCAGTTCAATGAAAGTAGAGTACATGTCTACTAATCAAGAAAATTATAAGGTTATTTGGATGAGGAATATCCTTGTTGGGTTCTTTGGCCAACAGATGGATCCAGTGATGATTTACTATGAAAACTATAGTTGTATCAAACTCTCTCTGAATCCAATTTTTTATGATTGGTCCAAGCCTATCGACGTCATGTACCACGATCTCATATACTGTGTTGAGAGGTAGATCTTGTTGCTAGAGTATATTCATAAAGAGGAACATGATGTAGATATATTGAATAAGGTATTGTCAAGAGGAAAAATTGAGTTCCATAGAGGCATGATTGGGGTATCTGATAATCCCTTTCTTGCTAAAAGGGGGTGTTGAAAATGGCACCAATAAATATTCTAATTTAATTTTACCTTCACTTAAATTATAATAAAATTGTAATTCCACATCACATGACAACTTGTAAGAGTTAACTAAGTTAGTTTTACTTAGTCGGTTCAATTATTTTGAGTTTAGGTTCAAAATTGACTCATATAGAGTGGATCCTAATTTTTAGGAGCCCTCATTGAGTTTATTTTTTGTTGTAATTAATTAATTCAGTAAATCTGAGTTAGAGTGATTTATACTAATTTCAACTCTTGGAGGAACTAGTGGGAAGTCAAGTGGTGGGGTGTGTACTATACAATCAACCAATTAACTCATAAATCAACCATAAATATCTCATTAATGCAATATCTATGAGTTACCCAATAGAGATTGGAGTTCAACAGAAGCGTAGTATCAGTTTTATAATTATCTTAATTGTATAGGTGGTGCATTTAGGAAAAGGAAGACCTATGATGGATTGCGTAATTGTAGATGAGGAAATTACCTAATTAATAGGGGCTAATTCCCAAGGAAACAATGCAAGGAAATAAGGACATGGGCAAGCGTAAAATTGGTTAAGTATTGATAAAGGATTCTCTAGGAAGTTGTGAGATAGATAGAGATAGTGCAGAGGTTTCTCGGGCTTGAGAAAAGAATTTTAATCTTCTCATACTTTCTTATTAATGAAAAATATATATAGCGGGGTTCTTAGTTGTGTCTTTCCCCAAGAAATTATTATGTAATGTGTTCATTGAATTATTTCTCTTGTATGCATCATTATTTCGTGATCGCTTATTGTTTCCCCAATTGGTAGAGTACACTTACGTCTATTGTTTTTAGTAAATTATAATTAGCAGTTTGAATCTCCAAGCAATTTCTACAATTCACAAGCTATATATATTTTCTTATAACAACTAATGCCATCAAGAAACAATAATAAAATTTTAGCATCTAATGTATACAAAACTTGAGTTAATTTAGTTTGACTTAAATGGTTGGAGCCATCTTGAAGCCTTAGATTATGGTCACTTTGCAAACAATTACCAAAATAATAATCACACTACAAGGTCCAGACAAATACATAACATGATGCTTCCACAAGTAAGGTTTTCCTAATAGAAGACTGCAACCTAGGAGAGCATAAACATCACATAATACGTTGTCTTTGAAAGGCTTGATGTTATAGGGAAGGCTGAACTATTGACTAATGTAGGGATATTTCCCTTATTGGAGCCACTTGATGGTGTATGGTTGTGTGTGTGGTGTTCCTAGTAGGTCCAACTACTTAATTATCCCTACAAATATGATTTATTTTTCCTCTCGCTATTCACAATGAAACATAGTGGATAACCCTTCACCCACATTTTTTAGTGAAAGAGGCACTCATCTTCCTCTAAATATTTAAGCTCACTTTTTTGGACCTTGATGGTGGAAATGGTGAAATTGGAATCCTTATCAATGATATATTTTCCCTTTTCTAGGTCTAGTTCATCGTCAGAACATACATCTACCTCTAGAGATTTTAGCTTGACCACCAAGGACTATTTTCTGTAGCATTCAATGGTATTATGAGTGGGTATATTGTGGAAATCTAACCACCTTATCGTTTATTTCTTTGTCTTCCCATTACCATTCTTTGTCTATGGATTTGATGGGTTATCCTAGGGTGGTGCACCTTTTATTTTTCCCTTTTTTTATGGTTTATTGATGCCCTTTCCCTACTTCTATTCCGAAGGATTCATATATACCAAGTCTCACTTCTTCTATTTCATTATGTGCTCAATTTTTCCAACATATTGGCATGTTGCACCAAGCTAGGAGATCTCCAATAACTCCACTCTTTTTTAGATGTATACGTGTAAAAAACCATGATACTTGAGAACTAGATTTTGCTAAGAGTCCTTTCTAACTAACTTAATGGGAACAATATTAAATATGTTTGTGAACACTAGCACTACTTGGTCAATATCCTATCATAGTGTGGTTCATGCCATGTATTGTTCTTCATACCTTCTAATAGGGAAATATTGTTCCTTAACATCATCCATGAAATAGTCCCAAGAGGGCGTCACTGAAAATATTATGGACTCCTATATGGCACTTTGTTCACATAACGTTTCCCACTAGTATTTGACATAGGGGGTGGCTTTAAGGAGTGAAATGGTAATATTTTATATATTAAAAAATTTATGGACAAAATATACCCTTCTAGTAGATTTAGACATTTGCCTAGAGCATATGCATATATTTAGCCTTTAAATATATAAATATCAAAACTAACTTATATATTTAAGGGTGTGGTGCCTCCAAAGTGGCTACTTAATGAATATGTCTAACCTATTCGCATCCGATGAAGGATATGGAAAAATTTATCCATTATCTCATTCATTTTTACCTCGAGAGCTTGTTCGAGAAAATTTTTGATATGATCTGCTACTCCATCATCTTTCTTTTCTTCTACCATGGGAGTTTGTTGGGGTCAGAATAGAAATTATTGCAATGGTTCAATCAATTTGAGTCCAAAATCCTTATACCTCAACCTCATTGGGAACATGCACAAAAAGCAAACAAAGAGAAAAACGCTTTGATGCAAGTGATCCAAATTTATGAAGGGAAAAAAATAAAATATATATTTATAACCAAAGCATGGAGATATAATAAAACTTGAATTCAATTAATAAATGGAAAATGCTGAAATTATATACATGCAAAATGAAAGTAAATTAGCTCGAACAATGATAGCTTATCTCAGAGAAGATATGTGAAAAATATGTACCTTCATAAACTGTTACAATTAGGCTTTGAGGGATTTTTATCAAGAATAATAAATGAGAATCCCTGAACATTGAAAAACCTAGCCCTAGGAGATGAAGCACCAATAAATTATGGGCCCCAATGGGGAAAGTTAGAACGACAACGATGTGGGTGGTAACTTTCACATAAAATCTTATTTTATGTGGGGAGTTTATTTCTCCAATACCAATGGAAGTCTATGATTTTCGTTGCCTTATTTCCCCAAAAATGTCATTTAGGGACCTCAAAATGGCTCCATAAGTTCAAGGCCTAAAATCTGTCAAAAATAGAAAACTTCGTTATGAGTCAGCGCAATAGGTTAACCTTGGATTTTTATGTGAAATTACCCAGCATTTTTTATTTTACTCTTTTAGCATCCCGACGATATATATGTAACCATGTCATGGGAAACATGCTCAAATTTAGAGATATCTGCATATGTCTATATCATTGCATCGAGATAAGTAAGTTACAATATGAGATCTAGGTTATTGAGATGTGCCATGTTTATTAATTTGTATAATTATTATAAATGGAAATAAAAGAAAATTATTTTTGTAATTTAAAAAAACACGACTATTTTTCTGTGAAATCAAGAATATGATATTAAAATAAACTAGCATGGATATATATTCACTTTGAATAGTTAAAGTAGAGAAATATTTAGATTATTATCGGGTTAATATTTTGATATGTAATAGATCTTGGGCTAGGATAAAATTATGTAAAATATCTTTATATTGGATGGGAGTGCATCACAATCCTATGTAAACATAAGATCAGTTTTTAAAATAGAATAAACATAGGATTGGTTCTTTATGAAAGAACTTAGTGAGTAATTTGGCATATGTTAATAAAAGGAAATATTAATTCAACATCTCAAGTTGGCCTCTTTAATTTTATTGTTTACAAATCCAATGGAAAAATATAAATCCTTTTTGGCTTTTTCAACTTTGTAAATACATATTTATATTTTCTTTTAAAGTCATTCTCAACAAACAAATCCTCTCTAAGTTTAATTGTATAAATCAAGATTCATAGTACATTGTAAATGGTAGATTTACTTCAAATTTGAAATGAAGTTCAATCACAAAACCATGTTTAAGTCAATTTATATGTATATGGGATTCTTATAAGATATTTTTATTTAAATTAAGCACAAAACTATTTGTTGGGAACATTGTGAGATAGATATTACATAGAATTCACGGGAAGGAATCTTATTTGGCAACAATGGGTGTTGGAGGTTTGTATATATTGGAAATGATAATGAGGATTATACCTAACATGATATATCGTCATTATTATGCACATATACTCTCACTATTGCATCTAGAAGTTCTTTACTAGCTCCCTCATTACATAATCTTTTAGAATCTATAGATTATTCCAATAGTTGTTTTTCTCACTAGTTCTTTGGGAGATGAATTTGAAAGAATATGAGAGCTCCATTATGTTTCCATACTAGAGGTAGAAAAGTAAATACTTATTAAAAATTACATGGAAAAAATGGATGCCTAGAATATATGGTAAAAATGTGGTTTTTAAAAATCATATAAATATATTGGGATGGAGGTTAACAAACAAATTTTCAAGGGGATTTTTTAATATGCATAGAAATCAAGGGTATTCCTTAATACCTCATGAGAGAACATGCTATGCCATATGCTCACTAACAGAAACACTTATGACCTTCGATAATTTTGTACAAAGCCAATAAAATACATATAAGTAGTTCAACATGAAGTCTCACCAATGAAGATTTTAGAAGGGTAACCTTTTCTTTCTCTTGAACAAAAGAATCAAAAGGGTCGGTAAATAGTGTAATTTTGAAATTACTTGGGCAATTCCTTACAAAATTAATTAAGCTGCAAGTAATAATTAATTATATCTAACCCATTTGGATAGTAATAACATACCCTTGCTCAAGGGAAAGTTCTAAAATATTTTATCAAGGTCATATTGAATGGTTTATGGACATCATTATAATATAGTAAGATATTTTGCCTTTTTTGTTTAATTTTATTGAGTTTAACATTTTATTTTGTTTGAATAAAAGGAAGTGTTTCCTAGATTACATGAAATTGTATGAGAGTTGGTTATATGTGATTCATAAAATTTCATTTATCAATGGGTTTATCTCTGTCTTCGAAGGAAGGGATAAGACATTGATGTCTTTAAACCTTACTTGCATTTAATATCCATTTGGTGAGAATGTTTTACTTGTACAAGTTTATGGGTAGTCTATATTTCTCATGCACTCTTGAGATAACCAGATGGATCCAAGTTGGATTCAACTGTTACACCTTAGATGCTCTTCAATGTACCCTACATATTTTATCAAATATTACCATATTCACGATGAGCCAAAAATCCGATGATTGATGTATAATGTTGGGCCATCATGGGATAACTGATATAAAATTATTTATGTTGCTAATAGTCCAAACCCCTTTAGTAGCCAATCATGGCCCATAATGCTAGTCCTCGTTTTTCGGTGCTTGGTTTTATTTCTACTTCTAACTATCCCTTTATGGTAGTAACATTACCTAAAATTAGGAATTTGTCTTCGATAGGTATTTAAACATCTTGAGGTGCATATAATAAAAACGTCTATATAGAGATCCCAAAAATACTCAGTTAATTTATATCTAATTTAAATGTATTGATCTCAATGTAAATATTGACATACCTATTCTTTAGCACACTTATTATGTACCCAAAATAGACCCCTTAGCATATGCATGTCCCGCACTTTTCCCAGGAACTATTGAAGAGGATGTTATGCTCATTCATGTGCAACTCATATACTACCTCATGGTTTAGTGAATAAAAAATGTCTCGAGCCAAGTAGATATGTTAAAAGGGAGAATACAATTCCCTCTCTTGACTTGGGGATTTCTTCTTGGAAAAAGAAGAATGTTAAAAACCTTCACAAATAATGGTTGATTGGTAATTTCATCAACCTTTAGCCTTTTATAGCTATTTATTGGACTATATACATAGAAAATTGGAAAATCATCAACCCGTTGGTATTTTATACTTTGCTAAAAGCTATTTTGCTTATATTTTTGAAAACAAGGAAGATAGGGATCTAATATTTAGATCTAGGGATTATTTCATGGGTTCAAGGGGAATTTTTCTCACCCAATCAACTCTAGATGCCAATCCAAACATGATTTATTATGTGCATGTATGGATTAGATTGTTGTATCTTCCTCTAATTTATGAGGGTGATGTTATTTTAAAATCCACTAGAGAAAAATTGGGCCACTATGTTACTTCTTCATATCTCAAGGAGAATAACTTCTCATGCACTAGAATTTATGTGGTAATCGATTTTGAAAAATGATTCCATGAAGCAATTCAACTTGACATGAATAGTTGGAGCCATCTTCAACACTTGGATTATAAGAAGGTCCCCTTTAAATGTAATTGTTTTCACGAGTGTGGGCACTTTGAAAAAAATTTCTCTAAGCCTCTAGTAATTCAACCACATTTTATCCCAATCCCATCAGATTAATCTAATGATAAGCAAGGATCATTCAAAAAAAATTCAAGGAAACATAAGAATCAATTGTCTAAGAGGTCTCATCCTACGAATAGGTCTGAATTTTGATAGTTGTAAGGCACAAAGATGGAATAGACGAACGATGAGTGATAAGAAATGAATTTCATTTACTATTCACATTGATGTACATTTATAATACATTATTGTGATAGTTGGATTCATATTGAAACGTCTCTTGAACTCCCTTTAATTTTCCAAGTCCCACATCTTAATTCTTAGAGGATAAAATTGTCACTTGCTTCATGGCCTGCCCCACTTAATCTTAAGGGTTATGTACAAATCCAAGAAGAGCGTTGAAATAAAAATCGTGAAAAATATGCATGTGTAATATCTCAAAATGGGAAAGATAGGAATATAGAACATATACACAATTCTAACTAAGAATAAAACATACAAAATTGGAAAAATGTCGGAATACATCAAAACATCATACATATGGGTAGAAAGAGATGAGCCATATCATTATGTATAAAAAAAATTGAATATACACAGTGCCCCAAAAAGGGATGCACTCAAGCCATACAAAGATGGTTGAAACAACTCTACTGGAAACTAGGATTGGAATGTAAAATTTGTTGTTGTTGCTGGAAAATATTGCTTGGAAGAATATATATGTGCAAGTGCCTATTGGAGTGGTGAGAAATATCCTCTATTTTGAGCACAAATTATACTCAAAAAAACTGACAAAACCCATAAATAGTTTGGCCAGATTGGAAGTTTGGAATTTTGGCCCTTTTTGGGTTGCACACTGCACCCCTGCTTGCTGAGTTACACAATCCCTGGAGAAAACTATTGATCTGGGGCTAAAAAAATCTTCTATTAGCTGCAATAGCACCCAGCCACCTCACTGACTGAAGGCCTGGTCCCTTATCCTGATTCCCAAAATCAATACTTGAGATCTAGCTCCTCCATTGAATATGCAACTGCCACATGCACAATTGCTATGAAATATTGTGTTGTCTAGGAGGCATGATGATGTAGCCTTTAGATAGATAATAAAATGTTGATCCTAGGCTGCTGAAGTGATCCCCGGCATGAAGGATTAATTTCTCACAAGATTCCAAGATGAGTTGCTCGATACCTCTTCGTCTCAAACCCTCATTGCAAAATTATGCAATTTCTCCAAGAAATGTTGTTGCCTATGAGAATAGATGGATGGCGTAATGTCAGATATGTCAATGAAACTCCTTGAAGATTGAAATGGATTCACAATGAGAAGAGCTGATCCCTCCATAGGTTTCTCAGCTGAAGTACTGAGAACGACCTCCCAACTCTCAAACTTTAGTTTACAAATGTGTAATTCTTGTAGTTGGAAGTGTAGATGAGAGTGGCTGAAAGTGGCACTAATTTTCAAATGATGAATGTTGCACAAGAAAACCTTCCCAGAGTAGGCACTCGAACACCCCAATAGGTAAGGATGGGATTCCTTCTCTGGAACACCAGGTGATAAACAACAGATCAGACTTAGCTAAACATCCGCAGTGTGCAAAGAAATGTCTTACAACACTCAAAAATAAAAATCGAGACTCCTTCTTGTGATTCCCTCATATTCCTTTCATGGTTGTTAGCCTTCTCTAGGCTTGGCCCACCTCATAACTACACTGAACATTTTTCCGCTAGCCTCCATAAAGACTGTGTTTTCCTCCATGATCTCCATCACTGGTGCAATTACTCTCCACTTCCTCCATCCTATATGCATTTATTCATCCACTATATCTATCATCTCTGAAATTACTCCTCCACTATCTCCATCATATTGCATTTATTCCTTCATTGTCCCCATCGTGTGTGCATTTAATGCACCACTTCCTCCATGACTTCATCATTATTTCTCCATGACCTCCACTCTCCCTTCATCAATAAGCTTCTCTACTACTCCATAATGCTGATCCACTACCTACCTAACCCACATTCACACAACATAAGTGGATTTTATTCATATATTGGGTTTATGGGTCCCTCCACCATTTTATTTACTTGACTAAATAAGAACATTAATAACTCTAATATTCGAATTGGTTGATGGAAAAATCGTAATATTATAGTCCTCGCTGCCAAAAATGTTGCTTCTCCTCAAGCAACTGCAAAAGTGGATGCTGCACAAATCCATATCCCTCCCAAGTGGCATCCTCATATGGAAGGTTCCCCATCTTCTCCAATGATTTATGAATGTCCAGTTCCATAGTTTCCTCTCTAGAATGTCTAGAATGGCCTCTAACTGTGTAGCTATATTCCTCTCCTCATCAATGAGTCCCCAAGTGGAAACCATCTGTTGTCGAAGAGCCTATTCTCTGCATGAGATATGTGAAGTGCAGTGGTTACTTCCCCAAGTGGAAAGTCCCGACTCATAAACTGTATCTCCAACCCATGCTACATGGAGTTGGTTGTGTCTCTCCATGCTCCAATCCTCAGCCCTAGTGGACTTGCTTGTTCTAAGCATCATCTCGATACTATGAAAAGTATAAAATAAAGACATATGGATTGGCACGTGAAATGTCGAACCATACTCTCCCAATAGTAGCCACCGTAGCAATGCCTCTTGCTGCCACACCACCTCATCGTTGTGCTAATTATGGTAGCCATACTCTCTCAAGGGAAATCAATATAGCAAGGCCTCATGCTGCCACAACACATAATCATCATGCCAAGTATAAAATAGTGATATCCCAATTGACATGTGGAATGTCATATGGTGACCATACTCTCCCAAGAGTAACCAATGCAACCATGCCTACAGCTACTTCATATTATCACTACTGTGGAAGGTAGGAAACTTTGATGTACCAATGGACTTAAAAAAATGCAATTTGTTGGCCATACTCTCCCAAGAGTAGCCAACGTAGCCATGCCTCCTATTGTTGCATCACCTCACTACTTTGCAACCCATGGAACATGCCAATGTAAAAGATCAAGTGGTAACCATACTCACCGAAGAGTAGCCAGTGCAACCGTGCTTCCTATTGCCCCATGTCATAGATATGCAAGTAGCTTTTCAACCACTTGTTCATTATCTCCCTCTATCCATCCACCTGTCGGTGCTGAATCATACCATGTACCAACTCGGTACCCACCAAATGGATAAGATCATGCCAAAAGCTGCCCATAAAACAATTGTCCCCATCAATTTCTATGGCCTTGGGAAGACCATGAAGTCTGAAGACATTCCGGAAAGATAATCCGGTCACTGGTGAATAGATTTACTGTGTGAAAATGTTGAAGCATTTTTCATTCCTCGACAACAGATCAATATCGATAATACCATCCTCCACAATATGATGACAATATTTTCATTCCATGATATTTTTAAGTGCATCCTTTTTGAGGTATCTCCATGAGAACCTCTCTCCAATGCCCTGGTAGAACCTATGAGGTTTTGAATATGATGCATGGACAAACTTCTCTTTGAGCTTTGAGGTTCTCATCAAGAAGGCTCTCTCCTGATAATGGAAGATGTTATCCATTGCATGATGTATACTATCTACCATCTTCCCATCTAATGCTTCATAAGTGAATAGGTCACCAGAATGATCAAATAATAACTGGGCCCTCAAATCATCACTACTCCTTAGTGACAACGATTCTAATATTCATGATAGTGCACATGTTGTCTCATCGCCCTCTCCATACACAATTTTCAACTCATAGTCCTGCATTGTACTAATCCATCATTGTTGCCTCTTCTACAGCTGCTTCTCCTCCTCAAAAGGATGTCAGAGACTATGGTGGTTGGTCTTCTCCCCAAATCTACTACCAGAATTTGACTAATGCATGCATAATGGCCAATATCTCTCAGTCGTAAATAGCATATGTCAACTCATGCGACAGTAACTTCCAGTTCTTGAAATATATTATATAGCTTTCCTGGATTAAGACTATGCTAATATCATCCTCAGAAAATCCACACTCCAACACAAATTGTTTTGTGCAGTTCAACAATGTCAAACTGGGATAGCTATACATCTTCTCCTTGAACCAATCAAGGGTCCTTTATGGAGTGATAGTCTGTTCCTCCAAATAAGCAATGTGCTCTAACCCTTGGTCATGCAATTTCCCTGATGGTATGACCCCACAAATCTCAATCTGAGGTGCTGAAATAGTATGGGGTGGAGATGTTAGCATACCTTGGATCAGCTAATGCTTGGGAACATCTTGCAAAGCTACAAGAGTTCCTCCAACCACTGCAATTGCTTCTTCAACTGTTGGTGATGGTGATGGTTTCCCCTCTATTGTTGCATCACCGCTGGTATCTCCTTCCTCTTCCTCGTGCACCTCCTGAATCATGCCTGAGACTCTCAATGTCGAATTCTTGGGACCATCTTACAAAGATGCAAGTGCTCCTCCCACTGATGCAAGTACCTCTACTACATCAGGTGGTGGTGGTATCTTCTACTCTCCAGGAGTATCAGTGTTGACATCTTCCTTTTGCTTCTCATATATTTCCTCATCAATGTCGAAAAATGTCTCAATGGAAAGTGCCTCCGGTTTTCTTCTACCAAACCTCTCTATCAATATTTGAGTTAACTCTGCATATGCAGTCACTCTTGCATGTTTCAATCTTCCAAACCACTAGTGATTTGCTTCACCTTCAAGGTGTAGCTCTACAATCTGAACATCCTTTTCTTCTGCTACTTGGTGTAGTTGGAATAATGCATCTAACTTCTTCATCCAAGCTTTTATTGTTCTTTTGTATGACCCATCGAATATAGGTAGAAAGAATCTATTCTACATACGCCCTCTTCTTCTATTGTTGTTGTGGGGTCTCTGTTTCTCTTTAATATAGAAAAACTGCTAGAAAGTCATATTATATTTGAATGCTCTAGATTGAGATATCACTCAGAGTCTCATGCTCCAAATATCTTCCATCTCCATGCCACTCATTTCCTTCTTCAAGGAAAGTGGGCATAGTAGGGCATTATGGAACTTTCTGCATTGTTGATTTCTTATACTACTAATAGGAAGTGTGTGGACCTTCTCCATTCTAAAACCCTCTTCAGGTTTCCTTCTGCCTTTTCCTTATCATTTCTTTGATCTCTATGGTGAGACCCTGCATAGATATAAAGAGAAGTGTGGAAAAAATCAATCCTTTCACCATTGAATACTTATTATTTTTCTTCTTCTTCTTATTATTCCTTTGATGTCATGAGATGCCCACGGGATGAGCCAAAGATCATGCTATGATACCACTATAATATCCCAAAATGGGAAATACAAGAATATAAAACATATGCATAATTACAACTAAGAATAAAACATATAAAACTAGAAAAATGTTGGAATACATCAAAACATCATACATATGAGCAGAAACAACTGAGCCATATCATTATGTATCGAAAAAAAATGAATATATATAGTGCTCCAAAAAGAGATGCACTCAATCCATGCAGAGATGATTGAAACAAATCTACTAGAAACTAGCACTAGAAAGTAAAAATTATTGTTGCTGTTGGAAATTGTTATTGTTGGGAACAAGATCTATGTGTGAGAGTCTCCTAGAGTGCTCAGAAATATCCGTGGTTTTAACCACGAATTCTACTCAAAAAATCCAAAAAACCCAACGAATGGTTTGGCCAGATGTTGAGTTTGGAATTTCGTCCCTTTTTCGGTTGCACACTGCACCCCTGCTGGTTGAGTTACGCACTCCATGGATACAACTGTTGATATGGGCCCAAAATAATGTTCTATCAGCTACAATAGCACTCACTTACCTTACTAACTAGAGGGCTAGTCCATCCTCTTGATTCCCAAGATCAAAACTTGATATCTAGCTCCTCCACTGAATATACACTTGTTGCATGCACAACTGCTGGGAAATATTGCGATGCCTAGGAGGGATGAGGATGTAGTCTAATTATAGATAGTAAAATTTTTATCCCACTCTACTAAGGTGTTTCCTAGAGTGAAGGGTTAATCCCTCACAGGATTCCAAGTTGAGTTGCTTGGAACTTCCTCTTCTCCTCAAACCCTCACTACAAAATTACTCAATTGTTGGAGGAAATGTTACCACATATGAATAAATGGATGGCCTGATACCAAATATGTCAATGAAACTCTCGGATTATTGAAATGGATCCACAGTGTGAAGGGTTGATTCCTCCATGGGTTTTTTAGTTGAAATAATAAGAACAACTTCCCAACTCTGAAACCCTAGATCAGCATTGTGTAATTCCTATTGCTAGAAGTGTAGGTGAGAGTGGATGAAAGTGGCACTCATTGCCAGATGATGAATGCTTCCCAAGAAAACCTTCCCAGAGTAGGCACTTGAAGTCCCCCATGGGTAGGGTGGGATTCCTACTCAGGAACACCCAGTGCTAAACATCACAACAAACTTAGCTCAACATCTAAACTGTAAAAAGAAATGTCTTACAATACTCAACAATAAAAATCCAGACTCCCTTTTTTGGTGCTCTCATCTTCCTAAATTATGGTTGTGAGCTTTCTTTAGCCTTGGCCCACCTCATAACTGCGCTATACATTTGGCGAGTAGCCTCCATAAATACTGTGTTTTCCTCTACAATCTCCATCACTTCTACAATTACTCTCCACTTCCTCTATTATGTGTGCATTTATTCATCCACTATCTCCGTGATTTTTGCAATCACTCCTCCACTATGTCCATCATATTGCATTTATTCCTTCACCATCCCCATCATATGTGCATTTAAGGCACCACTTCCTCCATCACTTCATCATTATTTCCCCACGACCTCCACTCTTCCTTCATCAATAAGCTCCTCCACTACTCCATAATGTTGATCCACTACCTAAATAACCAACATTCAGAGAAAAAAAGTGGATTTTATTCATCTATTGGGTTTATGGGTCCCTCCACCCTTTTATTTACTTAACTACATAAGAAAAGTAAGAACTCTAATATTGAAATCAGCTGATGGAAAATTTGGAATATTACATCATGGCAGCACTAGGATGAATGTCCTCTTTGAAATATTAGTGTAAGGAGGTGGTTGAAGGATGACCACCAACACTGAAATTCTTAGTTTGGTTCATGGAACTCTTCCAAATATGGCAAGAATATGTGGTCTTCTACTAGACGAAGTGCTCCCAATGATTTGAAGAGGAAGACCTTCACCATGGAAAAGGAGGTCTGCAACGCACATCAAAAAGGGAGAACCTCAACCTTAAAGGGAGGTCTCAACCTGTGGTGGTTTAAGGATGACCACCAACTCTCGAATGCTTGATGCAATTGCTAGAACTCTTCCAAAACTGGAAAGTTGAAGAGGGATAAATTCAACCTTACATAGATGGTTTAAGGCTAACGACGACCAATGGCATGATCATCGACATGTCTGTCTCTCGCTGCAACTCTGGATCTGGTATGACAAGTTGTGTCTCAGGCTTGTTCGATGTTGCCTAGAATCTTATATATGACCATCATTTCCCCCTATGTCAAATATAAGGTGAGATGATGGTGAACACCCAAATTTGAGACCTTTTAATATTCTAGAAGAAATTATCAAATATGACTAAACCATCTTCATGGTTGTTGATCCCCGTTGAAAAGAAGCTATCCATCCAACATGAATCTTTGTTCTTGAAGGAGGTTTGTTTTTGAAGCATATGTTTGAAGAATGAGTGGTTTTATGATAGTGCTTGCATGGATGAAGATAAAAAAAATTGATCTTTCATATGGCCAACACGGTCATAATGTTAGCATTTTGGTTGCGGATGTGGAAGAATAGCAGAATATGTAACAGTTGAAGGTGAGGTGTCATGAAGAAATCAAAACGTTTGAAACTAGATGGGATTGGAATAGTCTGAAATATGAATGGACACATCCTTTTCATATCCAAGACGAGTTCTATGCTTTTTATGCACAATCTCTTCCCAAGGTTTGATGATGGGCTTGGGAAGTGTATGTTATATTTTTGCATCTTTATGCACATCTGATCCTGAAATGGATACTACCTCTGCAATTTCTTGTTTATAACATGAGTTTGTGTGAATGTTATAAACAAAAATAGGCTCATAATGACAACTATTTCGTTTCAATTATTTTTGTTGGAGGTGAGATTCTAGTTGTAGAAAATCAACCTTTTCTTGTGCATTATGTAGACAATTTTTTATATCGGAAAGATTGTCCTTGTTGATGTTTACCATCCCATCAACAATGGACAGTATCAAATTATTTAACCACTTTAATATATCACCATGTTTGGCCATTTTCATAACAACTCAAGTTTATGAAATGGGTTGTCGTCTTATCAATGGTCCTAATGCAAATAAGAGTAATGATGGCCAACAAACTGATTCCTAGTAGTGAAAGAGAACCTTCTTGTGATTCTTTCAACGCTACTTTTTAAGTCTAAAGTGCACATGCATGTTATGAAAACCTTCACATCTCTTCTTAACAACTAGTGGCTAGCAGATTAATTATATTGGTATATGGAAGCAATGATAGTAGTAGTATAAGAAACACATAGAGAATGATGCAACACAAATATAAAATTAAACCTGCATATACCATGCATACCAAGCTCAAGTCCAGGGTAATATTGTCGCACTGCTTCCTTTTCTGCACATCTCAGTATCAGCCTCTCGTGCAAGCAAATGATTTCGAGCATTGACTGGTTCTGAACCAATCGTTATTACATTAAAATAAATCTGGGATACCTATGAGTAATCCAACCACGACACACAATATCACAACACCAACACGCCCGCTTGTTATGTCGATGATACGTGATGCCCCCTCATCCTCTCATTCAATGGAGCTGAGGTCGACTGTGACTATGATGAGTGAATGTCGTGGTGCACGGTGAGCACAGTCGGAGGTTCGGTCGCAGGTGCCACTTCCTGTTTCTGAGCGTTTCTGCGAACTTTTGATGAGTTAAAAAACTTAGCACGACCAGCGTATGCACAAATGATGAAGAGGGAGCACATATTTCAATGTATTGAATTTATCATGATACCACATGCTCCATTCAATATTCATCACAGAAAAAAGACGTAGCGCCCAATTATATGTTGGTCAAATAGTGATATATCTATTCATAAATTTTATTCCAATGAAATGGTAGACCTCAAAAGTCCACATAGATCATATATGATCCATTCAAGTTAAGTACAAGAGAAATATCCTTTAACCAAATATATCTCGAGAAAATATTGGACAAGGATTATGGAGATGTCGTAAACCCAGAAAACGGCAGACCCTTCAACATGAACGACAATACACCCCACACCCAGTTAATGAGTCAACAATGACTGTATCAAGAAATCCCGATGAAGCCAAACCATTGGAATCTGGGTTCTCATACTAACAATACAGGACACTATGCAACAATACGTAAATTCTATGGCTCTATGGATCAAAGACGGTATTCATGATTACGGATCCTTGTGGAAGGCTCTAAATCTTCTACGACTCAATTGCAATTACAATGAGGTGAAAAAAACCCTATCTTTTTCTTCTATTAGGACCCTAACTCTGTTTGAAGCCATGAGCCGAGTTATATGGCGGATTTATAATCGGGATTTGGAGTGTTAACCAAAATGACGGAGTTATGAACTTTGGTATATGCATTATATAACAAAATACCTCATATACTAGCAATTGCATCACATGTTGCAAAAGAAACGCCATAAGGAAAAACATAGGAAAGAGTAGCGTAGAAGAAATAAGATGTTGCAGAGAATGAGCCATCGTGGAGGAATGAAAGTCAAAATTTTCTTCCATGGAAGGAGGTAGTGAAATCTTAATGCAATACTGCTTCCTTGAGCCTTACAAATCATGAGGCCTATATGAATGCCTTGTCTGATCATGCGAGAATGAATGCCTCATGAATAAAGAAATAGATTGGGATTTTCTATCTTCAAAATCGAAGGTTGTTTTGGTGCAGATGCTCCATATTTAATCTTGATCAATTCCTATTGAGTCACCTATGTATTATTTCCTTCATGATCTTTGAAAATATTCAAAATATCACATTGTTCTTTACCACTGATGTCCCTAGTGTATTCCATGTTCTTGTTTTTTCAACATCGGTGATATGAAGTTTGTTTTTTTTGTTCTTCATGCAGATAGTAAAAAATGTATGGCAGCGACGAGGACATCAAAGAATTTGTCAACAACGTTTCTTCATTGGTAACAAAATATGACAACATAACACTCACTAAGCAAATCACTAATGAAGATATCAGCAATGTCAGTTGGTCCATGGAACCTGATAAATCCCCCGGACCTGATGGATTTTCAATCCATTTTTATAGGATTTTCTAGGACATCGTCAAAGTTGACTTGGCCAGAATGATTTAATGATTCCTGCAAAAAGAAAAGATGGGGGGAAACACCAATTCAACCTTCCTTGCATTAATCTCGAAAGAATCAAATCATGGCACCTTTGAAAGGTTTAGGCCCATATCTCTCTGCAACGCCTCATACAAGATCATTGCAAAACTCCTTGCCAATAGAATTAAGCCGCTCTTTGGCAGCCTCATTTCCATTTCACAAGGAGGGTTTGTCAAAGGAATACATATAGTGGATAATGTCATTGAAGTTCATGAAAGGATGCACTCTAGAAAGCTAAGGAAGGAGAAAGGTATGTTGGTCAAGCTAGATATGGTTAATGCCTTTGACACGATAATATTGTCCTTTCTCTACAGGGTCCTCCTCTCCTTTGTATTTTCAAAATAATTTGTTAATTTGATCAAAGCCTGCACCAGCAAGCCTTGGATAGCTCCACTTGTAAATGGGAGGTGAACCAACTATTTCCAAGCTATGAGGGGATTGAGGCAAGGATGTCCTCTCTCCCCTTTCCTGTACATTCTCTTGGTGGACATGCTCAGTAGAAAGCTGTAGATGGATAGGATGTAGGGTCTGCTCTCGGTATTCAAATTATGAATGGGTTGGAGCCAATCAATCATGCCCTCTTTGCAGATGATTGCCTGATGTTGGGTGGTGTCTCCTACAGAATTTCCTCTGCGTTCAAAGCCACCCTCCAAGGTTACTGCTGCATATCCGGAGCTCTGATAAATGATAGAAAAGGTGTTGTCTACAGTTTTAATTCTTACGAGAATGACATCCAGAGAGTAGCATGCATATTGGGGTTCAGTAGTTATGCCAGATGGGATAAAATAAACTATATTGGACTGCCATTAACATTGGGCATCAACAGAAGTTCATTATGGGAAGGTGTGATAAAAAAATTAAATCCAAAATCAAATCATGGGGAGGTAAGTGGCTCATGCATGGAGGAAAACTTTCTTTGATTAAATCAATGCCCTCTGCCCTCCCAATTTATCAAGCATTGTTTCTAATGGCACCCAAATCAATTACTGGGTAGATCACTAAGCTGCTACGCTTTTTTCTTTAGCATGGAGGTAAAGGGAACCAACACAAGTTCCACTTAATCAAATGGGAGACTATGAAACTCCCTCATTGTGATGGTGGTCTCTAGATACGAGATTCAGATCAAGCTAACATCTCCCTAGGTTGTAAGATCCTCTAGAAACTTCATGTTGACCCCAGACATCCAGCGAGCCATGTCCTCAGAAAAAAATACATTCAAGGGGTAGCGTTAAGACAGATACATGAGGAAATCAATAAGAAGAGCACGTAGATTTGGAACTTATGCAAAAAAGGCATTAAATTTTTTCAATCGTATCTGTATCAAATCCCTGGCAACAGGAAAAAGGTGAAGCTATGGAAAGATAGCATTATGGGCCATGCGCCTCTTGAAAATTCTGCAGGTCTTGCTGAGATCCGAGAATGGCTGAATGCGAGACGAATAGAAACAGTCCACGACATCTCAAAATGGGACGAGACTGGAAGATGGATATCTTGGAGCTTTACTAATATCCCAGAGCATTTGTTACAACAGTTGGAAACTCTTAAAACAAAGCTCAGAGACGCTGCCCCAGTGAACAAGCTAGGTGAATATTCTTGGGGCTGGGGGCCCTTTGGCTCTTACTCTGCTGCCAAGGGTTATAAAATTCTACAACCTTAGCGTGAAAGGCCTCTTCCTACCTGTTTCTGGTTACAGGTATGAGAACCAATGGGCCTTCCAAAAATAAACCTTTTCTTTTGGATGCTAATGCACAAAAAAGTCTTAATAAGTGAAAATCTCCTGAAAAGAAGTATCGTTGGTCCACACAGATGTGCCCTTTTCAGACAAGCACTTGAAACCTCATACCATCTCTTAATTGAGAACCCTTTCTCCAATGAAGTATGGAAGATCCGCGGTCCGGATTTGTGCGGGGAGCATAGCCAGGAATAAACTTATGCTGTCGTAAATACAGAGATGCGGCGGAAATAACACTTCATTTCATTAATATCAAAGAACTGAAATTTGCTTACAGACAGAATGGAAATAAAACTAGCTAGGGCGCTGGTAGCTATCTCTGAGAAGAGATGTGGCGGCTACAGGCCTCTGAACTGAGTTACAATGAGGCTCGAGGGCCTGTTTATCATTTAGAAACAATGGGAAATCCTAAATAGCCAAAACCCTAACCCTAGGAGATGAAGCGCCAAAACTATGGGCCCCGTTTGGGTAAATTGGTGTTTCAACTTCCCAGGGGCGTAACTTTGGCATACGATCTCCGTTTGACGCGTACCATACCTCGTTAGAAAGATCTATTCGAGGACTACAAATTTGGAATGGGCAACATCGGTCCATGGACCCATGTTGCCCTCCATTTTCCCAAAAAACGTCGTTTAGGGCCTCAAAATGGCTCCGGAAGTTTAGGACCAGAAAAACTGCTAAAAATAGTAAACTGTGCTGAAACTGAGAAATTGAAATAGACAATGGTGGAGCCCCAAGTGGAATAGGCGGGTGACCACCAATATCCACCTGGATCATTCCTCCCCCCTTAGGAAGCAATGGTCCCCATTGCGTTAAGTTCCTCCATGAGATGAGAAAATTTCTGCTGAACTTGGTCCTTGGTGAACCACTTTCCTTGGTGCAGGAGTTGGCCAGCTTTGACAACCCGATATAGTTGGATCTTCTGCTGGCGAGTGTTCTTGATTTGCATGTCCATGATGCAATCTGTGGTGGCCTGTTCCATGCAGTCTGGATTTAACTCGGTTGGTGTGAGTTGTTCTACAATGTCCGAGGTGTCCAGTAGAGGTGGGAAGTAAGGACGAAGGCGAACCACATTGAAGACTGGGTGCAGACCAAGGAATGGTGGAATACTGAGCTCGAATGCATTGTTCCCTACAACCTTGGTGATGGTGTGCGGCCCGTATCGGAGCAGGCGAAGCTTGCGGTGGGGTCCAGTGAGGCGCTCCTTCTGCAAATGTAGCCATACTTTGTCACCCACCTGGAAGTTGTGTGGCACCCGGTGTTGATCATGGTGTTGCTTGTACTTGGCATTGGCTCTGTCCAATATATCATGAACCTGTTGGCGGATGTGTTGAATGCGCTTGATGAAGCTACTGGCTTTGTCAACTTCAGACTGGACATGAGCTGAATTGGCCTGAGCAGCTGCAAATGGCATGGCTACGTCAATGGGACATAGTGGCTGGAATCCCAAGCCCACCTGAAAGGGGCTATGGCCGATTGAACTGTGGAGAGCCCGATTATAACTATGTTGTACATAATGGAGGCTCTCGTCCCATGTGCGTGGATGCTTTGAATTGTACATGCGCAGAATGTGCACAATCATTCTGTTGACGACCTCTGTCTGGCCATCTGTTTGGGGATGGAAAGCTGTGGACTTGGTGAGCTTGGTATCCAACATCGACCAGAGGCTGGACCAAAATGTGCTGAGGAACCTGCTATCCCGATCTGATATGATAGAATGTGGGATCCCAAAGTGCACCCACACTCGTTCAAAGAAGAGTTTAGCAGTGGCTTCTGCTGTGATATTCTTCTTGCAGGCCGCCATAATGGCCATCTTCGAGAATCTGTCGATGACCACAAAAACATAGTCATTTCCCTGCTTAGTAGAAGGCAGGCCCGACATGTAATCCATGGAGATGGATTCCCAAGGTCGAGTAGGGGTAGGTAGAGGAGTATATAGGCCTTGCTTCTTGATGGTCAGTTTGGCAATGACACAAGCAGTGCAGGATCTGATGTGCTTCTCGACATCCTTTCGAAGGTTCGGCCAATAGAAATACTTCTGCAGGATTGCTACTGTTTTCTCGACCCCGAAATGCCCAGCGACTCGACTGTAGTGTGCTTCCCATATCATCTTGGCACACTCACTTGAAGGAACACAAAGGTGTCCCATGTGACATAAAAATGCATCTTGGAGGTGAAAATTTGGAACTTGCGTACCCCCCAGGAGTGCCTTGTAAGTTTGGCCGAATTCTGGGTCACTCTCATAGAGAAGCGGCCAATCAGAAGTCTCGTGCCCACAAGCGTTGAGTACAATGGTGAGCGCCACGATCGGTGGTCGGCTGAGGCAGTCTGCAACATGATTGGTGCTGTTATTATTATACTCAATAAACCAAATGAAAGCTGACACGGAATGTAGACCGCCACGATGGCGATCATTCGCAGCTTCCCTTGTGTACGTGTGTTTTTGCGGCTGTGGTGTGTGGATGATTGTTTCCTTCCCCAAAATGTAATGCTTCCATTGTCAACAAGCTTGCACAATGGAGTACATTTCTTTGTCATATGTGGGGTACTTGCGAGCTGTGTCAGACAATGTCTCACTGTGAAATGCCACTGGATGTCCCTGTTGAGTAAGAACTGCCCCAATAGCATAGTCAGAGGCATCTGTCTCGATCTCAAATGGCTGTTGCAAGTCTGGTAAAGTGAGCACTGGGGCAGAACAGAGGCGGTTTTTAGTTCTGTGAATGCCTTCTGTTGAGGTTCTGACCAAAAAAATTTTGCTCTCGCTCCTCCCTTGGTGACTTGACTCAAGGGCCAAGTGATATGAGAGAATCCCAACACGAACCTCCGATAGAAATTAGCAAGACCCAGAAAGCTGCGAAGCTCTGTTATAGTGGTTGGGGCTGGCCAATTCCGAATGACTTGGATCTTGGCTGGATCCACATGCACCCCCCTTTCATCAATAATGTATCCCAGATATTGAACCTGGGTCATGCCAAAAGTGCACTTCTCCAAATTGGCACACAACTTGTGTTGCCGCAGTGTTTGGAGGACTTGTCGGATGTAGTGAAGGTGCTCTTCCCAAGTCTGGCTGAAGATCAGAATGTCATCCAAGTACACCACTACAAATGAGTTGGTGAATGGCCGCAAGATGTCATCCATCATCCTCATGAAGGTGGCGGGGGCATTCGTCAACCCGAAAGGCATGACCAGCCATTCGAAAAGGCCTTCCTTGGCTTTGAAGGCAGTCTTCCACACATCGGAGGGTTCAATCGGTACCTGGTGATACCCAGACTTCAGGTCGATCTTGCTGAAATATTTTGCACCTTTGAGTTGGTCCCGAAGGTCATCAATCCGTGGGATTGGGTACCTATTCCGGACAGTGATCTTGTTCAGCGCCCGATAGTCAATACAGAGTCTCCACGTCCCATCCTTCTTCTGTGCCAACACGATCGGGCTCCCACGAGGCGATAGACGAGTCGATGTCGACCTTTCTGCCAACGACTCCTCGTCTGTCTCTTTGTTCATCATTCTCTGAAACGAGCAACGATAGATCGGTCCATTGGGTAGCGGCGCACCTGGGGTCAGATCAATCGGGTGCTTGACCTGACAGTGCAGAGGAACCCCTGTGGGTGAGGTGAATATGTCTCCATACTCCTCCACAACCTTATCCATTTGTTGTTGTTGTGCAGAGGAGCCCTGTCTGGAGGATGTGGCCACAGTCTTCTTCTTGCCCTGGGGGCGGTTCATCAGGAAAACGAATTTCCTGGTTTGGGAAATGAGCTTACTGCATTGTTTTGCAGTAACCAAAGAGATAGCAGCAGGAGGTGGTACCTCTGGTATCCTGTACAACTTATTTCCCAAAGTAACAATAATAGCACGAGGTCGAGACTCATACACAGCATGATGCTTCCACAAGTATGGTTGTCCTAATAATACATCAGAAACATCAATAGGCGCAACGTCACATAGTACCTCATCCGTGAAGGGCTTGATGCTATAGGGAAGGCGACACTGCCGGCTGACGCGGAGATCTCGTCCTTGGTGAAGCCACCCGATGGTGTATGGATGTGGGTGAGCTGTGGTCGGCAAGCCCAACCGCTTCACGGCGTCCGCTGAAATGAGGTTCTTTTGGCTCCCATTGTCGACAATGAACTGTACCGGGGAGCCCTTTACCCACATCTGGGAGTGGAAGAGACGTTCCTCCTCCTCTGGATCTTCCGGTTCCTCCTTTTGGATCTTTGCAGTGGCAACAGTGGCGTTAGGCTCCACATCAATAATGTTCCCTCGTTCATTCGCTGCACGAGGTTGCGTTTAGGGTCGGAAGCATGCATCGGCTGAGAAGCCTCATCACGGCCACTAGCGGCCCCAGCAGCAGCACTCACTTGTGTTGTGAGTGGAGCTCTTATGGAACTCACACCACTTTCCCGTGTCCTTCTTTGGCTTTGTGGTGCTGTTCTTTTCTTGTGGCTTAGATGAGTTGTATTTAGCCACCATGCCTTGGCTTGGTCCTTTGTTCTGCAGTTTGGAAGCACCTTTCCCTTGCTTTTGATTCGCAGATCCAAAGTCTCGCTTCTTCTGCTTGAATTTCTGCTCAATCTTGGCAGCATACCGGTATGCCGTGCCAAGCGAGGAGATGTCGAGGAACTCCATTTCCTCCTGAATGTATCTGTGCAGACAGCTGCGATACTTTAGCACCAGATGTTTCTCTGAATCTTTGATACCCAACTTTGTGCGCAGGGTATGGAACAGATTCGTCAGCTCATGCACATCTTGATCCCTTTGTTGTCGCGGCGTGGTCCATTGTATGTACTTGTCCTCATAGCTCCCCACGGGATAGTACTGTTCCTTGATGGCGTCTCGGAAAGAATTCCAAGTTGGTACGGCCGAGAACAGAGAGGGTTCTGTCTGGTCCTTGTTCTCACAATAGGTTTCCCACCAGTCCTTAACATGGGAGGTAGCTTTGAGGAGTGCAAAAATAATCTTCTCCCGGTCTGAAAAGTCATGAACCGAGAAATATCCTTCTAACAGATTCAACCATCTATCTACGGCATCCGCGTCTATTTGACCCTCAAATATGGGAATGTCAAAATTTACTTGTACCTTAAAAGGAGTCGCGCCTCCAGAGTGGCTGCTGGATGCAGATGCACCGCCGGTGGGTAGCCGTTGAAGGATCTGAGCAAAGTTATCCATCATCACGTTCCTTTGTGTTTCGAGGGCCTCCTCGAGCAATATTTTGATAGGATCTCCTGCTCCCTCATCTTTCTTTTCGTCCCCCATGGGCGTCCGTCGAGGTTTGCGAGGCTGATCTTGCAAAGGTTCCACCAGATCGAGCCCTAGCTCCTTATACCCCGGCCTCGTTGGGGACATGCAAAGAAGGATCGAGAAAAAGCAGACCGCTCTGATACCACTGATCCGGATTTATGCAGGAACGCAACAGAATAAACATATAACCATAAATACAGAGATGCAGCGGAAATAACACTTCATTTCATTAATGTCAAAGAACTGAAATTTGCTTACAGACAGAATGGAAATAAAACTAGCTAGGGCGCTGGTAGCTATCTCTGAGAAGAGATGTGGCGGCTACAGGCCTCTGAACTGAGTTACAATGAGGCTCGAGGGCCTATTTATCATTTAAAAACAATGGGAAATCCTAAACAGCCAAAACCCTAACCCTAGGAGATGAAGCGCCAAAACTATGGGCCCCGTTTGGGTAAATTGGTGTTTCAACTTCCCAGGGGCGTAACTTTGGCATACGATCTCCGTTTGACGCGTACCATACCTCGTTAGAAAGATCTATCCGAGGACTACAAATTTGGAATGGGCAACATCGGTCCATGGACCCATGTTGCCATCCGTTTTCCCAAAAAACGTCGTTTAGGGCCTCAAAACGGCTCCGGAAGTTTAGGACCCGAAAAACTGCTAAAAATAGTAAACTGTGCCGAAGCTGAGAAACTGAAATAGACAATGGTGGAGCCCCAAGTGGAATAGGCAGGTGACCACCAATATCCACCTGGATCACTCACCCTTCATCGTCTCAACACTGTCACCCCTTCCCAAATCTCAGTAGTGGAACTCTTCTCCTCATGGAAGGAACGATACCTATTGGCCATCTCCAACAAGATCCTTTGGGCCTGGGTTTGGATCTCCATCCCTAAGTTTGTATGTTGGAAAATATGGGTCGGCACTAATGAACATATCTTCAACAACATTTCTTCGTCCCCTTCCACTGTAGCTGCTAAAGCCAAAGCTCTCCTCCTTGAAACCTTGAGAAATCAACCCCTAAAATATGAAAACACTCTACTCCCTGAGGAATGCAAATGGTTTGGGACCTTGGTATTTAGGCACAGGATACAAAGTGCTGCCAAACCCCCTCTCAAACCTGAGTGGAGGTTAAGGGACATGGACGAAAATTTTCAAAGCTGGTGGAGGAAGTAGGGTACAACAACGATTTTCTTTGATGGTGCCTCCAAAGGAAACCCCAAGATAGCAGGTGTTGGAGGCCTCATTCTTTCTCTGGATGGCTCTATAAGAGAAACCTTCAGGTGGGGTTTATGATAGCGAGAAAAGAACCAAGCAGAAATCCTGGGCCTGTAAAAGCATGTCAAATCGTTAGAGAAAAAGGATTCAGAGAGCTGCAAGCACTCAAAGACTCTGATATTTTCATCAAAAAGATACGTTCGAAAGATCAGTTTAATGATGCTATCCTAAATAAGAGCTTACATAGGCTGAGTTACATTCCTCTTTCACTTCTTTTAAATGATTTCACATTCTCATAGATTCAAACAAAGAAGCTGACAGCTACGCCAACAAAGGATTCCTTCTCCCAGAAGGATATCTCAGTATAGACGATAGAATTCCTTCAAAAATTTGCGTTCCGTGAATGGTAGTCAAGCTTGTAACATGAACAATGTTTGTAGTCTTGTATTGACGGTTGTTTTGGCCCCAGTCCAACCTGATTTATCTATTAAATAAAGATCCTTATCCATTTCAGCTAGAAAAAAATGTATGGAGAGGTGGATTTCATCACTTCAAGAGTAGTAAAAATAAGGCAGTTGTGAAAATAGCTCCAACACCGAGAGATATTTGGTAGCATTTGTGGAGTAGGAAGACATGTCTTGTTCTGTCGTGTTGGCTACTTGACATAGCTTTCTTGATCTTGGGTAGAAGAAATGAATTTTTATTTATCTTAAATTATATTAACCATGAAATTTCTAACATTCATGGCACACTTTCCATCACATTTGTAGAGAAAATTATAACAGAGTATCACACTTTTCTTATCAGAGCTAAATGCTCCTATATGCAACAACGGTGAATTTCATCACTTAAGAGCGGTAAAAATAAGTTTATTGAGAAAACAACTCCAACACATTTGTAGAGAAAATTATAACACAATATCAAACTTTTCATATGAGAGATAAATGCTCCGATAAGAAACAACGATGGACTTCATCACTTAAGAGCAGTAAAAACAAGTTTATTGAGAAAAAAAATCCAACACATTTGTAGAGAAAATTAAAACACAATATCACATTTTTCTTATCAGATCTAAATGCTCGTATATGCAACAACGATGAATTTCATAAGTTCAAGAGTAGTAAAAACAATTTTATTGAGAAAAAAACTCTAGCACTAAGAGAGATTTGGAGGCCACTGTTGAATTGTTGAACATGTCTTTCTCTATGGTGTTGAATATTGGGCATGACTTTCTTGATCTTGTATACAAGGTTGTAAATTTGAATGTAGCTTATACTACATTAACCATGAAATTGTCAACATTTAGGGCACATTTTCCATCACATGTTTTAGAGAAAATTACAATAGAGTATCACATTTTTCTTATCATATCTAAATGTTCCTATATGCAACAACTACCTTGTGCCAGAGAGTTTAAATTTGTGGCTGCAACTTAGTTTTGGTACAACTTGGTTTTGGTTGTTACCTAGTTATCATGATTCAAAACTTTGTTATCATCTAAGATTCTTATAGCATTAGATATATTGTCTGAGCTAATGTCATGTTTTGTTTGTTAGAATGATTCAAAACCCAGTTATTATACCACATTATTGACTTTCTCATCCTTTTTTTTGTTTATGAACCCTTTAAAAAAACAACAAGAACATTTGATTTTACAGTGTGATCTCCCCAACATGGGTGGGGGTTTCAAAAATTGGAGAGTAAATTTAGCAGTTATTGTTAGAAATTGTTGTATAAGATGGAAAATTTGGATGCTTTGTAGACAATATGGATGTCATAAGATATATCTATTTTGAATTTTTTAGTGTCTCTAGCCACCATGCATCTAATAGGATCCATTTCAACTGAGAACATTAATAAATCACTGTGCGAATAATAACTTGTGACATCTATAGCCATTTCCTTTGATTGTGGATCAAGTTATAAACTAATAACTTGTGAAATCCCTAACCATTTTCTTTTATTGTAGATCAGGTTATAAGCTAGAATATAGTCTCTCTTCAAAAGACTCTATAGTATATATTGGATGGAGGGAAAGGTTACGATAAAACTTGTACAAAAAACCCCTTAGGGTTGTCTCAACTTTATTGTTAATTACATAGTGTGAATTTTGTAAAACTATAATCTATAGTAAGGACTCAATGGATTTTTTCTTTTTTAAGTTTTTTTTGGAATTGAAAAATAAAAAATATATAAAAGGTAAAATTATGCAGAGAATTTTTTTTTTTAACTTCAGAATAAAAAGTTGAGTAAGTTTGACATCATATAATATGAAAATTGTTCATGATTATAATGTAAAAAACATGTAAGATATGTATATAGTTTTTTTGAACGGAAGAAATTTGATATTCATTAACAAATAAAAATCCAAAAGAGTATTTATGTAGTTAAAAAATATTACAATTAAGTAAAGATAAATAATGTCCCATGAAATAATTTGGAAATTTAAAAAAATCACATATTTTAAAAAAGTTCATTGTTAATTTAATTTACTATAGTATCACATTTTTCTTATCATATCTAAATGTCCTTATATGCAACAACTACCTTGTGCCAGATAGTTTAAATTTGTGACTACAACTTAGTTTTGGTACAACTTAGTTTTGGTTGTCACCTAGTTATTATGATTTAAAACTTTGTTATCATCTCATATTCTTATAGCATTAGATATATTCTCTGAGCTAATGTGATTTTTTTTTCGTCAGAATGATTCAAAACCCAATTATTATACCACATTATTGACTTTCTCGTCGTTTTTTTTGTTTATGAACCCTTTAAAAAAACCACAAGAACATTTGGTTTTACACTGTGATCTCCCCAACATGGGTGGGGGTTTCAAAAATTGGAGATTAAATTTAGCGGTTATTGTTAGAAATTGTTGTATAAGATGGAAAATTTGGTTGGTTTGTAGACAATATAGATGTCATAAGATATATCTATTTTGTATTTTTTACTGTCTTTGGCCACCATGCATCTAATAGGATCCAGTTCAACTGATAACACCAATAAATCACTATGCGAATAATAACTTCTAACATCTCTAGCCATTTCCTTTGATTGTGGATCAAGTTATAAACTAATAACTTGTGAAATCCCTAACCATTTTCTTTTATTGTGGATGAGGTTATAAACTAGAATATACTCTCTCTTCAAAAGACACTGTAGTGTATATTGGATCGAGGGAAAGGTTATGATAAAACTTGTAGAAAAAACCCCTTAGGGTTGTTTCAACTTTATTGTTAATTACATAGTGTGATTTTTGTAAAACTACAATCTACAGTAAGGACTCAATGGATTTTTTCTTTTGTATTTTTTGTTTGGAATTGAAAAATGAAAAAAATATAAAAGATAAAATTTTGTAGTGAAAAACTTTGTTTAAAATTTCAGAATAAAAAGTTGAGTAAGTTTGACATCATATAATATGAAAATTGTTTATGATTATAAAGTAAAAAACATGTAAGATATGTATATAGTTTTTTTCAATAGAAATTTGATATTCATTAACAAATAAAAATCCAAAAGAGTATGTATGTAGTTACAAATTATTATGTAGTTAAAAACTATTACAATTAATTAAAGATAAATAATGCCCTATGAAATAATTTGGAAATTAAAAAAAATCACATATTTTAAAAAAATTCATTATTAATTTAATTTACTATAGTATCACATTTTTCTTATCATATCTAAATGTTCCTATATGCAACAACTACCTTGTGCAAGATAGTTTAAATTTGTGGCTACAACTTAGTTTTGGTACAACTTCGTTTTGGTTGTCACCTAGTTATCATGATTCAAAACTTTGTTATCGTCTCGGATTCTTATAGCATTAGATGTATTCTCTGAGATAATGTGATGTTTTGTTTGTCAGAATGATTCAGAACATAGTTATTATACCACATTATCGACTTTCTCGTCGTTTGTCTTGTTTATGAACCCTTTAAAAAAACCACAAGAACATTTGATTTTACACTCTGATCTCCCCAACATGGGTTGGGGTTTCAAAAATTGGAGAGTAAATTTAGCGGTTATTGTTAGAAATTGTTGTATAAGATGGAAAATTTGGATGGTTTGTAGACAATATCGATGTCATAAGATATATCTATTTTGAATTTTTGAGTGTCTCTGGCCACCATGCATCTAATAGGATCCATTTCAACTGAGAACATCAATAAATCACTGTGTGAATAATAACTTGTGTCATCTCTAGCCATTTCCTTTGATTGTGGATCAAGTTATAAACTAATAACTTGTGAAATCCCTAACCATTTTCTTTTATTGTGGATCAGGTTATAAGCTAGAGTATACTCTCTCTTCAAAAGACTCTATAGTATATATTGGATGTAGGGAAATTTTATGATAAAACTTGTACAAAAAACCGCTCAGGGTTGTCTCAACTTTATTTTTAATTACATAGTGTGAATTTTGTAGAACTATAATCTACAGTAAAGACTCAATGGATTTTTTCTTGTGAAAGTTTTGCTTAGAATTGAAAAGTAAAAAAAATATAAAAGATAAAATTTTGTAGTGAAAAACCTTGTTTAAAATTTCAGAATAAAAAGTTGAGTAAGTTTGACATCATATAATATGAAAATTGTTTATGATTATAAAGTAAAAAACATGTAAGATATGTATATAGTTTTTTTTGAATGGAAGAAATTTGATATTAATTAACAAATAAAAATCCAAAAGAGTATATATGTAGTTAAAAATTGTTATGTAGTTATAAACTATTACAATTAAGTAAAGATAAATAATGTCCTATGAAATAATTTGGAAATTTAAAAAAATCACATCTTTAAAAAAAAATTCATTATTAATTTAATTTTCTATATATTAATAAATAGTTGTAACATAGATAATATATAACAAAAAAACCATGTATTTTAGGAATAATAAAATAGTTGTAACAAAAATAATATAGAACAAGAAAAACTATCTATATTTGGATGTATGAAAATTTAAATACATTTTATTAAGTGAAATTTTAAAATAATAATGGTTATAAACATTTAAAAATAATTTTATTAAATAATTAGTTTAGATCTATATTATTTATGAGAGGGACCAATTATCTTTTTACTCTAAAAGAGGTTTGCATATCAAGAGATATGATCCTTCTTGGTTGTTGGCTCTTTGTAGATCTAGTGTTAAGATTTATCTAGACCATATTAATTTCCCTCTTTAAATAAACTACATTCCACATGAATACCATGGGTCAATACCATGGGCTGTTTTTATAGTTTATTATTATTATTACTAGTATTGTTTATTTTTTATTATATTTTGTATTTTGACCTAGATAAAATGTGTTAATCTTTTTATTTAATTTACTTTTATTTTTACTTTTGTGTAATTTGGCACAGTGAAAATGTTAAATTGAGGTTAAAATATAACAAACTTTTAATAACGACATTTTAACTTAAAAGTCACCAAAACTTAAATTCAATTTAACTTATTAAAAAGAAAAAGGAAAAAAACTAAAATTATAAAAAACATATAAAAAACTATTTACTTGTGGATGTAATGGCCTAAAACATTTCAATCGTCTAAAATTTGATCCAATGACTCAAACATGGACACAGTGGCATTTATGGGGAGTTGTTTTCAAATAATAGTGCCTTACGGTGTAATTATAACCGAGGTCGTGAGGAGGGAGGAGTTAACTGACGGAGGAGTATATGCTACTAGCGGAGGTAACTCAATGTTTATAAGAATATATGGAGGCGTTATATGCGGTGGGTCAGAGTGACAAAGACGCAAAAGGAGCATTATGTTGTGGATGCCATAACGTTATGCCAAAGAATTATGCTACATATGCCAGAACATTATGTCGGAAAGAAAGTGTTCCATCTACGTATTCATGTGCATCCAGTTCTTTCCTGGAAATGAATCCCACAAAATAACTTTGTATCATAGGAAAAATAGGGTGAATGCGACATGGCAAAAACTCACCCACGATGTAATCATACAATCAATTTGCAACAGAGGTAAAAGGGAATAAATGTCAATGTAAATGTATAAATAGACATTGATAGGAAATGGGGTCATTAAAATTGTATTCAATATATCACTCCCATCTATCGATGCTATTACTTGTCGCCACTCTCATTTATTCAAAAAATCCACCCTGCTTCCTCTCCACCTCACAACATTCCATTTCATGTTTTTTCATTTCTAGCTTTTTTAAAATACTGAATCAGTGGGTTTAATTAGTAAAATAATGTTATAAACCAATCACAAAATAAACCTAACACATTTTATCGTTGTCAATGATAATAAAAGTTTCACCAGTGTCAATGAATTTTATGCAAAAGAAGCTTTGCTGGGGTAGGGAGATTGCGAGATGAAATTATATATTTGATTATAAGGTGAGCTCTCTCTACACTAAGATCTACGGAGACATGAACTGGAAATACAATGATAGGTAAATGCCATTACGGGGTATAGAGATGATTCACTCTCACACTCATATTAATACTGACATTAACTGCATAAGCTGGGATGTGGGAAGATTGTGCAAGAAGGGCCAAATCATATAACAACATAAAATGGATGGTACATAGAAAACAGAGGGAATTTTTTTGGACACAAATAAAATAGAGAAAATGGCTACAAAATATATCACAGAGAATTGCAGGAGTTACATGTAGAAGGAAACTAATTTTCAACCTCCCACCTGTGCTAACACATATGGAATAGAAGGAAGATGAATCAGAACAAATGAATTGCATTTATTATTCACATTGATGAACATTTATAATACATTCTTGGATTCATATTCCAAATTCTCTTGGACTCCCTTTCACTATCCAAGTCCCACTCCTTAACCCTTAGCGGATTAGGTGTCTAACAATAACCCTCTCTCTCTAAGTTTAGAGTTTTTCAATCTTCGAGGATTGAAGAGAGGGTACACAAGCCCAATATATTTTGACTCACCATTATGATCAATGAATTCTGAATCAAGTGCATTAATATACCATCTTTTCTCCCATGAAGGGGTTCTAACTAAGGAAAATGACAAAATCGTTGTTTTGGAAAACAAGCATGAAGAAGTTGAAAGAGAGGAAGAGGAGCTGGTCAATATTTCCTAATATTCTCCTATATATTATGATGTATTAAAATAAACCCACATTCTTCTCCTCCAGTAACAGTATTTATAATAAAAAAATCCACATATATGGTGGCCAACATAAATACACATATATGGTGGGCAACATTCTTTTGACTCTTGTGGATCTAATGAGGGCTCAATTTCGCTCAAATCTTAAAAATATTTTTCGTTTACATCACTTTGTGCCAACCATTTGTATGAATATTTTCCTATACTCAATAGCTGGTATGCTTAAGCTCCAATAATTTTAGTAGTGGATTTCCAACCTTTTGAATTTAAACTAAAAAAAAATTATTCTTTCAAAAATATTGAATTATGTGATCCTTATGTAATTTTTGTATTAATACAAATTTATGATAACAATTAAAAAAACAAGAAAACTAAAAAGATAATTCTAAATATAAATGTTTCCCCAAAACGGTTTATTTATGAAAAACATATAAAATATCTCTCACATATGCATATTGTCAGCTAGACTAGTGAAAATAAAAGTTGTCCAAAATAAGTTACTTATGAAAATAATAAATTAATCCCATATCCATATTCAAATAGGGGAAAAGCATACGAAGGGAAAATTCATGGGTTTGACTGCGAGGTTTAGGTGCAGTGCTTGTGGTTGTTGGCCACTTGTAGCGAGACCTTATAGGTTTTAATGGGTATGGCCAGGAGGTTTAGGTGCACAAGTGGTGGTTGTTGGCCATAGTGAGTCCTGATAGGATTGATTGTAGACAAGTGACAGGTCGGGCTAGAAGCGAAGAGCAAGAGACACTTGAATATGTAAGGTCAAAATTTACAATATCATTAGTTTGAAGATAATCTCAGATGAATTTCAATCAGGCAAAGTATACAAAGCTCCACTAGAGAAGAAGGGGCATGTGAAGTCGTATTTTTAGCGTATTTTTTAGTTCCTTATTGGAGGGCCTTACACATTTATGTCTCTCTTGTTTTATTACCTTTGGGACAATTATGCATGTTCTACATTGATTTTGTTTTGTATTCCTCTTCTTCACATGATTTTTGCCTCCATTTTGTTGTGCGGTAATATTGGTGTTTAGTATTTGGTAGTGTGGGGTATGTAGATACATATAGGAATTATCAGACTGTGTGTTGTAGTTATATGAAGGAGCTGAGGGGGGCATTGAGTTGCCTTTAAGTTTCAGGATTAGTTGTGCGGGGGGACGTGGCTAGAGGCTTAGGCTTAGCTCACATATAGGACACCACTTTCAAAGGTATTTATTGGAGGGTAGTTTTTTTTGGGGGATGAGGAGTACATATATCCACCTAAGGGTTTTACTTCTTGGGTTCTTTACTATAGGCTCATAGTACCATGGACCATTGGATATGTGGGTAATACCCGAGAGAAGTAATGAATTATGCTATGGGGTTATAGGTGGTTAGCCATGAATTTTTTTGCACCTTCTAGACTACACAGGGCAGGATTTAGGTAGTCTATAGAAATTTATATATTGAATTTTCTAGAGGGTGGTAACTGACTCGATAGGTGCTGTGTACTTTGTGAATTTTGCTGGAAGTAGACGGGTTACATGTACATATATTTTTTTTGACAACATGGAGATGTTTGGTGGCATGATATGAACCATAGGAATGAACACTCGACGGTCATGGAAATGTGCAATCCCCCACAGCTAAGGCAGTCATCCAAGCAGCCATTCTAGTCGAGTGGGAAGCCAGTTTTGCAGTCTGGCAAAGCCCATTGACAATGGACCCTCACATTGAGTTTATTCTCAGTAATGGCTATTACGGTATTATGCGGTCACTGAGTAGAACTAAACACAAAGTGCTACAGGCTATTTCAGGGGAATCTCAATTACATACGGGCTCAGAGAAATTTTGGCAAAGTTTGGAGAGGCTAAGGGAGAAATCCCTTGTGGGAAAGTGGAAACATCTCAAAATGTCAAGAGCTCAAGAAAAGGTCTCGACTTAGGAGGTCTCGTTTCCTACATTAAAATATAGACCCAAGGTTAGTTTGTTACCATAATTGTTTGTTGTGCTTCCATTTTCTCTGTTAGGAGGATGCATAGAAAATTTTAATAGAGACCTAGGTGAAGGGAAGGGGATTCTTTACACTTAAAATATGGAAAGCAAGCTTTGACTTGATGGCTAACATTCTGAGGCAAAAACTATTTTGGGTTAAGCTCCCTGGCTTACCCATGGAACTATGGAACGAGGTGGTAGTAAAAACGTTTCCAACTGTATCGGGAGGTATTATTTTCGGGATGGAGGCATCCATGGTCAGCTCGATAAAGGAATTTCATGGGTCATTATGGAATTGGATTCGACGTGAGGGATGTTGGAGAACCTGGTGTTTAATTGGGTTAATTTCTCTATAAAACTGTTAATTGAGTTTTGGGGACTACACTTTAGGTGTCTTAAGTTCCAGAAGACATGTAATTTACATGCTTTCAATCAATTATCTGTTCTATGGAAGGGGGGATATCCTGTCTGATGGGTTGGTGAAGTATTGGACTGCAACACTCAAACATCATCAAAGCTTTCCGAGGGACTCTCATAGATGACACAAACGTTGGAGGATATGAAACAGTACGACACCTCACAAGGGAACTTGGACACGTCCCATAATTTGGTGTATGATAGTGATAATATATATAATCATATATATTCCACTCTTAATGATTTCCCAAAACCTCTTGCACATGGATAATTGAGTAGTATGTATGTTGTTAAGGGTATGTGAGATATATTGTTGGATGTGGTGGTTTCTCCTAGTTTTACAATGCAAGAGAGAGTCTCAAGTGCTCCTTTGATACTGTATTTGAAGATAACCATAAGCCATGTTCAGTTATTGTTGACATGGGTTCTAACCAATATTTTTCGCATATATACCTATGTCTACTTTGTATTCTTACACAGATAAGGATGTAACACTTAGTAGCCATGTAAACCCTCCTTCACCCTTTCTCGATCTTCTGTTATCTGTTGACAATCTAGGGAGGGGAGAGGGTTCTAATTGGGAGGGTGAGGTCATGACAGCTTTGCCTAGCCCACTAGTGAGTAGGTCCACTCTGGGATTGGATTGTATTATTCTTCTGGAACATGGTGTCAACCAGTACACATTTATCCATTCAGGTCCACTATTTCTCCCACAAGGGAGGATAAGATTGGAAATTGTATCTTACATTATGTCCCTTAGGACAGTGATATGTAAGCCTTACTCCGAGATTCGAATGATATGGTTCCTCTAGATATTAAGAGGTATTTCATTGTGCCTACTAAAAATTTAGGTAAATCGACACAACCTCCTTCTGTTTCACATAGGAAAAAAATGTATTCCAAGATAAAAGAAAGTATAAGATTGTAATCCTGGTGAATGTTTGCTAACTCTACATGAGGCTATTTTTCTTGATAAGACTTTCACGGTGGCGGCAGTTTTGATTTCATTTTTTAAAAGTATCTGGGCCCTTAGAGGGGATAATATTGTTTCGAATGTTCCCAATGATCATTTTATCCTTAAACATCAGCGGTTTGGGAGTTGAATGAAAAAAAAACTCTATTCTTGGTATTGTTCATATTTTCCAACCACTACAAGGAAAAGAACCTCTAACGGAGGTTATAAAGAAGGTTTTTAGTGTTATAAAATTGGCCAAAATTGTCAAAAAAACATATCGTACCACATCTGTTTATGGTTACGGAGGTTTTGGCAGAGCTTTTAATGGAAATTCAACAGAACTAAAAAAAAATGGGCAGCCACAGGTTATTACGGATGTTGTTTTCCTTGGTGCGCTAATCAGGATTTAACACACTGGTGCATACCTGTAGACGGCACCCCAGGGTGGTGGAAGAAGAATGTACCAGGTCATTAAGGTATAAAATAGTACCGGGCGTAGTGTTGGTGATACAACGCACGGGGTCGTTATAATTGGTTTTGGGATTTGAGTGGTGCCCATAGGTCGTATCAACGTGTCGGTGCGTAGACTTATAGAAACGCACAGGTGTATCCTTTCACAAAAATGCACCAAGCTTTATAATTGGTATCAATATTCGTGCGGTGCAAATATGTCATACAAATACACCGGTGCGTATAGACTCTTAAACGCCCTGGTGCGTAGTGTCACACAAATGCACAAAGGTTTATAATTGGTATCGATATTCCTGCAGTGCCCATAGGTCGTCTAAATGCACTGGTGCGTATAGACACAAAAACGCCCCAGTGCGTATATAGATATAAACGCACCGGAGAGCCGTACCACACAAACGCCTTGATATTTTTAACTGGTTTTGGTATTTGTGCGGTGCCCATAGGTCGTAAAAACACACTGGGGTGCTTAAGAATACAAGTGCATTGGTGTAATTATACACGCATCAATTTCCATTTTGTATTTTTTAGAAACATCGACCTGTGACAGTGCAATTATTGAGATTGTTTTAAATTCATTATTCATCAAAAGTCGACACATCTTATAACAATATTCATATTAATTAATTTTTTATTAATGAATTTTAATGTGATGTTTGGATTAATTTGTTATATCATATCAAAATTATTGCGGTTTTTTAAAATTCATTATTCATCAAAGGTCAACACATATATATATTATAACAATATTCATATGAATTAATTTTTTATTAGTGCATTTGAGAACAACAATGGAGAACGCAATAGAATAAATTAAATTTTTTTTATTATATATATATATATATATATATGAATAAGACATGCTTTTTCATACAAAATGGGAAAGTTATTGGTATCCCTTTATCTTTCAATTGTGACACTATGTCCATCACATTAAAGAAAATGTCTGATTTCATAGACATTTTTCAAAAAATACAACACCTTGCTTTTATATCCAAACGTAGTGATCATCATTCTTTGCTCGAACTGTTGTCACTACTAGAGCTACCTCCATGACTTGGGTTATTTTTTAGAAATGTTTTGTTCACGGTGTTGATTGTTTTCTTCTTCTTCACCTTCCATCTACAAACGTAAACAAAATTTTTAATAAGTGTATATACATTGGTGAGAATAATGAAAATTGCAATATTAAATAATATACATCAATGTAAATAAAAAAGAGATGATGTACCAATGCAAAAATTGACTCATAAACTATACACATTCTTTAAAAACCATATAACATGCCATCTTTCAAGATTTGATCTGTTGGCGTAATGCCATACTTTGTTTCCTGCAAGTTTTATACCCCATAACAAATCATATATTTAATATAAAATATTTTTTTTTCTATTAATTATAGACAGAGCTAAGTAAAACAAGATTGATAGATGCTTACAAATTCCACAATTAAGTTCTGATATGCCAACATATATGCACAACCCATATTTAACTCAATTTCAATAAATTCCTCTGATGGTTCTTCTTTGTATGTTAGCGCCTGCTTGAAGGCATTCAATGATAGTTTTTGTAAAACAACTTAAAAAATACAAAAATGAAATCTATTTAAGTTGTTATAAGGAAGTAACAATTACTCACAAACTTCGATATCAATCATTTTCTTCCTTTTCATCCTATTTTATGTGCTGAATGGGTTCCATTTTCTTTTCTTTTCTGCAGGAAAATAGTTGAAAATTAATATTTAATGCTAAATTGTTTATTTATTTTACCTAATCATCAAAAAATTCAATGATTAAATATTAAATTTGAAGCAAGTTGTTGTTTAGATGGCTCCTTCAGCGATGCAATTTTGTCCATTTCTTTGACCATCTCCTTGTACACCTTTTTGGACATTCCTACTGGCATATTTCTGATATCAGCTCGCTCATCTTTTGATATTTTCATAATCTTCCTGAAAATGTAACATGACAATAAACTATTTAATTTTTATATTGATATATGAAAAGTAAGTATAACAAAAGTGATATTTATAAATAATTCTAGACAAACATCTAAAGGAATATTAGTTTTGCATTCTTTCTTTTTTGTTGTTGTACGTTTTTGCTATTAAAAGTCTTACATGTCTCATTGACCAATTCTCTGGAAACTCTTCCTGTAGTTTACATAAAATTTTGTTCTTTGAATCGTTGGATTGGTTTTTGAATTATAAGTGGAAATAACTTCTATACATTCATTCCACTAGATTCCTCAAACTTTTGTAAAAAATTTTCCCCATTTCATTAACCTCCAGCACCACTCCAGATGAGCTAAGGAGCAATTCATTTTCGTTTGCATGTTCTATTTTTTTTCTTTTCTTAGAACAACATTCATTTTCTCAGTTCTTGGTCCCTGTAGAGCATCAAAAATATGTGAATTAATAGAATTTTTCACACATGTTATCTAATAATTTTAATGATATTATTAATGAAAACTAAAAAAATAAACTCATACTAGATTGATAGTATTTTTTCATTCACCTGATCCATCCTTTTGCAATTTTTCCATCAAGATTTTACGCTCTTCTGGTCCTAGATCAGAAATAATCTTATTGAGCTTTGTCATTTTGTGGCTCTGCATGATACACAGTAAACAATACGTATTATTTAAACATACATATAGTTCAAAAAAAAAATTGTAAAAAATTTACAAAGAGCTTGCCTTTTTTGCTTTTCTTGATGTGTTATCAGTATTTTTTTTATTTGATCACTTGTCACTCATTTCTTAATCAATCCAAAACCTATACCATACCATTGAATCATATATTTATAAATAAATTTTCAACTTTTCAAGTAAAAAAAAAATCTCAAAAAAAAGGTGCGCCATTCATGGTTTACGCACCGACGTTGGTGCATGTCGCTCTTCCAAACACACCGCCAAAACAACATAATAGACCATACGGTGCTCTATGTAAACAAGAAGCACTGGTGCATTACATGTCAATGACTGCACTGGTTAACCATGATAAAATAATAAAAATTTTCCAGTGTTAGTTTTTTAGCATAAATCGGTGCCATATTTTACATATGGTACACCGATAAAAAAAACATTAAATTTTTATCACATTACATTTTACTGTGTGCTTGTAACATACAGAGCATCAGGGCACTAAGTTAGTTCAGGTGCACTGATAAAAAAAATCTGTTTTTTTTTTATTTCATGCCAAGGCCCACATGGATTGGGATCCTACTATGCTAATCACCCCATCGGTTGGATGTATTAGGTCTATATTTAGCAATACAAACCTTATAAATATAAATTTAAAAGCCCTAATTCTAAAATCACAGAAAGAGGAAGAAGAAAGGGGACAAACAAAAAGAATGTAAGGTTTGTATTTTTGAAAGTTTTTTTTTCGAAACAGAACATTCGCGGTGTGCCATAATGAAATAGTGCACTGACTGCATATTTTACAAATGGAGCACTGAAAAAATATTTTGTTTTTCTATATTTTTATCACAGTACTTACGTGGTGCACTAGGATAACATAACACACCAGTGTGTTATTCCGCATAGGCCACACCGACAACTTTTTTTTTAAAGTTTACGCAAGGGTCGACATGGATTGGGATTAGATTATGCAGGTCCTCCCATTGGTTGGATGTCTTAGGCTTATATTTTGTAATACAAACCCTATAAATATAAATTCATAATTCATAATTCTAAAATCGCAGAAAGTGGGAGAAGAAAGGGTAGAAACAAAAAGAATGTAGGGTTTGTTTCTAAAATGGTTTTTTTTCAAAACAGCACGTTTTCGGTGCACCATAATGCAATAGTGTGCCGGTGCCATATGTTACATATGGTGCACTGATAAAAACATATTTTATTTTTTTTATTTTTTATCACTCTACTTTCGTGGTTTGCTTCTATAACCGAGCGCACCGGTGTGCTTTGTTACGTAGAACGCACCGACGAAAAAAAGTCTGTATTTTTTTATGATTGACGCAAGGGCCGACATGGTTTTGGATCTGGCTATGCAGGTCCTCCTGTTGGTTGGATGTCTTAGGCTTATATTTAGAAATAAAAACCCTATAAATATAAATTGAAAAGCCCTAATTCTGAAATCATAGAAAGTGGGAGAAGAAAGGGTAGAAACAAAAAGAATGTATGGTTTGTTTCTAAAATATTTTTTTTACAAAACTGCATGTTTGCAGTGCGCCATAATGCATTAGTGCACCGGTGCCATATGTTACATATGGAACACTGATAAAAACATATTTAATTTTTTTTTTAATCACTATACTTTCATAGTGCGCTGCTATAACAAAGTGTACTGGTGCGCTATGTTACACAGGGCGCACCGGTGTGTTATGTTACACAGGGCGCACCGACGAAAAAAAAATATGTATCTTTTTAAGATTGAAACAAGGGCCAACATGGATTGGGATACAAATATGCAATTCGTCCTAAGGGTTGGATGACTTATGACTATACAAACCCTATAAATATAAATTGAAAAGAAAGAGGGAGAAGAAAGGGAAGAAACAAAAATAATCTAGGGTTTTGTTTGTAAAAATGGATTTCTTTTTTATTTTTGTTTCTAAAAACTACATAAAAGGTTTAAAAAAATGCAGAAAAAGAAGTTAAAAAAACAATAATCTTTGATTTTGTTATTTTACTTCATAAAAAAACTACAGAAAAAATTAAAAAGAAACAATATACTTTGATTTCTTATTTTACTGCATAAAAAAAACTACAGAAAAAAGTACAAAAAAACAATAAACTTACTCACATCATTTGAAATTCTATGATACAGGATTTGAATAACTAAAGGTTTGGAATTATGATTGTCTGAATACTTCTGTTCGAACATATTTCCCTGCTCCACAGTGCTCTCATGCTCTGTTTGCTCCAGGTATGTATCTTGCAAATCTCTGGCTGAATTTTTTTGCAAAAATAGTGAAATAATGAAAAGTGTTTGGTATTTAAAGAATTTTTTTATGAAATTAGATTTTCGAAAATATTTTTCCGCCCATGTTTCAATTTACCACTTTTCTTCACTTAAAGAAAATAGGGTTGCACTTTTTTTATTTGTGGTTATTCATTTAGCGGTGCGTCCTTTAATTGAACCGCACCGTTGCATCATGTTATAAAATAGTACCGGTGCGCAAAATAAAAATAAAAAACTCACCGGTGCGATTATCTGTACATTATGGATCGAAATTACATTTAAGTTTGTGCACTAAAATTTATTGTTGTTTTTCTCAAATGCAGGGAGAAAATATGTATATTACATGGAATGGACAATTCCATATATATTGATTAATATGTAATTATTTCAATGTATATATCAATATCCTATATATATTGATTAATATGTGATTATTTCAACGTCAAACCAATTTATAATCATGCAATATTGTCAACGTGGTTACTAATCGATATCATATATTTTGTACTAATCGTCAGGGAAAATTTTAAGGGCTAATATTTACAGGTGGGCTAATTTTCCATGCTTTTTCAAAAAACAAGATTCGCCAATTTCCATCTTTTTCGAAAATGATTCGCCTAAATTTTATAGCACACCATTATTTTACCTTAAAATCACCAAAATATTATATTGACTAATATAAAATCATTGGAAATATAAATATTTCTACAAAAATATTGCCAAAAAATTTACAACTTTCATATTAGGGACTAGTAATATTTGCCAAGGTTTCTAAACTTTAAGATAAATTTCCATCCTTAAAATTTTCCTTTGTAATTGTGTTCAATTTTTTTTTCTAATTATTAGGATTCTAGTGATTATGAACGACCTACCTACCATCTTTCATTGCACCCCATGACAATGTCAAATCGAGAGAAGACTAAATTAATAGAAAAAATCGATGAGGAACAATACCAAGAATGGTTGAATCAACCACTGATTCAATTCCTGCTACATCCAGATTCACCAATTAGGAATGACTTCAACAACAGTAGTTCTTCACAAGCTGGAAATGGAGGAAATCAAATAGAGGTTGGTATGGATCATTACTTAAGGGATGTGAATTCCATGGAGAAAATGTTGTTAGATGCATTGCAAAATTATGATCAGCTACGGGATGATGCTCATATCGCTGACACCTTTTTCGAAAGCCTTAAATTTGCTTCCACCACCCCTCTCTTTGGACCTGGTAGTCAGTCAAATTCTACCCAGTCGGGGACAAAAATGTTACTGTATAGCTTGAAAGAAAATTTTGGCTTGTCGAATGCATGTTTCTGGGAACTTTTGAGGTAAGTTACCATAAAGTACTCCCCTTATATAAATTTGAAATATAATCAGTACACTGAAATGAACATTACAAATGTTAAATTTTATGAACGTTAATAATTATATCAACATTAATGTACATTTGATATTAATATATTTTTCCATGATCATCAACTACATATTATTCAAAGATAAGGTTCTTCTGAGTGACAATCTCTTGCCCGGTAGCTGTGAAGAGGCAAAGAAATTGTTGAAAATGTTGGGTGTTGAGTAAATATCATATCATGCATGTCCAAATGATTATATTCTATATATAGGAGAATATGAAAACAAAGAGATGTTTCTGAAATGTGGGCATGATAGGTATGATAAATCAAAAAAGAAGGGTAAATCACGTACTGGTCCTCCTTTTAAGATATTGAGGCACATGCCTATAATCCCAAGGATTCAAAGGCTCTTTTGTTCCAAAGAATTAGCTATGTTGCAAGGATGGCATGCCTCACACAGAACTGAGTTGGGAGTTATGGGAATCCCAACTGATTCAGTAGCCATGAAGCATATAGAGGATACAAGGCCTGAAAAATTCACGAATGAAGTACAAAGTCTATGACTCAGCATAGCCATGGATGGCGTCAACCGATATTCCCTCCAGAACACCAATTATTATGTTTGGCCTATAGTAGTGATTAATAACAATATCCCCCGATGGCTTTCTATGAAGAATGAACATCTTATGTTGACTCTCATAGTCCCAGGTAGAAGACAAGTGAAGAATATGGATGTCTACTTACAACCACTAGTAGATGAATTGAAGGAATTATGGGATGGGTTAAATGTATACGATGTATCAAGACCCATCGTAGGAGAGAGGATTTTTATGTTGTATGGAATATGTGCTTACACGACACATGATTATCCAGGCTTAGGATTTTTCTCTAGTAAATTACATGTTTAATTTATTGATTTATTTATATATAATGTAACAATATTCTTTCACATATTAGTTATTTAACTCATTGTAATAATATTTGTTCTGATCTTCATGATATTCTTTAATGTGCCATGCATAATAATTAATGTATATAAATATAATCTTGCAGGTCTTGTAACAAAAGGGTATTTTGGATGTAAATGTTATGGACCTTCTCTGAAAGCTAGATGCTCGAAGGACCTACGAAATCTAGTGTATGATATCCCCAGGATATTCCTACTAGAACAACACCCTTACAGAAGAGCAACATCTGCTTTCAATGGTAAACGAGAGAGAACCCAAAGGCTTCCAATAATGACACCAGCTGAATGGCTTAGAGCATATGAGAGAGAGAAGGAGAAGGAGTTCATAGAAATGTTCGATTCAAATGGGAAGCGTAAGTTCAATGATCTAGATTTCTTCAACACCTATGTTGAGAAATTTCCCATTGAGATGAAAAGGAAATCTATCTTTTATCACCTCCCATATTGGGAGCATCTTATTATTGACCACTTATTATATCCCATGCATATATTTAAAAATGTTTCATCTTCTTTATGGAGGCTCATATCATCGAAAAAAAGTGACACATTGGCTATTAGGAAAGATCTTATTACCTGAAAAACTAAAAATAAATATTAGCCAAGACAATTAGAAAGTACGGGATCAGAGACAGTCTTGGTCCCTCTAATTCATGGGTTTTCAAAGAAGGTGATGTCCCATGGATTTAAAAAAAAAGATGATATATCTTTGGCAGAGGAAGCTATAATGGATTTGCGGGTGCCAACTTCGTACGTGTCTTCACTACGACGCTGCTTCACCGTGAATTACCATTTGTTGGGGTTGAAATTGCATGACCATTTGAATCTTCTAAGAGTACGTAAAATGTTAAAATCATGATTTTATTATTTGTTATATTAATAAATTTTATCCCATGCGGGGATAATAAAACATGACTAATGTTGTATATTATTGCACGTGTTTATAACTTTGTAGTGTCATTATCATTTGTTTGTGTGTGGGTATGTGAAACATAAATTCCCTTACGACCTAGGACATGCTATATCTAAATTATCTGCATTTGTACGTTGGATCACGCCAAAGGAGATTCATGTGGCTAGCATTCCACAGTGGCATCAAGAGATAGTTGAGATTGTTTTTATGTTTGAGAAGGAACTGCCAAAGATTTTCATCGACTTACAGGTTCATATTATAATCCACCTGATAGATGAGGTTGAATTAGTTGGGGTTGTTTCTTGTCGTTGGATGTTCTTCTTAGAGAGGTACATGAAGAAATTGAAAGGTTTTGTTCGACAAAGGGAAAAACCCGAGGGGTCTATGGCAGAGGGGTACATATCATATGAGTCTTTCTACTATGCCAGTGAGTACATCAAGAATATTGACAACAGACCATGTGCAGTGATTTGGGACGATCAAATAGATGAAGACAAAAGAGAAGGAGAGTTGCTCGGAACGAGTGGAAAAAACCACTTGATAAAGAGTAAGCGACTTATAATTTTTAAAATTTACAAAAAGTAATTAATATTCATGTTGAAATTCGATATAATGTATATTTTGATCTCTAATTATTATATAACGTTGGTTTCATTTCATCAACAAATGCAGAAATTGAAGCAATCAAGAAATTCATTCTTTACAATTCTAAAACAACACAACCGTGGGTAGCATTGTATGAACAAAACAGGATGAAATGGGACAGTGACAGGAAAGAATTCAGACAATTGAATGGTAGAAGTGTGCCTCATACCGATCATTTAAAAGATAATATGTGAAAAATATGCCCCAATAGTTGGGTTGCTGACCAAGTCAGAGAGAAATACGATGCTACCGGTCGTTACCCGCATGTTGAAGAGGGTGAGCTAAACATAAGGATTGGGTGTGGCAACTCGGTAATAATCTTTTTAATTTATATGTAAATTTGAAAATTATATTAAGACATTTACATTTCATATTTAACTTTTGGATTATTATTTATAAGAAAACTGACACTATGTTTTTTTTAACTTTTTTATAATAGGTGCATTTTTACCCATCTATGTGGGCATATGGACACCATTTTCACATAGAAAATGCCGATGTTGGAAACATCACAGTGGACTATGGAGTGGAAGTCGAGTTTGATCAATCTAGTCGATCTAGCCACCGTGATCAACAACTAGCACTAGGGACGTTAGGTTACGTCGGAAAGATACAAGAGATCATTGAAGTGGATTTTTCTTCTTTCCAATGTGATATTTTTAGGTGCAAGTAGTGGGACACCTTTGATCGGAATAATTTAAAGGAATATCATGATAGTAGGTTGATATGTATCAACTCTAGAAAGATGTGGGATGAAGCTAAGGAGCCCTATGTTTTCCCTAAACACTACAACCAGGTGTTTTTATACCCAGATGTGTTGAATAGGGATTGGTGGTTCATATTGACACATGACCCTGGATCAAAACATATTTTTTAGAACATTAGTGTTATCATGCCATGCGAGCTAGAAGATAATGAGGGTGATCATGAGAACCGAGAGTGATATGGTACATGTGTTATTTCATCAATATTTATACTTTTTAAGATGGGTTTTTCGAAATATTAATATAATATGTATTTTGAATTAATTGGTAATTTGCATTGTGTTAATGTTAAAATCAATAATTCACTTGATAATTTGGTATTATGTAATTGATCTCGAAAACAATGCAGGCATATTGTATAAATTAATTCTTTTTTTGTATCTAAGATCATAATAAAATAACGATAATTTTAAAGCACAATAATTTATTTTCATTATTTTCTAAACTCTATTATATTACAATAGATCATATTATTTTAGATTTATTATTTTACAATTATTTAAAATTTAAAAATTTTAATAAATTCATTTCACATTAATACAATTAAAATTTTACAAATATTTTACATACAATTACAACTATAATTATAATTAGAATGAAAATTACAATTACAATTACAATTTTACAATTTCACGTACAATTACAATTATAACAATTACAATCTTATAATTTTACATATATACAATTACAATTTTACAATTTAAAAAATTACAATTACAATTACAATTTTAGAAATTCACATATATCCCATTACAATTACAATTTTAGAATTTTAAATACAATTAGAAATACAAATATTAAAAATTTACAATATCATGTTCATTTGGTATTAAATTAATTAATAAACATCACATTCATGATAACCATCATAGAAACATCATATTTGACTAAAAAACACATTCCAAAATTGCTAACTGCATCATCGTGATCATGATCATCTAACAAAAAACAATTAACATTATATATTAACATCATTAGTACAACACAAACATCAAATATACATCTCATGTCAAATATACATCTCATGTTATCACATACACATCTATCTACAAGCTGCACATTAAATGAACATATCTAACATGACCTAACAACATACACATCATGATGGTCACCAATATGTAAATTAAGTACAACTGCAACATGAGCATAAAATACATGGACCATATATATATCTATATATATATATAAATGAATAATGTTAAAAATTTACAACTGTAATATAAATGTCATGGATCAGCTAGTGGTAGTACAACATCAATATATGTACTAGCGGTCGATGGTCCAGTCTCATCTCCATGATGACTGTTGGTAGATGCTAGTGGAGGATCATGCAAATCTTGCGTGGCGTGAGGCTGTGAACGATGATGAGATGATGGTACGTTGCGCCTCACAAACTGTCCATCATGTGATGTGGTTTGATCATAACATGCAACAATCCTCTTCAGACGCATAAAAGTTGTCGTAACTCCTACAACATGCCGCATCAGGCTATACATGTCATGCGACATGCCTCTCCACATCCGTAATAGCCTCTCATTGGCCTCTATGTCTCTAAAATCAGTGGGCCTAATGTCTGCCTCAAAAATCAATGCAATGAGTTGGTCTCCCAACTCCATCTTGTATCTAGCATCACTAAGACATCGACCGCGCACCGAGACACCGGCAAGAGCAGGTCTATGATCTGCACCAGCCTCCTGATGATACTTGGAAATATCTGGCATGCCTTCATCCTCATCATAATCCACACCTGGATCAGGTGGTTGTGGCAGCATCTCCTCGCCATCAAAAGAGCCAATGTCTGCAAAATATATACAAGTACACAACAATAATTAGAGGATTTTATTACACAATTGAATAAAAACAAGTTAAAGAACATGTTCGAATAAGTGAAATGTTCGAATAAGTTTAAATAAAACGGTAAGATTACCTCCCTTGTGCATGAGCACAACATCTATCTAACGTTGTACAAAATTACCACAAAAAAATGGTAGACCATCTGACAAGTGATGGCTACTGTAGTAAAGAATCAACATAAAATAAAAGTTGGTAACTAATATGTTGCCCATCACTAGTGTTGTGCGAAATGGTGGAAATGATAAGTGAGAGACACTAGACCTCCTCACGACCAAATGCACCAATATGTAACTGCCCTCCAGCAACCTAAAACTCTGCACGAGATACTAAATTTTATCTGACATATTTCTGGGAGTAAACTAATTAACTCCCTTCCACATAGCTAGCTGGAACCTCTAGGAATGAGGGAAAATCCACCCCTCTTCTTGATAGCCCTGTAATAAAATATACATCCTCCTCAGTGGGTGTGTACCACTGGTTGATACCAACCTGGAAAGCCTGTTGTTGGGCATTCCACCTTTGGATAAGATGTCTCAAAAATAAACTATGGGACTTTAGGGAAGTAGCCTCCTCATAGAACTTTAGGAGGCCTACCTGCCTAACAAGCCCCTGTGTCACTGTTGTAATAGGGTGAGGGTACGTATATCTCTCCCTTTCTCTTACCTCCAACAGGCGAACCATGTTATAATGTTCCGCCTGTTTTTGTTGTTATTGGCCCTCTTCTCTCCTTTCATGTCTCTGAATGATTGACATATTAAACACAATTTTTTATTAAATGACACATGTATTTACAAATATATGTATATAATTATCTTTTGAAAAATAAATAAAACAAGAGTCGGTGCGCCAAAAGAACAATCATGCACTGGTCCCGGTGCGTCTCCCCACGGAATGCACCAGATATGGTGCACCTCATGATATCCACCGCACCAGACGCGGTGCTCCAGAAAATGTTTTTAAGGCACTTTTCACTACGTGTGGTGTCAGGAGGCTGGTGCACTAATTTCACTATCGGCCCAGGGCTTATAACTAACTCAGCACACCGCCCTCCTGCCACTATACATAGTCGTCAGTGCGGTATTTTAGGGGGCCACACCGTTGACCTAGGCCAAATATGTTAACCCATGCATTGACAAAAATAGTCATCCCGGGGCTGTTATCTCAATCAATGCAACACATCACCACAATTGAACTAGGTCAATGGTGTGGTGAGGTAGTCGACCGTACCGCTATTTTTAAAGAAATTTAAATAACACGGTGCACCTTTGGTATCTGCCTCGGAATCGGCGAGGATGCCATTAGCATGATTTTACCAGTCTGAATTGTTGACAATGTTGAATTACGGTTCTGGTGCGCTAAAAACATTACCCGCCTCGAGGCTGATAATTCTGTCAATGCACCGAGTTGTCGTGATATACCATTGTCAACAGTGCGGCCTGGTAACCGACCGCACCACACTTTTTAAAAAAAATTAATTTAACACGGTGCGCCTCGCGGTACCGCACCACAATCGGTGCAGATACCATCAACACTTGGTGCAGTGTGGCCTATAAAGTTATAGGCAACACCGCAAACTGGTGCAAATAGAACTGCTCGAGCACATTGCGCAACAATTTTTTTTTTTAACTGTTAATTTTAAGGATTTTTCAAATTCTAATCCACTAAAAGGTTTAATTATGGAAAAACCAGAAAAATACATGTACATTTACCCATCGAGGAGGCATATTGGTTTTACAATTTGCACAAAAAAATTGTCAACTATTTTATAAAATTCAAGCTGGAGTTTGGTGGCAATGCACAACAGCAGCCCGTGCAATAAGTGCAATGGGAGCACGGATGTCAGTGCAGCTCAAACAAGAATAACTTTCACTACTTGTGGACAGCTCTATAGCACTGACAAAAGTGAAAAATGCGGTTTTTTTGGTGTAATTTTTTTTATATATAACCCTGTTTTGGTGCGCGGGGTTTTCATTGGCATATCGGTGCTTTTTCACTATGTCGCCCTGGGTGGTTTCTTTCTTCGCGCGCATTTAGAAGGCACCAGGGTGGCGTAGCGATAACACATCGGTGCTCTACAATAATAAGAGGCACCGGGAATGTTGTCTGATGAACCAATGATTTCTATGGTTTTTTGGCTGTAATTTTGTTTTTTTAAACCCTTTTCCGGTGTGTGGCATTAATGGGGCCTTGGTGCATTTCCGTCATTCCGCACCGGGCAGTTTCTATTCTGCACACTTTTTATGAGACACTAGGGTGGCTTAGCGATAACGCATCAGTGCTCTCCGGTCAACCAATGATTTGTGCGGTTTTTTGGTCATAATTTTGTTTTTTCTAACCCTTTTTAGGTGCGTGGAATTTATGGGGCCCCAATGCATTTCCTTCATTCCGCCCCCGAGTAGTTTTTGTTCTGCATGCTTTTTATGAGACACCAGTGCTGACGAGTTGACACGTACCAGTGTGGTTATTTAATAAAAGGCACCAGGAGGGTGTGTACAGAGTGCACGGTTTTCGATGTGCCAACGTTTTATGTGGTTTTTTTGTCGTAGTTTTTGTTTTTTAACCATCTATAAGTGCACGAGTTTTATGGATGCCCTGGTGCGTTTGCTTTATTCCACACTAGGCGGTATCTATTTTCGCACACATTTTTGGAAAGCACCAGTGCGGTAGACATGTAAGGAACCGGTGTTGTACAGGAATATGATGCATCGGGTCAAGGTGTTAGGAGTGCACAGTCCCCGATGTGCCTATGCTTTCTGTAGTTTTTTGGCCATAATTTTTTATTTATTTAGCCCTGTGCCTATGCATGGGGATTTCATGGTGGCTCGGTACGTTGGTGACCGAGGCAGTATTAGTTTTCACGCATTTTTTATGAGGTGCCGCTGCAGAAATTATGTAACGTACCGGTACTCTACAGAATTACAACGCACTGAGCAAGTGTGTAGGAAGCGCACGGTATCTGACGTCCCAATTTTTTAACCACACTGGTGCTATGTCATCTTGAACACACCGGTTCGTTTTGTGGTGATCAGAGCACTAGACGAAATACATCCACAAAAACCTCCGCCTGCCAACCTCCTCTAAGAATCTCTGCTACAAACGGATGTCTGGGGTATTTTTATAAGGGTTTCCTCAAAAATGTCCACGAGAGGGTCTCTTCCTTGTAGTGAACCATCTATGATTTTCTTATAAGAGACATTGTTGGAGTCTGAGAAAGCATGGAATTATATGTTACGGCTCTATTTTGGTTTTAATGTTTGTGCATATGATGCCTATCTATTGTCTGGAGGCCTGGCGGTAATGTGGAAGACTAAATTGTAGTGGTTAATTTATTTTTAATTTTTTGTAGACACTATCCTTACTGGTTATATGATGAGATTGGGACATAGGATCATATTATTAAATATTTATGCTCCATATATTGGTTGAAAGTGATTTTTGGAGAGAGTGGTCAATTCTAGGTAGCTGGGACTCAACTCTTTCCTCATGGATGGGGATCTATATTTTTCAGTAGGGGAGGATGAGGTGTGGGGGAAAAAGGCATGAGAAGATCCCCTCACACCTTTTACAAATGGTGGATGTAGGAATTTTCCATTTTTTATGTTGTGCCACATATCTTGGCACCCACATGGAGGAATAGCAGAACAGGGGGAGGGAATATCCAAAAGGCTACACAGGTTCCTGCTAAGTCGAAATATCCTTAATAATATCAAGAAGGTGAATTCTAGTATTATTTTTTGGCAATTGTCATATCATGAGTCGATTATGATAACCTGGAATAGGATGGGGGAAAGGAGGGCATACCCATTCAATTTCAATTCTCAATGGCTTAAAATGGAGTAATTTAGATCTATGGTTAATAGGGTATGGAGTACACCCGTCATTCTAACTGGAAGGTCTCCTATGATAAATTTCCATTAGAAACTCAAAATTATAAAATTTAACACTAGGAAATGGATTGGTGCGAAGGAAATGGAAGAGTTAATTCTCATATTTCATATTCATAACAATATTGAGAAACTATGTGATACTAACTATCCATTATATTTCTTGGTGGATTATCAACATATAATTATCTCGCCAGAGGGGCATAGGAGAGAAATTCTGCAGGGCTAGGAATAAGATATAATACAAAAGAGTTGGTAAATTTAGATAGAGGCTGGGGACAAGAACTCCAAATATTTTCATAGCAAATTTAACCTTAGAAAGTAGCAGAAATTCATTAAGAATATTAGAGATTTGGATGGGAATATCTATACTTTTCAAGACTCCTTCGAATCTGTAGTTGTGATAAATTTTGATGGGATTTTCTCTGCCAAGATGCATCAATATGTGGGTCAAGGACCATTTATAGATTTGATTATGCCATTGTTGTCACAGGAGGATAATACTAATTTTTGTATATTGATATCCAACAAGAAATTAGTTGCCACTTTGATAGATTATGCGAAGGACAAAAATCTCGTGTTGGACGACTCGAGGGTTGAAGTGTTTATCTCTTTTAAGGAGATGATGCTATAAGATTTACTTACAGTGGCAAAAGAAACCAGGACTAAGGGAATTATCATTGGGTCTATAAATGGTACAATTATTTTGTTGATCCTTAAGAAAAATGATCTGGAAACCTTTACAAATTTTAGACCCATTTCCCTGTGCCGTTCAGTTTATAAAATAATGTGTAAACTTATTGCCAATAGGCTAAAGGCTATCTTGACTTATTTCATTATAGAGGAACAATTTCGATTCTTCGAAGGGAGGCAGATCCAAGAACCAATAGGATTGGTGGTAGATATGAGGTGTTCTATTAATAACAACTCACAACATTCATGCCTCCTGAAGGTTTACCTATGTAAATTATACGATTGCATTGATTGGGAATTTATTTTATTGATTTTAATTAAATTGGGTATTAATGTTGAAAATTGCAGTTGGGTTGTGGGATGTGTTAAGACAATAATATTTGTAGTAGGTATTAACTACCTTTAATCAAATATAATATTACCGTAAAAAGGATTGAGACATGGGTTTACGCTATCGCCAATACTTTTTATGTTGGTGATCGATACTCTTAGTATGAATGTTAAGGATATTAGGTACAATGGTATTATCAATGGGGTTAAAGTTTATATGAAGAAATGGGTGACATATCTCATGTTCATAGATGACTTAATATTTTGGGGATAAACCAATATGGAGGAATGGATTGTTATTCAGAACTCTATAAAGGATTTTGGGGCAGCTTCGATTTTGCTTATGAATGTGGTTAAATCCCTTCTCATACGAAAAGGGGAGATGGAAAACAAATTATAGGTTGTCGTTGATCTCTTTGGAGTGTCTTATAAGAATTTAGATGATAGTTTCACATACTTGGGGATTTTTCTAAAACCAAATGGATATAGGGATTGAGACTGGAAATGACTCATTGAGAAATTCAACATGAAAATGGATTATTTGACTTATAATTGGATGTCTATAAATCAGTTTTTTATAATCTATCGATCAATTGGATGCATATTTTTTTTATGCCAAAGGATATCTTTCATAGGTTCCAATTGACCATGAGTAGGTTCCTTCGGTCTGGTGCTAACTTAGGCACTAAATCTATTAAAATTCATTTGGTTTGGTGGTCAGTCATTTCCATACCAATTGATGAGGGGGCGTAGGGCATCATCGAACTTAGTAATTTTAACAAATCGCTTATCATAAAAAATATGTGGAGAGAAGTTGCGAGTGAAGGTCTTTTGTCTAGCATCATCCAAGATAAATATCTGTATGGAAAATCTTTCACCTCTTGGAATATAAATGGTGCTAAGAGTAAAGTTCAAATATCCTATATTTGGAGATGTATCAGGTTATGAAACTACTTATGGGTAATGTGATATGAGCGATGGGGGATGGTTTGTGGATAAATGTACGTCTATATTACATTGTTTGCATGTATGACAGATATAATTTATCTTTATAGATTCTAAATCATTTGCATAGTATCCAATTTTCTTTTTGAAGCAGTTTATATGTCTAGGGACAGAAAATTTAGACAGACAGGTGTGGAGGTTGGTTGTGGAGCTGGGACTACTTGATATATTTCACAAGGAATGGGAGGATTATACCAATTGTCTTAGAAATGCAAGTATCATCCTCACTAATAGTGAAGGCCACATGTGCTTGGTAGGTAAGCTAAAGAATGGGAGCCTCACAATAAAAGACATATATTTGAAATTACTGACAGTGGAGAGGGGACTTAAAGTCTCAAAATATTATCAAGAAATTTGTAAATGGCATGCACCAAATAAGATTAAATGTTTTGGTTGGCTCACATTTCACATCCAGATATTGGCGTGGAAGAATCTCCAAAGGAAAGGGTTCCAAGGGCCAGGTATATGCATTATGTGCACGAAGGGTGAAGATGAGATTGATCATATGTTTATTTATCGTCCATATTCTAAGGCTATATGGGATGAAATGATGGGATATTATAACATATAAAACAAAGGTTCCTTAACTAAAATATCTCTACTATTGAAAGCATTGATAAAAGATAGAAACTGCAGGGATCTTTAACTATGTGTGCTATGGAATATCCGGAGGAGGTGTAATGTAATCATTTTTTAGTAGAAAAAGTTTGAGACACATCAGGATGTCATCAAGATAGTGGCTTTTTTAAATGATATTGGGCCAATCCTGAATCAAAAAGGATACATAGCCTTCACATCTAAGGAAATTTTGAGATATTTCTTTATGGGATTATTTGATGGTGCAAGTTCTAACAGAGAATGTGCATGAGGTGTTGCTATTTATTTAGAAAAGGATATATACTTTCACTCTTTGTGGGAGTGAGGAAGAGGGAAAAATAGCAGAGCTAAAATCATTCCATTATGGGGAGTTTTGTGTCCTTCCAATTGGCTATGTGTTGACCAGATCCAGATTTTTGGCAATGCAAAAGGAATGATTTATTGGGTGAAGGGTAGCAATGATTTTAACCCTCCTATTATAAGAATTGGATGCCTCACATTGAAGCTTTGGTAATGAATTTTTAGAATGTGATTTTTGATCATTTTTATGGAACAAGCTCACAAAGTAGAAGAAAAGATAGATCAACGACTTATAAATTAGCCTCTTCAAGCGGGAAACCTCCTTTTCATTACGTAAATGAATAATTCTTGAATGATACAAATGGAAAAGCATCCTTCCTATATATAGGAGTCCATGGGGTCAAAATATAACTGTAGCTGACCTAACAATAATAATGTAAGGGCACAACAATAAAAATAGTGGTATTTTATGGGGCAAAATAATAATAATATGGGGACTACAAGGGTAAAAAAATAACAATAATGGAGCTACACTAACAATAATAAGGGACTACACTAGTAATATAGGGAACTAACATGCCCATATCCTTCAAAAAATTGTTGTGCTCAATGCTTGAGTAGTTTTGGTTGCTTTTGTATAAAATTCTTATCCTCCCATGTGGAATATTCAGGGCTAAGTTCTTGCACCTTATGAGATACTTTGAAATTTCTCAATTTTGTGGCTTTCAAGTTCTTTTTTCTATGACTCCTTCAGGTTCCAACATGATTTTTCCTTCCTCATTAAGTTCTGGAAATATTGTTTGAACTGCAATTTTGTCACCTATAACCTTCTTTAAGCATGAAACATGGAAAACTAGGTGCACTTGGGAATATGCAGGAAGCTCCAATTTGTATACCATAGTACCAATATTTTGCAACACCTTGTAAGGACCATAGTACTTTGGTGATAATTTATTATCATTATTAGCTTGCTTGAGGGACATTTTTTTGTATGGTTGTAGTCGTAAAAATACCCAGTCACCTACATCAAAACTTATCTTACTGCAATGTTGAACTGCATGTTGTTTCATTCGATTTTGTGCCAAATTTAGGTTATACTTTAAGAGTTAGAGAACTTGTATTGATGCTCAATGTGATCTTCCACTACTTGAACCTTAGAATTTTCTCTTAAAGATGATGTGATAGATGGTGGGTGATATCCATAAACAGGCATAAATGGGGTCATTTCTGTTGTAGTGTGGAAGGAAGTGTTATACGACCATTAAGCCAGAGGTAACCACTTGACCCATTATGTGTTTTTATTATATACAAAGCAATGAAGATATCCTTCGAAACATTTGTTCATTATCTCAATTTTCCCATCGGATCAAGGATGATAAGAGGAGCTATGATTTGTTTGAGTAATCAAAGAAGAAAATAATTATGTCCAAAATTTTCTAGTGAAAATGGGATCTCTGTCGCTTACAATAATATGTGCGTTTCCATGTAGCTTTTGAATTCTTTCCATAAATTCAGTAGCAGTTTTACTCTCTTTAACTGCATGAGATAATGCACAAAAGTGTGCATATTTGGTAAGTCTATCAACTACCACCAGGATGACAGTATTTCCTTCAAAATTAGCTAAACCTATGATAAAATCCATTGAAACCTCCTTCCAATGTTGACCTTGAATGGATAAAGGTTGTAGAAGAACTGGGGTCTTAATTTTGTCAACTTTATTTTTCCGGGAAACGAAACATTCCACGATAAAATTTTGAATATCATATTTAAGTCCATCACAAAAAAAATCTTTCCTCATCTTGTGGTAAGTTTTTAAAAATATTGAGTGTCCTCCTAATGGAAAGGTGGAAATTCCAATAGGATATTTTATTTTAGTTGGGAATTCTCATAAAGATATAAGTGATCTTTGTACCATAAGGAATCATTTTTACAACCAAATTTATCAAATGTATTGGGATTTTGCTGCAACTTTTCAATGAGTGTCCACACTTCTTCGTCATCCTTCCATTCCTCCCTTGCTTTGGTTCTCCAATCTCATTGGATAATATAAATGGCACAAATAAATGCTTCCACATCATCATCCTTGATCTAGAGTGCTTCTAAAACAACATTTAGCTTCCCTTTTTTTATATGACATCAAAGTCATAACCCAACATCTTTGTGACCCATTTTTGCTGCTTTTATGAAGATAGTCTTTGTTCAAAAAAGTATTTAAGACTATCACAATCAATTTTTACCTTGAAGTGTCTTCCCATTAGGTAAGGTCGCCATTTATTTATTTCATGTATTATTGCAAAAAATTTATTCAGATAAATATCTTTCTATAAATACTTTGCTTTGTTTCGATGATCTTCAAAAGAAATGGGTCTTCCCTCTTGCATTAAAACGACACCAATTCAATTTCGTGAGGAATCACAATGCACAATAAATGATTTTGTGAAGTAGGGCATAGCTAAGATTGGTTCTTGGAACATTGCCTTTGAAAGGTGTTCAAAGGCCTTAGTTCCTTCAGCAGTCTATGAAAATGCATCTTTCTTCAATAATGTTGTTATAGGTGCTACCATTCCCACATAATTCTTAAAAAAATTACGATAATACCCTGTTAAAATGAGAAATCCTCGCAACTACTTTATGGTTGTGGGGACTTTCCATCCCTCAATGGCTTTAATTTTGTTAGGGTCTACCTTATAACCCTATTGAGATACAATATGACCTAGATATTCCACCTCTTGTAATCCAAAGAAACATTTGGAGGATTTTGCATATAATTGTTTCTCCTCCAATATCTTGAGCACCCTATCAACATGTTGAACATAAATCTTCCAAGCTTTGTTGTTAATGTCCAACAAGAAATTGTAGCACACACACTAATGTGAGACAAACAGGTCCTAGCAATACATTAGTCTGAGGGAAAATTTAATTAATTAAATTGTTGTAGTGTCTAATTAAATTTTCCCTTAATTAGGTTGGACAATAAATTGTAATATTATCTCAAAATCACTTGTAAAAGTTAACTCAGTGTGATAAACTCAGTTAGCTCATGAATTGTGAGTTTATGGTAGTTGATGAAGCATGTAGAGTAATTCTAGTTGTAATAGAGTTTGAATTGCAGTTGGTACATTAGTTAATGCATGAGAAATCAATTGACTCAATCTAAGTGAGTTAACGTCAATTGAGCTAGTTGTAACTGATTCTTGCACTAGTGAGAGATCAAATGAATTAAATATTATTTAATTCACAATCAATGATGTATCATGCAATTAATGATTTACTATTAATCGCTGCATGCATGTCAGTTCCATTGGAGACCTAGTTGATACAAAGGTTAAAGGGATGTTAACTATCAGTTGTAGCATTAGTGGGTTACACACATGCAACCAAAAACTCATCGGATTTCCCATGACACTTGCGCAGTTTTGGAAGGCAAAAGATTCCTAAAGAATAGGTATTGCATTCATTAGGAATTGTGCAAGGCAGAGAGGTTGTTTATAGGCTGCGAATTAGCTAAGTGTTGGTCGACTTTGTCTAGGACAGTGTGAGATGATTAGTTGAGTACAAGAGACTCTTGTGAGAAGAGTGTATTGTAATTGTTTCATGTTTCCATGCTAAATATATAATAGAAGATGGTGGGGTTTTTAGTAGCAAGCTTTCCTCGGGAAATTATATGTTTTGTGCTTTGATTTGATTCTTTCGTTACTTGTCACAGTTGGTTTGTGTTTATTTTCTGCAATTGATTAGTAGAAGTGTTCAATATCTTTCTTTAGCTCATTTCTACATCAAATTGAGTACATGAAATCCATATTGTTTGTATAATTTTTACACTTAACAACCTCTTGAGATACAATATTACCTAGATATTCCACCTCCTGTACTCCAAAAAACATTTGGAGGTTTTTGCATATAGTTATTTCTCCTCTAATAATTTGAGCGTTCTATCAACATGTTGAACATAATCCTTTCAAGGCCTGCTGTAGATTAGAATATCATCAAAAAATACTAACACAAATTTTCTAAGGGTTTGAAAATGGAATTCATCAAGCCTTGAAATGTACAAGGCTCATTGGTAAAGCCAAAAGGCATGGCCAAAAATTCATAATGAACCTCTTGAGTTATAAATGTTGTTTTCATAATGTATTTAGTCTTCATTCTAATTCGATGATCTCTAGAATGGAGATTCAACTTGGTGAAATAAATTTCTCCATGTAATTCATCCAATAATTCATGAATCAAAACAATCGGAAATTTATGTTTAATAGTGAGCTTACTGAGCTCCCTATAATCCAGACACATGCGCCATAATCCATCCTTCTTTTCCACCAATAATTCTAAATAAAGTAAATAAATTTGGCTAGGTTGAATTATACCAACGTATAGAATTTCTACAATCATATGTTCAATTTCGCTCTTTTGGACATAAGGATATCTGTAAGGCCTAATGTTTGGAGGAACAATGGGTGGATTCAAATGAATAGCATGATCATGATCACGAATAGGTGGAACTCCTTTGGGAGCTAGAAAAACCTTGGAATTATTCCGAAAGGAATTTTGGATATGTGGAGAAATAGATGATTTTGATGTTGGAACTTCTAGTGAGCATAATTGCGCAATTACTCCTCATTTCTCTTTCTTCAGAATATTTGTCATGAAATTAGAGCTTATTATATTTTTTTTCTTCCCTATGATACCTCGTAATTAAACTTCCTTTCCTTCTAATTTTTTTTTTCAAGAAAATTTCTTGAAAATTAAAAGCTACCATCCCCAAAATTGTAACCATTGTACTCCTAGTACAACAATAGCAACACCCATTTGAATGGAGAGAATTGGACTATTCAATACATATTCCCCCATGGCTAGATTTATATTATGGAATTTTCCATAAAATTTATAGTTCCTGCATTTTCAACCATGACTTGACACTCTAGTGTTGAGTATATGATGTAGTTAGATTCCTTGGCTACCTTCCAATGAATATAATTATGGGTACTAATCGAATCTATTAACACTATTGCATTTTTGTTCTTGATATGTCCTTCTATATTAAGAGTTTGAGGAGTGGTAATTCCTGGCAATGCATTATATAATATTTTCAAACTCATTTCTTATTTTTCTATGGTTTGTTCCTGGTATATATCCTCTTCTTTTGAATTTTCTTGTTCATTTTCTTCCTCCTTCTCACACTCTATGTAAAATATTATCTTGTCATCACACTTATGACCTTTACTATATTTGCTATCACAACTATAGAAAAGCCCTTTTTCTCTTTTTTCTTCCAATTGTTGTGGTGTTAACCTTTTAGGTTGTGGAAGTCTAGGAGTAGAAACACTTCCACATTTATATTCGTGAGTGGTAGGCTTCCTTATTTCCATAAATGTTCTTTAAATTTTTCTTTCCAACCTGAATGCCATCTCCAATGAATCAGGTTCCCAAAGGTGAACCTCATGTTGGATGTTATCCTTTAACAACCATATGAAGACATAAAACTCATGTTCCTATGGAATATTAGTTACCCTTATATTCAATTTTTGGAAGTCCTCAATGTGCTTCACCGTTGAACCCTTTTGTTTGAGATTTATGAATTGGCTAAATAAGGTGTTGTTATTTCTATCCTCATAATGTGTTATCATTCCCTTCGTAAAAATTTACCAAGTGACAATTTTTTAATGAGAGCAAAGCCATTGATACCATACAAATGTATTGTGTTCTAAATATAAAGTTGCAATACATATATTTTGTGTGTTTTTCACATTATGGAGATCCAAATATTGGTCCATCTTAGTATCCATGTTACAGGATCTTTTCCATCAAACTTCCTGATATTGTTCTTTGGAATGTTGTGGGTCTTCAATCCAACTTTACAGTTTATAAAATCATGATTACCATTTATTTTGTTCTCATCATGAGTTTCCTCTACTACCTTTTTACCATTACGAATCATTTCTTGTAGCAACATTTTAAAACCTTCCTTCTATACCATCGATCTTGGCTTACATGCCATTCTTAACACAATCCAAGCCATTCTTCAAACCATACATATTATCTTCCATTCCATTCATCTTAGTTTCCATGCCATTAATATTATCTTCCATGCCTTTAATCAAACCATCCATTTTAACCTCCATTTAATCTTTGGTTACTTTTTTGGAGAGCAAGATTTGTTGCACTTGGTCTCGTAATTTTCATATATCATGTTGACTTCTTAATCTTCATGCATCAGAGTAGAAGTTTATTAGGGCTTAATGGGTGTGGAATTATTTCTAGGAGGCATTTTAGAACCCAATATTGATATTTATGCTTAAATATGCCCTTTGAATCACTTCAAAATTATTTTTCGAACAAATGTTATGAATTTTAAAATAATGATACACAATTTTTTCTTGCTTTTGAGGAGCTATTTTATTGATCCTATTGTATCTCTATGATTTCATCTGCCCTATATTTTAACTTTGGACCTGTAGTATCCCTTTGAGTCTTCTTTCCAATGCCACAGGTCAGAATTGATTTTGATTCTTCAAGACAAAGTTATGCCCAATCTCCCACAATGACCTAATTATGGACTCGTTTAGTAGAGGGAACTTGAACGGAATCCCATGTGTCACTGTTTCATCCTTCAGTTCTAAAACAGATTAAAAAAAATAACATTCATGCACTTTTGGTCAATTTTACAGAATTTGAGTGTGATGCTCAGAGAGGAATTGTGATGATTTTCCCAAGGTCACCTCCTTGAGATGAAATTCTAGAGCGTGAAAAAACCATAACTTCCTTAGATGACATCTCTGAAAATATAACGAACCATGATCTGAGTTTTTTACACGAAGTTCCTCTGGATTTCAGCTCAAATAGTTTTTTTTTCATCATATGAAACTTAGAGAAAAGAAATTAAAGAGAAAATTCCATGATGACCTGTTTGTAGAAGCAAAACCCTAGAATCCAAAGTTATGATACCAAATGTTATTAAACAAGAACACAAAATAGAATAAAAGAGATATCAACAACTTATAAATCAACCTCTTCGATGGAGAAACCTCCTTTATATTACATAAATGAATAATTCTTGGTTGATACAAATGAAAAAAAATCCTTTCTATATATATGAGTCCATGGGTTCACAATATAACCCTAGGCGACGTAATGATAATAATGTAAGGGAACAACAATAACAACAATGGGATTTTATGGGGCACAATAATAACAATATCAAAACTACAAGGGTACAAAAATAACAACAAGGGGGCTACACTAACAATAATAATGGACTACAGTAGTAATATAGGGACCTAACAATCACTGATATAGTGAAAAAAATTGGTTACTTGATCTAATTTAGAAAATAGGAATCGGTAGGTAAATAGGTAATTTTTATTTCTTTACTTACGATAATGAATATTTGATAAACGTAGGTTGGCATCGACTATTCATAAGATAATGAAGGAACAAAAAGTGTAGCAGGGTGATGGAATAGAGATCAAAGATATAGGAAAACACCCAAGTGGTATTATTAGTGATAGTAGATTAGTAAAAGAATCAAAAATTTTGTGCACAACATTAGTATAAGTCTGTTATTTTATTATTGAGCATTTATATCATGAAAAACATTTTTGATAGATATTTATTTTAATAATTTTCCAACCAGACATAACTTTTGCAGGGAGCTCACAGGTTCTCCCATCTCAAGAGGTCATTGATTCCCTCCATGAAAACCAACCTCATCCTCAATAAGAAGAAGAAGAGGAATTGATGACAACCATATTTTATTCATCCATCCATTATTTCTAGAGCCTAGGAAAGAGAGAGTGGTGTGATGGAAAATACAATAGAAAGCTTCCAAATATTTTACCATATTCATGATGAGAAAAAAATCTAATGATTGATGTAGAATATTGGGCCATGATGGGATGCATGATATAATTTTTTTTATCTTTATAGCAGTCCAAACCCTTTTGGTAGTCAATCATGGCCCATCCTTCTAGTCCCTGCTTTAGGGTGCTTTGTTTTTATTCTACTTTTAACTTCCCCTTTATGGTAGTTTTTAGCGCTTGAATCTGCCTCAGGCTGAAAGAAGGCGAGGTTCAAGGCAACATCAAACCAAGCTCAGCCTCGTAGCTAGCCCTACGAGGACAGGAGAGGGCTCTCTCCAGTCAATCTCGATAAAATGAGCAATAGGGTGCGAGATGACTCTAGAATGGGAACTGATTTTAGGCTAGTAAAGAGATAGGAATGTTTGATTTTGATTTTTTGGGTTTTCGTTGGAGAAATGGGAAAAACAATTTTGGGTCCAGGGATAAGGCCAGATCTTTGCATATTTCGAGTTGGGGCGAGGTAGGCAATAGTCTTAATGATTTTGATTGGATATATGGATGGATTAGAATGAAAAGGAGCTGAAAAGGGCAAGGATGAACATGGATCCTTTTCAAACAGGCGAAAACATGTAAAATTAAATGAATTCAAAGGCAGAGCACTATGAACAATGGATTCAACCTCATCTACTCATTCATTTAATTTAAGAAGCATAAGTGGAAAATCGCATACATCAAACATGAAGGAACTTACAATAAACTGAGAGAAAACACCATTAAGAACAGAAAGCCACAAGAATCCCAACAGGTGCCTCAAAACCTCTGATCTTTCCTTAGCCAAAATATGAAAAATATGTACAATGTGTGCCAAAGTTTCCCAAGAGTCCAACCTGTAGAATGTATCAGAAATTACAATATATAGATCACTCTAACCCCTCCCCACACCTATAGGGGTCGAAATCCTTCTTCTAGGAGCAGTTCCAAAAAATTCTAATCAAGGAGCTAAAATCTAGGCAGCTAACAACTTGCCTCTAAAAGAGTGGAAACTGATTCATTTACATGATTTTCACTTTTTTGAGAGTGAATATTCTAGAATAGGTAAAAATGAGCCAAATTTACATGCCAACCATCAATTTACATCATGAAAACCCAAAAATTTCATCCACAAGCAAAACTGGTCCCAACTGGCCGAAATTCTGAGCTGGAAGTTGAAAATTCAGCGAAAAATCTATGTGGGTAGCGCGCTTGAGCTGAGTGGGTAGTGCGCCTTTCAACCTGATTTTGAGGCACTTCCCGGCATCCAAATTGAGCTCATGATAGCTCGTTGGAAAGCCCTATATGTTGGCTATCCAACCCAACTAGAATTTCCCAATTTGGAGCTCATTTTCCCCTCCAAAACTTCATTCTTCCAGAAGTACTTCCTGATGGTCCAAAAGGTGGCAGCAAGGTGGTTTTCATGGTGTTTTTGAGTTTTTTGACCATCCTGAATCTGATGAAATGCTTCGGCAATGCCTAAGGATGCATAAATTACCATGAAAAATCCAAAAATGCAAAGATTTCCTTCAGCAAGTGTCCCGAAAAAAAGTGAGCACATTAACGCGCTACCCGTATAGCTGAAAAACCTGTTTTTAGACCAAAATATTTCAAAACGAAAAAAATTTCTCCGAATTTGCTCAAATTCGGAGCGAAGACCCTTCATCATGTATCATACCCAGCCAATGAAGCCTCGGCCAAAATCCGGAGTGGATCGGGTCTTTTCCGCCGTTTTAGTGCTTCGCTCAACCTCCTCTTCAGAATCTTCATTCTCGCTTTGCAGACATGCATGCGAGCCCAATAATGACCTTTCATGTGGCAAAGAATGTCTTTGTCTCTGTTGGCCTTCTCAATCAACTTCTCCAAATGAATGTTAACCCGTGTGAGTACAGAATCTCGATCAATTGGTGTCATGTCGCCGAGTCTCTTTTGGGCCAATTGTCGATCTTCACGGATTCGACGCAACTCATAAAGTGTGTGCTCATCCTCTAGCTGTTTGTTGCGCTGCTCCAGATAGTTTATCACCCACTGAATCTTCTTCAACTTATCTTTGAGTGTGTCATTCTCATCCCTTTGCTCCTGGATGATCTATTTCAGTTTCGAGCTAGGAGAGCTCGAATCAACATCAATGATCGTGAAATTCGTGTCTCGGCCTCCTGATGGGCCCTCATCATGCATGGGCTTCTTGCCCCTGTCCTGGATCTGTACCTGTGTTGAAGAAGAAGGCGAGACCCCTTCCACATCATGTGGAGATAATACTCGCTCTGCTGATGAAGTCGGCAAGACCCCTCCCACCCTGGGTGGAGATAATACTCGTCGAGTAACTGCAAATAAGGCCCTGTGGCGTCGCTGATATGTCACAAACAATGGAGCGCTGATATGCTCAATCTCAGGAATGCCAGGCTGGTGTGAAGGCTCTCCCGCATCATGAACTACCTCGGGAGGCGGCTGTGACGCTGTGAAAAAGTCACGGGAGATGAAATCCTCCCAAGTGATGCCCTGCCGTGCCAACTGATGTAACACTATGATCTTGATCAAAGCCTAATGATATATACTTCTATGCTACTGTGTTGGGCTCTTCTTCTGTACAAAAATCATCATCCTCTCTATGTTGCGATACATGAAGTACGGAATGTTCATCATACGTACCCTTGTGAAGTGCATCAACAAACGGACATGGTATGCAAAAAGACGCGAGAATCTGCCCTCGCAACTAAAATACCGAATGATGAGCTTCATCAGCGGTGAAAAATCATCTTTCAGGAATCTGAAAGGAAAAAATCTGCCCAAGTGCCTCAAATATCCAGGTTTGATGTATGGCTCATAGTGGAATTTCTCCAACTGCTGACGTTTGTTCCATTCCTCTCCTAAATTTGGTATGCCAGTGGCCTGAGCAATAGTCATTGGTGACAGAATGAAATCTACTCTAGCGAGATTTACACGGCCATCATGTAAATGTAGAAAAAACAGACAAGCTAGTTCACGATGAAGCTGGGTTTGTGAAGTTATTTCATAGAATCGAAAACATGACTGAACCTGAAAACAATCCATTGCAAGCGGACATGCCTGCAATTGAGCCAAAGAAGTAGGCTCCTCCCTGAGATGTTTACCACCTTTGCCACCTCTGTGAGGCCTCCGTGGCACATTACCCTCTGTTGTGGAATCACTGTCCGACTCCTGCTCATAAACTGACTTTGTCTCTGACATGGCTTTGAACAAGATATTTGTAATATGGATGCTGATATAAGTGCAGTGAAGGCAAAGTTTTAATGTATGTTCAAAACCCAATAAATGTCACCCATGTACCCAAGTATCACAGAAAAACAAAATCATAATGAGGATGGCTCTGTTTTAATGGCATAAAAACTATCACTATTTTGATCACAAGTAAGTTTGACAAATGAATACCAAATGCAGATGTATGGTACAATTTTATAATGATGGCCAAAATTTGTCAAAGGAGAAACAAGTATGGGACTGTGTTTTATGAACTAGAGAATAGGGACAACATGACAATAACCATAGTGACACAAATGACCATGATAGTGGCAATAAAATGATGATGACAGCAGTGGTGGTATTATGGTGATGGAGGCTATAGACTAGTCAACATAAGACTGTACAAAAACAAGAAAGGGCATGACAGCAGTGATAAGATGATAACTGAGGGCGTGAAGATGATATACACAATGTGCTAGGGCATGAGCATATTTACCATTCAAAATTTTTCAAAATTTTCATAAAACTGTCCATATATTCTCAAAACCCTCAAGGAATTAATTTGCATATGAATGTAGGGTTTATACATTTCTCTCCAAGCATGGCCCTTTTCCCAACATCAATAACATCACAACCATGATAAAAATCTACTGAGCAATGATAAAAACCTATTTGCAATTTGCTGGAGTCGATTTGAAACAAAACTGGGCGCAAAACAAAAATTTATGAGCTCTGTTGCTGTGTGGGTAGCGCCCCTGCCCAATGGGTAGCGCGCACCAAGTGGGTAGCGCCCGTTCTATTTAACACTGGCCGTGGCGTTTAAGTGGGTAGCGCGCACCAAGTGGGTAGTGCGCACCACGTATGGGTAGCGCGCACTCCAAACACTGTCCAGAACTCTGCTAAGCGCGATTTCGGCCCTCAACCACACAATTTCGACTTCTGCCTGTGGATTTCTTGCAAATGAATTTATTTTCCATGTTTTATATATGAAGAAAATATCTCAAAAAATCTGATTTGATTTCAAATTTGTTTGATAACCCACTTTCATAATGTTTCGAAACTTTGACATTTGTTCTTTTAATACAATGCTTCTCCTTTGGCTTTTCTAAGTTTTTGGACTGATAACTTTGCTGTCTTTTGCAGGGATGCGGCACTTGGCTTTGGAAAAGATCAGAGGCTTGCACTGAAGCTTCTTATGATGAAATAAATACAATTATTACAAACATGAAATTAGACAATTTCTAGTTCCAAAACAAAGTTTTGGACTAGAAATGTCTTCAACTACTTTTGATGATAAAAATGTGAAATAGAAAACTTGCGAAACCAACCTCATGGCCTGCGGGCTTTACGACATGTATGCAAAGGACTTTAAAACCCTAGACTCTAGGACTAAAGAATTTTTTAAATGAAAACAATTATTAATTACCATGAATGAAATGATGATGAACTTCAATGATTTTTGAGGAATTTCTAAATAGCCATGCAGGTACAAGCATGAGGAAACACAAGACAACCAGACCCCCTCGTCAGTCAATGGCATGCTCCTAGAGAAATGCAACGAAGTGGAACAAGCGAGACACCTAAGAATGAATATGAAAAAAGCGAAATGATCTCTGACGGAGGGCTGTAAGCACCGACTCTAACAGTAGTAACACCCCCTATAATTATGACTTTGTATTGGATAGGTATTTAGGCATCTTGAGGTGTATCTACTAGAAACAATGATCTAGAGAGCTCCCAACTACTCACTTAATTTTATATTATATGTAAATTTATTGATATAAATGTAAGTATTGTCATACCTATGCTTTAGCACACCCATTATGTACCCCAAATGGTCCCCTTACCATACGTCTGTCTCACACTTTTCCCAAAAATTATTAAAGATGATGTTACTCTCATTGTTATTAAATTGGTGTCCTTTCCAATCTCATTATGGTAGACCATAGCTCTCTACCCCATCATTTAGTGAATAAAAAATGTCATGAGATAAGTAGATTTGTTAAAAGGGTGAGTACAATTCCTTTGCTTGACATGGGGCTTTCTTCTTCAACAAAAAGGAATGTTAAAAACCTTGAGAAAAAATGGTTGATTGATAATTTCATCGACCTTTGGCCTTTTTATAGCTCTGTTTTTTACTAGATATATAACAATTTGGAAAATCATGAACCTGTTGGTATTCTCTATTATGGGAAATGCTATTATGATTTTATTGTTTACAACAAGGAAGATAGAGATCTAATCTTTAGATCTAGGGCTTATTTCATGTGTTCAAGGGGAATGCTTCTCACCCGTTGAACTTTATATTTCAATCCCAACATGATTTCTTATGTGCATGTATGGAGCATATTTTTGTATCTTCCTCTTATTTGTGAGGGTGATGGTATTTTAAATTCCACTAGAGACAAATTGGTCCGCTATGTTACTTCTTCATGGACCAAGGAGAGTAGCTTCTCATGTGCTAGAAATTATGTTGAAATGGATTTTTCAAAAGGATTCTATGAGGCAATTCAACTTGACATGAATAGTTGGAGACATCTTCAAGCCTTGGATTATAAGCAGGTAAGCTTTAAATGTAATTCTTTCCAAGAGTATGGGAACTTTGCGAAAATTTATCCTAAGGATCTAGTGTCTCAACCACTTTTTATCCCAATCCCATATTTTCAATGTAATGATAAGGAAGGAGCATTCGAACAAATTTCAAGAAAACATATGAATTACTTGTCTAAGAGGTCTCATACTACTAATAGGTCCAAATTTTGATAGGCATCTCCCTCTAGTCATATATTTGGAGCTTTTCCATCTTTGAGGGTTGAAGACTAGGCTAAAGAAGCCTAATATCATCCAAATCACCATTATGCTCAACAAATTCTAAATCAAATGCACTCATATACCACCATTTCTACCATGAAGGAAGGAGTTCTAACTAAGGAAAATGACAAAATCATTGTTTTTGAAAACAAGGAAGAAGAGGTTGAAGGAGAGGAAGAGGAGGTGGTCAACCTTTCCTACTCTTCTCCTTTCTATTATGATGTTTAAAAATCAATGCATGTTATTCTCCTCCAATAACACTATGTACAAAAGATAAAAGAAAGAAATACAACATTCTTTTGAGTCTTATGGATCTAATGGGGGTTCAATTTTACTGAAATCTTAAAAATATTTTGTTTTTGCATCACTTTGTGCCAACCATGACTGAGAATATTTTCCTCTACTCAATAAATTGTATGTTTAAGATCTAATATGTTTAGTAGTGGATTCCTCACTCTTTAATTTTAAATGTAAGAATTTTCATTCATTCAGCAATCTTTAATTGCACCATCCTTATCCTTGTGTAAATTTTTTATTAATACAAATTTCCTATAACAATTAAAAAAAGAAGGAAACAAGTAATCGTAAATATAAAATATTTCTCCAAAACTGTTTATGTAATATTCCAAATTAGGAAAAGCAAAAATATTGAACATAAAACTGGAATGTATAGCAGATATTAATACAAACACATGAGAAAATCATAGATCCATTATATTATGTACATCACATCAGCAAAAAGGTACAATATGTTGAGGAACAAATCCCTCAAACTAGGAAAACAAGACTCGAATGCCCAAATACACTAAAACGAGAGATGTTGTTGCTATACAGAAATGTCAGAGTACATGACAACGCAGTCCCAATGAGGGCTACTACAGCTAGAAAATGGAAATAAGTATATCTACTCATATGATTTTCAAAGGGTTTTGAGAATAGAGACATAGACTCTCAAGCACAATCCCAAGACAACCCGGAAAGGGTTTCTTGAAATACATAAGATGGAAAAAGTGTCGACTAAAAATCTATGGTTGAATAATGTTGCATCACTGGAGCATTGCTGGAATATGGTTGATATGAAAATAAAATGGCTATAACTTCTCCTCTCTAGCTTTCTGGGTGAAGGGTTGCACCCCTCACTAGGAACGTAGCTCACAAACTAGGTTTCTCAACCCTCCACTGCACTACCCTCCAAAATAACGTAGTTTCAGAAGGAAACTACATTGTGGTTGAAGGAAGCTAACTGGACCAATTCCAAATGATGGAAATAAGCTTTGAATACCTCTCATGAGTGGGTAATCAAAGACCCACGAGGAAGAGTGTGGGATTTCCACCCGAAAACACCATTTTACTGAACAGTACAAAAAACTCCACTAAACAGCTGAAGCATGCAAGAATTCATAAGACCAAAACATAAAAAATAACTTGAATTCCATCCACGGCTTCCATCCCCTTCCTTGTATGTTTGGTGAGCTTCCTCACCCCTGGCCCCACTCATTAATTATTCTACTTTCATGTAAAGACTGCTTCTCCAAAACTGCGTTGTCCCTAGTAGCTCCACTCTCCCCTATGGAAGCATTGCTGATTTGCTCAACCTTGACACAATTTACTTGCATTGACTCCACTCACACCAAGAGTTTCTTTATTTCAGCTATCTAAACTGATGCACATTCATACTAGAAGTGGTTTTATTCCTACTAAAGAGATTTAAAGGTCTCTTTACCGACTTTTTAATCTAAGCTATGAATAGAAGCAACATATAATATTCCAAGTATCTAAAAGATAATTGGGAATATTACAATCCTCCCCTCCCAAATGTTTCCTGTCCTCAAGAAATAGTAAAGAAGGATGTTGCAAAATCTTCTCTCCTTCCCAAGTTGCATCCTCATTTAGTAGATTCCTCCACCGAATCAGATATTCTCTAATCACCCTGTTTCGTAGCTTCCTCTCCCGGTTATCCAAGATAGCCTTCGGTTGTAAAAATATATGTCCCTCATTATCGATAGATAGGAGATCCATGGTGGCAAACACATGTTTTCCAATGACCTTCTTGAGATATGAGACATGAAAAATGTTATGGATCTTGCTCCCAATGGGAAGCTCCAACTCATATGCTACTTCCCCAACACGACGGATTACCCTATATGGCCCATAGAACCGAGGCTTAAGATTTCCAGTCCCCTTCTCCTTTAGTGTGGACTGTCTATATGGCTGAAGACAGAGATATACCAAATCATCAACATCAAACAACCTATCTATCTGACCAGGGTCTGCATATAACTTATGTTGGTTCTGTAATATAGCAATGCTATCCTTAAGGGCCCAGAGTATATCTTGACTCTCCTGAATCCACTCCTTGGCTCTAGTAGCCTTGATTTCTCCAAACATCACATTAGCAAATGATAGAGCATCATACCCATGAAGAGCCCAAAATGGGGTCATACTGATGGACATGTGAAAATTTGTGTTGTAGTAGTACTCCCCCAATTGGAGCCAGTGTAGCCATGCTCTTTGCTACCCTAAAACATAGTTTTTCAAGTCGCCTTCCAGCCACTTGTTTACTATCTCTTTCTGTCCATCGGTTTGTGGGTGATAACTTGTACTCATTGTTAACTCAGTACCCACTAACCGAAAAAGATGCTGCCCAAAACCACCCATGAAGTGACTATCCCAATCACTAACTATGGTCTTTAGAAGACCATTGAGTCTAAAGACATCTCTAAAGAATATCTAGGCTACCTTTGAAGTAGTATATCATGTACAACAATCCTTTCGGAATAGGGAGTGGCTGCAAAAATCCTATAGGATGGTTGTGTTCTCCTTTTTTCTACTGGAAAACTACGCACTTCTTGATTTGTTGGAGCACATCCTCCTTGATACCCTTCCACGAGGATCTCTCCCGAATGGCTCCATATGTCTTAGTGAATCCTTGATGTTCGGAAAGTGGTGAATCATGTGATGCCAACAAAATATTCTTCTTAAGTCTAGAATATCTATTCAAGAATATCCTATCTCGGTAATATATGACCTCATCCATCACTCTAAACTTCTCATCTGTCAACTAATCATCTAGTATTTCACATTCAAAGCAGTATTTGGAATAATCTGCTAATAGCTGGGCCTTCCAATTTGTATCCATACTCATCAAAGACAGTGTTGAAGGCCTCTGAGATAGAGCATCTTCCACTACATTTCTCTTCCCCTTGACATATTCAATGTCAAAGTCATATGCTTGGATCTTCCTACCCATTTCTCCTACATCTCCTATAGCTGCCTCTGCTCAAGAAAAAGCTAAACACTATTGTGATCAGTCTTCACTCGGAATCTGTTATCCAACAAATATTTCCAAAACATGGCTAAGGCATGCATGATATCCAACATATCCTTATCATATATAGAATTAAATATCTCATGTGGTAGAAACTTTTGATTCTCAAAAGCTATGGGGTGTCCCCCTTGCATCAAAAATGGTCCAATTCCCTCCCCTAAAGCATCACATTCCAGAAGAAAGGGATGGGTGAAATCCAGTAAAAACAACATTGGACAACTACTCATTACCCCCTTGAGCCTATCAAAGGCTCTTTGCACTGTGGCTATCAAACTAAAGGCTCCCTTCTTGGTCAAATCTATAAGTGGTGTTGCTAGTTGAGAGAACCTTTTAAGAAACTTTTGGTAGTAGGTACAAATGCCTACAAACCCCCAAAGTTCTATGACATTCTTTAGCTCGGGCCAATCCCTGATAGCACAAATCTTCTCTTCATGAAATCTCGCTCCATCTACTCCAATGATGTGGCCCACATAGAGCATCTATGTGAGTCTAAAATCACACTTGGAGATATTAGAATAACATTTCTACTCCCCAAGAATGTGTAATAATGCCTCAATATGTTTTATATGCTCTTCCCATGTGTAGTCGTTATTAAAAATGTCATCAAAGAAGACCAATAAAAACTTCGTCAATTGACCAAAAAAAATGTGGTTCATGCAATACTCTAAAGTTGCCACAACATTGGTTAGCCCAAACATCATCACTAAGAACTCAAAACGGCCATAGTGGAAGCTAAATATGGTCTTGGGGATACCTTGGTCCCTCAATATGATTTGATGGTACCTCAACCTCAAATAAATATTTGAAAAGTACTTGGATCCCCTTAGCTCATCCATTAACTCATTGAACCTGGGATTGGATACCATTTCTTCATTGTTTTATTGTTGAGGGTCCTATAGTCAATGCACATCCTCAATGTACCATTCTTCTTCTTCACCAGGACTACTGAAGAAGAAAAATGACTGGTGCTGGGTCAGATATGTCCTAAAGCCAAGAGCCCCTGAATAGATTTTTCAATCTCATCCCTGTAGGCTTTGGGATTCCTATAGGGTGTGGTGATCACTAATTAGATCCCCTGCTCTGACTCAATAGTCTGCTCAAATCGTCGGTCAGGTGGCCTCCCTAGTGGAATATCTCCAAATACTGTAAAATAACGGTCTAGAATAAGTGGTACATCCGGATGTACCAATGCACTCTTTCTTCCTGCCTATGACATACGTAGTTCTACTGCCAATTATATGTCCCTTCTTCACAAATCAACCACCATCCTATGTGCTGAGACAATCTAGGGTGGATAGGTGTGTATGGCTTTGATCTTCTGAGGTTTACCACTTCCCTTCTCTGTCTATTCCATCTCCAAGGTTTCCCAATCTATGGTAACCTTCCCTAAGGTGATCAACCCCCGAAAACCCAATATCACATTGGTGTCTCGAATATCAACCACAAAGAAGTGGTTTGTCAATGTGTAGGTTCCCATAGTGATAGTTAATGATAGAACATATTTGGCATACTACATGGTTCTAGATCCTAGAACCAAAACTATTCAGCCCTCAAAATCTACCATGTGAATGCCCCTCCTCTACACTAAATAAGTACCGATAAAGTTATGGGTAGCCCCACTGCCTATCAACACTGATACTCTCTGCTCCTGAATAGTGCCCCTCACTCTGAATGTTAGACACTTGGGAACTACCTAAAAAGCTGGAAGAGTCCCTCTAGTTCAGGAAAATGCACCATCCACACCTCATGTTGGTGGTGAAACCTCTCCTGATGCTACAACACTGGTATCTTTCCCCAAGCCTTCTTCTTCCTCCTTTTCCTCATCATAGAATACCTCAATATAATTTGTCTTTCCCACCGCACAGTGGTGTCCTGGTACCCATGGCTCTTGGAAAGTTAAGAAATTTTTTCTCCTTCTTAGATCTCCCTGGACATCACCATCAAGAGATCCATTCTCATGATTCTCCTTTGAGGGAAGAAACTTCACGTCTTTACCCTTTTCTTGAGAAGAGAACTTCCACTGAAATGGGGCTTTTGCTTTGGGAAAAGCATTCTGTGGATATCTATCTCTCTCCATAGCCTCTTGGAGTGTAGTTGTTCTAGTGGATTTCACCAACCTGTGCAATGGTTCTACTAACCCATCAATAAACATGCACACCCTCATAGCTACAGACATGTCAGATACCTTGACTGAGAGCTTTAGAAATTTAGAGATGTAAGCCCCTAGTTCTCCTGTTTGCTTAATCTTGGTTAGTTCAAAAAAAAGTGCTTATGGATTCTTGGGGTCAAATCTCTTCACCAATCTCCAAGTGAATTCTGCATAAGCAGTGACACTAGCATGCCCTAATGTATATAAGCCATGAAACCACCACTCATGTGCTTCACCTTCCAGGTGCAGCGCTACTATCTTGATGGCCTCCATCTCTAAAACTCGGTTCAGTTGAAAATAAGTATCCAACTTCTCTACCCAAGCCTTGGGTGTACACTTGGGTGACCCGTCATAAGAGGGAAAAAATAACCAGCTTGTATCATGTTTTAGATAATGGTTCTACATGTACCCTCCACTTCTATTGTGATTGTTGGGCCTTCTAGTATCCTTGATCCGACAAAAATATTAGACTTTCAGGCTCTCCTTGAACCTCTAAGATTGAGATTCATATTCTATAAAATAATGACAAATATTTTCCTCTCTTTGTGGCCCTCCCACCTCATTTCACGCTGATAGGAATGTGGGCATGGTGGAACATTGTGAAGAAGACTGTATTGCTGATTTCTCACACCATAAATGTGAAGTGCCAAAACTTTCTCCATGTTGAAACCCTCTAGGGTATTTATTCTACCTTTCTAACCTCATCTCCTTCATATCTTTCACAATGTTCTACATGGTCTGGAGAATAATTTTTTGGATCTCCCTTTCCTCTATTGTTATAGATGTGTTGCCCAATAAGTTGAGCCAAGATTTTTCTACGATACCACTATAATATTCCAAATTAGGAAAAGTAGCAATATTTAACATAAAAATGGAATGTACAGCAAATATAAATACAAAACATGAGAAAATTATCGATCCATTATATTATGTATCACATTTCTAAATAAGTACAATATGTTGAGGAACAAATCACTCAAACTAGGCAAACAAGCCTCTAATGCCCAAATAAACTAAAACCAGAAATGTTGTTTCTATCAAAAATTTCAAACTACATGATAGTGTAGTCCCAGTGAGGGTTGCTACATCTAGAAAATGTAAACAAGTAGATCTACTAATATGATTCTCAAAGGGTGCTGAGAATAGAGGACTAGACTCTCAAGCACAATCCCAAGACAACTCAGAAAGTGTTTCTTGAAATACAAAAGATACAAAAAGTGTCGACTATAAATCTATGGCTGAATAACTTTCTATCATTGTAGCACTGCTTGAATATGGATGATATTACAAGAAAATGGTTGTAGCTTCTCCTCTCTAGCATTTTGGGTGAAGGGCTCCTCCCTTCACTAGGAAACTAGCTCACAAACTGGGTTTCTCAACCCTCCACTGCACTACCCTCCAAAATAATGCATTTCCTGAAGGAGACTACACTGTGGCTGAAGGTAGGTACATGGCCCAATGTTGGATTGTGGAAATCAAGCTCGAAATACCTCTCCTGATTGGGCACTCGATGTCTCCCTAGGAAGAGTGTGGGATTTTTTCCTGGAAATGCCCTTCTACTGAACAATACAACAAACTCCACTAAACACTTGAAGCATGCAAGAATTCATAAGACCAAAACATAAAAAATAATTTGAATTCCCTCCAGGGCTTCAATCCCCTTCCTTATATTCTTGCTAAGCTTCCTCACCCCTGGTCCCACTCATTAAAGATGCTACTTCCATGCAATTACTCCTCCTCCAAAACTGCGTTGTCCCCACTAGATCCACTCTCTCCTATGGTAGTTCTATTTATTTGGTCAACCTTGACCCAATCTACATGCACTCACCCCATTCAAACTAAGGGTTTCTTTATTTCAGATAGCCAAACTGATCCACATTCATACTAGAAGTGGTATTATTCATACTAAAGAGATTTAAGGGTCTCTTTACCCACTTATTCATCTAAGTTATGAATAGAAGAAACATATAATATTCCAACTAGCTAAACGGTAATTGGGAATACTACAGTTTATTTATGAAAAAAAATATAAAATATTTCTCACATATACATATGGTGTGCTGGACTAGTGAAAATAAAAGTCGTCCAAAATAAGGTAAGTATGAAAAGAATAAATTAATCACATATCCAAATGCAAACAGAAATCTCAAATGTCGGCTCCCGTAGATATAGATAGCGAAAATGATTAAATAGACCCCGAGTTTAGTTTTGGTACACTATAAAATATGAACAAACATATCCAGAAGTGGAGATAAAAACCTGCCTTTATTTCTTAACATATCTTCTATGTAGTGCATGGAACCCAAGGAAGGATTCACCATTCTCAACAGTATAAAAATGCAAGAGCACATGAATAAGAAGGTAAGGTATGAAAAAAAAGAAGATGAGATGGCATTGCTCAAACCAAACATAACTTCTGGTGCGACCTTGCAGGTTCTCGCATTTAAAGAGGTCACAAAGTCTCTCGATGAAAACCAACATCATCCTCAAGAAGAAGAAGAGGAAGAGACAATAGAGAGATTTTCGTTATCCATCGATTATTTACAGAGCGTGCGAAGGAGAGAGTGGTGCGATGACAAAGGCAATAGAAAGATTCCAAATATTTTTCGGGAGCATCATTTACGAGGATTAAGTTTGTAAAAGAGGCAGCAATTAGAAATATGCTCATTGTCCATGAAAAAATATTTGTAATTTATAGGTACTACTGTCTTGTTCCATTCCTACTCTATGGAGAAATTTCACCACTTACTGATAAGCGTGGGTTGCCTATCATAATAAAAAAAGAAGGTATTCACAATATGTGTTACAATTGTTACAATAATTCATTAATAGTTGAAGTCAAAAATGAATCTGTCGAAAGTCTTGAAATGACAAGCCTTGTAAGCTTGGACATTGCATTTATAGCAGCAGGGGAGTATCCAGAGGTAATAGAACTATTTGAATCAAAAGAGCTAGAAGAAGTTTCAGATTTTGATTTTCCAAATTGCAGAGGCATGATTTATGATAAGGATGAGAGGGTATTCAAATTATTTTAATTGAAAGTGTATAGATTTTTTTTAGAATTACATATCCAAGTGAAACAAAATTAATCTTAAAGGTCAACTTTGGAAGTCCAGGAAATAGGGACATGTTCATCATGATTAAAAAGAAGAACCAAGATGAAAGGAAGCCTTATTGAGAATTTATTCCAAAGTGACTCGAGAACTTCGAAAATAAATTTCCATGCCTGTCTCTCCATGACACAAAAATAACTTTGTGGAATTTTGTGACCCTGATAGAATAGTTGTTCAGTAGTAAGTTTTAGAGATTGAGGTTATGGATATATCTTCTAAAATTCTTCAAATAACAAAATGAAGTGGCATTCGTCTTACTTGCCTACCTTACTATTTAGCAAAAAAGAACTGTCTTATTGTGTGTCATAGAAAGAAGTGCTTGTTAGAATATTAATCATGATGCCATTTGCGACTATTCATGTGACGAAAAAATCTGTTCATTTTACGATGAAGAACTATTTCTCGACATTGTAGGTAAGAGATAAATTAACAGTCATCAGGGTAATCGATAGAGTCACAGTCACTATTGAACCTGTGGCTCACACATTTATAAATGATCTGAAATTATTGCTAGTTATTTATGTGCTAGTATCATTTCCAGATATAAAATTTTCTTTGCTTTGGTTTGCTTATTCATCAATATTTTGTCCATGATCATGTGATTGTCAATTCAATTTACTTGGTGAAATTTAGTGTTTGTCATAAACTTCAAAGAATAATTTTAAATGACTAAAAAGTAGAAAATATAAACACAACAAACGCGCATAACAGAGCTCAATACACATAATTTTTTTGAAGCAGGTCACCCCTCATGGGCTACATCTCCTTCATCCAGCTTCATAATGTGGGCCTTTGTACTAGCTTCAAGTGTGCTCAAATTGATTTTATAAGCTTCAAATGCTATTGGAACCTATCCAATGAGTTTAAAACATCAAACTATAAAATAAATGACTGTTTTTTTCCCAATTTGAATTCTAGATGCTCTCGCAATGCCTCCAACACCTGGTCGCCCTAACCTTCAAAAATATTCAAATGCACAAAAACACCTGTAAATGACCTTTTCTGCCTCTGAAACCTACTTGAATGGCTCAAAAATACCCTGAATACCCCTTTTTTTTTGTTCTGACTAAGTCAAATTTGGAGGTTGTGGGAAAAATTTACGCCTCATTCAAGTTTTCTCTCGAAAACTGCCTCCAAATCTGGCTAATTTCTAGTTAAATTTCTAAAAGAAATCTTTTCGCCAACTTTGGCATGCTCCCCTAAAATTTCAGCAAATTAATCGACACTTAATTAGTGATAAGAAATTTTAGTAGATAAGGTAACCATAGGTTTTAAGTTAAGCACGATTAGCACTAATGGTGGATTGATGTGGCATAAGTGCGGATCAACATAATTAATCGTCATTAATAAATTCCTCCAGAAATGTTGTTGAAGCCCTAGTTCTTAGCACTTGGGCGCATGGGCAGGGAGCTGGTCCGCAAGGCTGGCTCCCTCCAGACCTCTATTTTATGCTTCCTACGAATTCAAATAGGAGCAATGCCAAGCCTTTCAAGGTTGATGCAGATGGTGTACTAGTGGGAAGGCACAATGATGAGGGAGAGGTCGTGGGGTCAAACAGTGGCCTCTGCCCTCCATGCATGGTTTTTGGTAACGCATTCTAAACCTTCATATAAACCTCCACAGACTTTTTCTTTTGATTTAATTAACCTGTCTAAACATTGGACTATAGCATATGTTTAATTTAAACCATATGGTAATTCCCAAGAACAAATGTTAGCAAACCTTTGTTAAACTAAAATGAACCATTTAATCCACAAACCATATAACATTTATGTAGAACTTTATTATGTAATTCCATCGGAATTTTTAATATGTGGACTTTAAACCTTTGTAGATTTGTTTCAAACCTTGGCATATGCAGGTTTCAAACCTATACCTATACACATACATATACATATACATATACATATATATATATATATATATATATATATATATATATATATATATATATGTATGTATGTATATGTATATGTATATGTATATATATATATATGTATAAGTGTATGTATATATATATATATGTACATATATATATATATATATATATATATATATATATATATATATATATATATATATATATATATATATATGTATATGTATACACACACACACACACACACACACACAGATATATATATATATATATATGTATATAGGTTTAATATTAAATCATAATGGAATAATTAAAAAAAAAATGCAATTCTACCTTAGATAACATTAGGAAATTTTCATCCACATAGAGCAAACTGGCGAATCTGAAAATGCCACTTATCACAACGTCATTGGCACAAACATGAGGAATATTCCTAAAGATTACTTTTTTTCTGATTGGTCTTCCACATCATCCTTATATCTGTTCTGCCCATTTCTTACTTGTTTTGGAAAGTGAACAACAGGCCATAACTCACTCATACAAACTTGAAATTTGATGAAATGAGTTGTGTGGGAATCCTAGTGAAGAGCTCTATGCTATCGTTCTAGTATGAAGACTTTATGAGCACTTTTAATTATTAGCTAAAATACTGATCCGTGATCATTCATCCACACTAGGAGCCTTTTGGACCCCAAAATCTCTCTTGATTACTGGTTATGAAGATGAGGGGATTGTTCCCTCACTCTTCCTATCTTTATCGATTGAAATTTTCCTAATTTCATCATTTGCAGCTTTTCATAAAAATACAAAATTTTCCTTGATTCTGTCGACCATCTATTGTTTTCTTTGACACCCTCATGCTGCAATATTTCTTAATTTCCAAAACAACAATCTATTTTGTAGAAAAAATATTGTTTCTACTTGGTAAATAATCAAATAAAATTTGGAATCTTTCTCACCATGCACTTTCTCACTATGGTGATTTTTAGTTGATTTTGGCTTGAACTTGTGTTGACTATTGACCAAGTATCATCGCCATTGTAATGTGCCTCTTGGAAATGAGCAATGACAATTTGTGAAACCTATGCCTTCTTTTCGAAGCTGCCTTGTCCTCTTTTTGACCGTTGCAACCTTTTGCACCGACACCGTGTTTTCAACACTAATCAACACCAATGTTCACTGCTACAAATGTTTTTCACCTTCTTCAAAGGATGTTATCGATCTAAAACTACTCATTACACATATCAGCATTTGTTGGAAAAGTATGATGAAAAAAATATTGTTGTTTGATCATCATCAATTCCAAGTTTTGGCTTGCATTGACTAGCCTCTTCATTTGCCCCGCATTAACTAAAGAAGTATTCAATTTATTGCGATGAGCTCTCACAATATACTCCACTCCATCCTTAAGCAAATGATATTTGCTCTCATGGCTATAAAACACCACTTTCTCGTCATAAAAATATGGACTTCCCAAGATAATCCCATAAATGTCAAGTGGAATTACATCTAACTCAACTTCATCAACAAGTTTTGTAGTGATAGAAAATCTAAATACGCATTTCCTTGTAACCTGTAAATTAGAATTCTTAACTATCCATGCCAAAGGTTATTGCTTATGAGGTGCCATAGTGTCAAGGTTAATTTTTTTGACCGAATCTTCTGAAATCAAGTTTTCTTCTGACCCTGTATCAAATAATGCATCAATCTTTGTATGATTGAAAATCACTCTAAGATGGAACAATTCTTCTCTTATGTATTCATTTGGACCATTGATGTGACTATTTGAGGAAATAGTACATTAAACATGTTTCCCTTTCAAACCCATAGCAATATTTTTTGCCTCATCTCGTGAATCTGACCCTAAGTATTTTTCAGTTGTAGCAAGAATTTTTCCTTTTGCTTTGGCTTTCAGTCTATATAGTTTCAATTCTGGATGAATCTGACAACAATGGTCTTCATCATGGCTAGTCTTTGAACAATTCTTGCATGTGAGTTTTTCCTTCTCTTTCTTGATAATTTCATTCTTCTTCCCCTTCCATTTTCCTCCCTTCTCTTTTCCCTTATCCTCACATTCACCTTTCTCGCCTACTTTTTGTTTTCCCTTTGCCTCCAAGTGCGTGGATTGTACACAAACTTCATCTAAATTGCTTGGGTTAAATATAAGGATTGTATGCTTCAAATAGGAATTTAAACCTCATATCTATTTCAAGAGTGTATCTTGAGAATTCAAGTTTACTCCTAGCAACAATGCCCTCTTTCTAAACTCCTGTGTGTACTCTTGGATAGTTTCGACTTTGATATGCCTAAATTTTTTCCAACTCATAATTGATTTTTGCATATAAGCTAATGGATAAAACTGTCTTTTAATGGAAGAAATGAATTCACCATAAGAAATGGAAATCTTACCATGGATTTGCATTTCCTCTTATGTCTTTGCCTCCGACCAAACTAGCGTTGTTCTTTCTAGCCTTAATGAAGCCAATTAGGTCTTGATATCATCTTCTTGTAGATTCTGAATTTTTCAATATACTTCCAATTGGCGAATCCAATTATCTATCTTCTCAGTATTAACCTCGCCATTGTACATGGGAAGTTCAAACTTGATGTCCAACTTGAATAATGGAGTCTTTCCTTTTTGGATCTTGGAATGAGTGTGGATATGAATTTTTGTGGTGGATGTGGAAGATGAAGATGTTGATGAAGATGATGAGGATGAAGATGGTGGAGATGGAGGTGGCTTTCCTCCACTACCTTTTGAACTCATCTCTTCCTCCTTCTTACTGTTTGAAGATCCTTCTCCATGAGGATGCTTTGAACCTTCTCCAACTTCCTTTGCCATGAAAGCTTCATACATAACTTTTGCCATTATTTGAATCTCTTTGAATTATCTCTTAAGGTCCTCTTCTTTAGAAGGTTCATGAGTCTCTTCATAGCCTGACATCTTTTCTTTCGATTCAAGCTCAATCTTTGTAGCTTGTACCTCTTTACTCACTTCAGCCTCTTGTGCAAATTGCACTTATTCAATCTCAACTGATGGAGATGAAATTTAAGCTGCTTCAAGTGATGCCTTGAGTGGTCCTTTGGGTGAGGAATACGCTTTCTCAACTCTCTTCCTTATTTTCTTAATCTCAGGACTAGCTACCAATACCTTCACTTCTCCTCTCTGCAAGATCAACCTTATAAGCATCACAAAAATTACAACTATTAAAACCCTTCAAGAAAAACAAGAAAACAACCTTGTTATTTGATACCAACTTGATCTGAAATGATTGCTAGTTATTCATGCATTAGCATAATTTCCAGATATAGAATTATCTTTGCTTTGGTTTGTTTATTCATCAAGGGTTTGTCCATGAGCATGTGATTGTCAATTCAATTTACTTGGTAAAATTAAGTGTTCGTCATAGACATAAAAGCATAATTTGAAATGATTGAACAACAGAAAATATACACACAACAAGCACACATAATAGAGCTCACTACATAGAATTTTTTTGAAGGAGCTCACCCCTCCTGGGCTACATCTCCTTGGTCCAACTTCATAGTGTGGACCTTTGTATTAGCTTCAAGTGTGCTCAAATTGTTGGTACAAGCTTCAAATTTTATTGGAACCTATTCTAATGAGTTTAAAACATGAAAATATACCAGAAATGACTGTTTTTTTGCTCAAATTGGATTTTGGATGCTCTGGCAATGCCTTCAACACCTGGTGGCCCTAGCCTTCAAAAATCTTAAAATGCACAAAAACACCTGTAGATGTCTTTTTTGTGTTCGCAACATGCTTCAATTGCTCCCAAATACCCCCAATAACCCTTTTTTGTTCTAACTAAGTCGAATTTGGATTTTATGGGAAAACATTATGCCTCATTCAACTTTTCCCTAGGAAACTACCTCCAAATATGGCTAACCACAAATAAAATTTCTATGAATAGTCTTTCCGCAAACTTTGGCGTGCTCCCCTAAAATTTCTCCAGATTAATCGACACTTAATTAGTGGTAAGCGTGTTTAGAAAATAAGACAAGCACAGGCTTTAAATTAAGTGTGATTAGCACTAATGGTAAATTAATGTGGCATAAGTGTGGATTAACGTAATTAATTTTCATTAACAAATTCCACCAGAAATGTTGTTGAAGCCCTGGTTGTTGGCACTTGGGCGGATGGGGAGGGGGATGTCCCGTGGCACTCGCCCCCTTCAGAACTTTGTTTAATGGTTCCTGCGAATTCAAATAGGTGCCGAATGCTAAGCCTTTCAAGGTTGATGCAGAGGGCATACTGTTCGGAAGGTGCAGTGATGAGGGAGAGGTTGTAGGGTCAAACACCGGCCTCTGCCCTCCGCGGATGCTTTTTGGTAATGCATTTTAAACATTCATATAAACCTCCACGTACTTTTCCTTTGGATTTACTTAACCCATCTAAACATTGGAGTATGGCATATGTTTAATTTAAACCATATGGAAATTTCCAATCGCATATGTTAATGGACGCAGCAATTAAAACTATGTTAATCCCAAACTATTATAACATGCATATACCTTCTTCATTTTCATTCGAATTTTATGTTGGACTTTGAACTTCCTTTGAGTTTGTTCAGCCTTGCTTGATACGAGTTTCTTGATTTAAATTTCTTTAATTTAAAATTTAATATGTTTAATACGTATATATATATATATATATATATATATATATATATATATATATATATATATATATATATATATATATATATATTAATCCATAAATTGAATAATTAAAAAGAATACAATTCCACCTTAGATAACATTAGGAAATTTTCATCCACATAAACCAAACTGGCGAATCTAAAAATGCCACTTGTTACAACTTAATTGGTAGAAACCCGAGGAATATTCTTGAAGATTCCTTTTTGCTGACTGGGCTGCCACATTATCCCTATACCTGTTCTGTCCATTTTTTACATATTTTGGAAAGTGAACAATAGGCCATAACTCACTCATATGAACTCGAAATTTAGTGAAACGGGTTGCATTGGAATCCTGGTGACGGGCTCTACGTTATCGTCCTAGTCTGAAGCATTCCTTAGAAATTTGAAATTTTAACTAAAATACTGATCCTTGATCAATAGATGAAAATGTTTATAAATCAATCACGAGAGTCATTGTCACTATTTAACTTGTGGCTCATGCATGTATAAATAACAATGTCTATAAATGAAATAATTAATCTCCTTGTGTGAGTCTTCATTTATGATATGGGATCAGAGCCAAGGGTTGTGAGGGCTCAGTGGTGCGGTTGTTTGTAATCCTGGATTCCATGTGCAAGAGTAGCTAATCCCTGTGTGTGTGGAGGGTGGTAATGTCATTGTTTAACTGTTACAACTAGTTTCTAGATCCCTTGTTATTCGTTGAAAGGATAAGCACATTTAACTTGTGTGTGGGAAGAGGGCCCAGATTCACTTGGAGCTTTACCCCTTTTTTTTCTTCTTAAATTGAGGGGATTTCGAGGGCTTTCAGTGAGTGGAAAAAAATAATGACTTACCCTGGTTGTGAGGGAGTGCCCTGTGAAAGCTACCAGGACACTATCTAGGCAGTGGAGCTACCTACACAGTGTAACTATTGTTGGAATATTAAGATAGTGAAACCTATCTGGACATGTTGAGTTGTTGTGCGATGAAATGTGAAATATTTATTATCACATTGGATTTTTTTTTGTATTTATAAGAGGTGTGGAGGAGTAAATGAGATGTCATTTCTATAACCAGAGATGATAGAGAGATTTTTTTCATCCATCGATTATTTTCAAAGCCTCTGAAGGAGAGAGTGGTGTGATGCCAATGACTATAGAAAGCTTCCAAATATTTTTAGGGAGTATGATTTATGCGCATTTAAATTTGTAAAAGTCATTGAGTTTAGAAATTTTGTCACTGCTCACAACATATTATTTGTAATTTATAGGCTCTATTGTCTTGCTCCATTGTGATTCTATGGAGAAATTTCACCACTTACTGACGAGCATGGGTTACCTATTATAATAATAAAAAATGGTATTACCGATATGTGCTACAATTGTCACAATAAATGATTGATAGTCGAAGTCAAAGTGATCCATATTGAAGATATATCAAGAAATGAAGAAATCTAACCTGAAGAAATGAGAAGCCTTGTCAGCTTAGACATTGCATCTATAGTAGCAGGGGAGTATCCTAAAGAAATATAACTCTTTACACTAGAAAAAATAGAAGAAGTTTGTGATTTTTATTTTCAAAATTGCAGAGGCATGATTTATGATAAGAATGAGAGGGTATTGAAATTTTTTGAATTGAATGAGTACACAGAATTGTGTAGAATTTCGGATCCAAGTGACAAAAAATTAAAATCAAATTTCAACTTTGGAAGTTCAGGAAATAGGGACATGTTCATAATCATTGAAAATAAGAACAAAAGCTAGAGGAAGGAAGTTTTATTGAGAATTTATTTCAAAGCGACTCGAGAACATCAAAGAGAAATTTCCATACCGGTCTCTTCACCAGGCAGCATTAACTTCATGGAGTAATATCACCCTGATGGAATATTTGTTCAAAAATGGGATTTAGGGATGCAGGTCATGGATATATCTTCCGAAATTTGTCAAATAATAAAATCAACTATCCTCTGTCTTACTTTCGCACCTCTCTATTTAGCCAAAATAAGTACCTTATTGTGCAACATAGAACGAATTATTTATCTTTATGATTTAGAAGGTGATATTGTGGTCACATTTGAGGAGAGTAACATTTTTGACATCATCTCTTTAGGAGGTTCATACGTTACAACTGAAGAGGAAATTTTGATTTCTATTTGTGGTTTTGGCCAGTATCCTAATGGACCTGAGTCCATCAATATTAGTACTCATGATATTATGTCAGGAACTACTCGGGGAACTATTTTTGTAAGGTTGAATAAATTTTGTCATGACGTGCCAAATAAAAGCAATGGCATTGTTTTACAAATCTCAAGGATGCCGATGAGGATGAAGGAGGAGATGTGGAGTTCGAACAATCGCTCGCCACTCCACCTAATTTATTGTCTAACCATTTCAAACTCTTATCCAACTTTGTAAGAAGAGTTAGTAGGTTTATATTAATTAATTATCAACTGTGTTTATTTTGAATATAGCTTTAAAATTTTAATGTAATTAGTAACTAAAAAGGAAATAGTAAGCATACAATTAATATATATACATATATATATATATATATATATATATATATATATATATATATATATATATAATGAGTTATGATGTTTTGATTATGTGGTGATCCATAATATTGTAACAGATATTATTTACAAAGTATTTTTTCCTTTTTAACATTTCTATTACTAAAGATATTTTAGATTGGTGTAAATGTAAGATGTAATAATATTAATTAAAAAGAAAAATCAAAAGCTTTTTTCTTATACTTAGGGTTTTAGTAATATATTTTCTTTTGACTTCCAATTAAATATTCTTTTGCTGATTAATTAATCGAGATTTGACCAATATATTCTACAATGTTTTTTTATATATAAAAATTATTGAAAAATCTATTTTGTAATTATCCCATTGGTTCATATTTTGAATGTCTTATTTCCACTTTCATGACACATACATTTAATCATAGTTAAATAATATTTTTGTCAACTGAATTATATGCCAACCCAAGGTTTGTGCAATTTTTATCACTATTATTACTCTCATTCGTTTGTTCTTTGTTGTCAATTCTACTTTGTCCTTTGTTGTCAACTCTACAAAATTAGTTGACATTAATTTTGGAGTGATGTGATATGATATTATCAAGTCCCCCTCTATCTCTGCTAGTTAGGAATTTTATTCAGTTCATGAAAATTATACAGGCCTACCATTATGGGAATGTGACCATGGACTCTCAATAAAAAAGTATAAAATTAGAGCATATAGGAATGTGATCTGTATTTTCCATGCAAAAGTATAAAATCATAGAAACCTATTGTTATGGGAATGTGATCATGGATTCTCAATGAAAAATTCTAAAATCAGAGGATATGGGAATGTGATCATGGATTCTCAATGCAAAAGTCTAAAATTAGGGAACAAATGATTTCAGGGTAAAGAGTGATGATTGAAAATATGTAAATATTTTGGAAATAATTTTTCTAGAGATGTGATTTTAACTTACAACGTAATAGTGAAATTTATGAAATAATAATTATAAAATTGGTTTCAGGCGCTTTTCAAGGTCTTAAGTGAATTTCAATGTACCACATCAAACAACATTAAATATCAAATTGGCTGCATGTTCTTTTTCAATGTCTTTAGTGAATTTCAATGTAGTATGTAAAAAACCATTCTCAAACATAGTAATGGACCTACAATAATGATAACTTTCATGTTTCTGAATTTTCTCTTCTTTCCACCTCTATTGTGACATTTTCATCCATTAAGATGAAGCAAGAGATTGGATTACTAGGATGAAGGTGGAGACGATGAGAATGAGGATAAAGGAAGATACCACCAAGTTATGTTGATCATAGAAGATGATGATCATCATGAGGCCTTTCCAATATAAATTCTAGGATGATCAAGGAGGAGACCACGAGGTAATGCCAATCTCGGAGGTTGATGAGGATACCAAGAGGCTCGACAATAATAAGAAGCTAGAGGATGGGATCACTAGGCATGAAAATATGCCCCCACTTGACCTAAATTAGTGTCTAGAAGTTCAAAATTTTATCCAAATTTGTAATAAAGAGTTAAAAATGTGAAGGTCATTGGTTCTAAACTCCATGGGTACCTATTGATTTGAAGGTTAATGGTTCATAACTCTATGGGAAAAAATCTATTATCCTAAGGTGTTGGTGCACTAATATGACCATGAAAATCAACCTTAAAACCTGCATTAATTATCAACTAAGGATTCGTCCGTTTATTTAGATAGTGTTGGAAATTTATGCAGAGTGAAATCAAAGTTTATTTAGCAGTAAATGAATCTAAATATTTGCAATAACTAATCTCTAATTCTCGAAGTTTAATTTGGAATAATTCAAAAGAAAATATTAAACATCTATAAATCATAAATCTTGATCTATTCTCAACTAATTTGAAAAGAAACTGAATCTGAACTCATGAATTGAAGGAATCACTCTTAAAGAATTATTTTCTGAGACTAACAACAATTTACCTACTAAAAAGAGAAATTATGATGAATGAAAACTAATCAACTATTCAAACCTTTAATGAGGATTAAAAACAATCAATCATCGAATATCTATTATAACATCACTCGAAAGGAACATCGATCAATGTAATGCTAATCTGAACAATTCAATAAAGAATGATATGCAATTGTAAGAGTAACAACGTCTAAGATTTATCTCAAATGGTAAAACTAAACTACAAAAATGAATTCCAACATCACACTTCAATAAAAATGACAAGATGCAATAATTAATAATCACAGAGATGAAAGAAATGATTACGGCACAAAAGAAGTAGCAAGTCTGCTACTGACCAGGCCCAAAGCCTCCAGAAGCTACTGCTGAGAATAATCAGAGAAAAATTATGAAGAAAGCATGTTTTTTCTTAGTAATCATGGCAGTAATGATACAACATAACCATAGTTAAAATACTATTTCTTCAATACAAATAATGATGTCCAAATGAAAGTTACAACTCGGAAAAACTAACTCCATTCTTTTCACCTATCAACCTTATATAACTAAATGGTAATCTAATAGATGAGAGTGATTACTTCGGATTAGGAGATCCTGCGGATTTCACAACTAATAATTGGATTTCAATTATAGAATTGGCTTGATCCTCCCTTTCTTCTGCTAGTCCGTGCGATCAAGAAATTATATTTTTCTTTTTTTGGCCGTTGTTATTCCATTGTTCAAAAATTGTACAATCCTAGTTTCTGCTCATAAAGACAAGAAAAAGTTATTTTTTATGCTAAAATCATAAAATTCGTTGACAATTGTTTTTATCTGTCTTTCACAATCTTTTTCTCTAGATTCTTTCCAAAAAAAAGATAAATACATAAAAGTAAATGACTAATTAAGCTAATATGAGGATCAAAACATACATTTTCCATGACTCAACATACTCCCATGCTTAACTTTTTTCATGTCCTCATGCAATAAGATAGTTGTGGTGTAATTTCATCAAGGAGTAGGCAGGATAAACGTATTCCTGATATAGCCAAAAACCATACTTATGTTTAAGCATTGCAAAAGAATGACTCTCATGAGATTCAGGTAAATCATAATAAAAATAATATCCTTCAGTGGGATAATATATAATGGGACACCTATAAATACCTCCTATCTAGGTAGGGCCCTCACATAGGATAATATTGTTGTACACATTCAGACGAACAGCAGCAACCCTAAAATTTTTGTAACCGAATGACTCCATGTTTTTAACATTGTTAGTACAAGCTTTACACCTTTGTTTCACTGCCAATAGAGCATCATCATTAATTTCCTAGACATATTCTCCTCAAACATGTATAATGTCTTAATCGAGAGGTCCCAATGTGGCATAACTCCTTGTTGTTCCATAAACCTTTCTTGGGATGAACAGGTGTAAAGGTTTAGTGGGTTCTCCTCTAACCCATAAATCTAGACCATGCTCCAACTTTTGAAAAGTATTATAGGCCTTGGCCCATTCAAGCTATTTTTCAGCAAAATAAAGGAAGGATGGGAATTGAACATTTCCACTAAAGGGGCTAGGATCAACATCCCTTTCATCTTCAAAGAAAAAATTATGCAGATACAACTCACAGAGAAGGCGTCACTACCTTTTCATATTTTTCCTTGCAGCATTGAACAAAGTCTGAGGTAGTCTTGAATTCAGTAGACTTACCATGCTTGAAAGCTCTAATCTTCAATATATAAGTAGCTCTCTAGCAAAAATAATGCATAATTGGCCACTGGTGATCGACAAGAAAAAATATCAGAACAAATAAAAAAAATGGTTTTAGATTTCTCCATTTATTTTTGAAGTTGGTTCTGCATTTTCTTTACTTACTCCTGCTCATTTCTAAGACTAGAAAAAGTATCGTCCTCAGTTGCGGTGAGTGTATCTAGCTTCTTTAATAATTCCCGCTGTGTCTGCAAAGGTACCACTTATTTTTGGTGGTTATCCAACACCTGTTGGGTCCTTGTTAATTCATTTTGAAATTTCAGGATAACATCTTCTCTTACCAGATGAATAAACGTTTCCAAACGTGGATATAAAAACTTGTCTTTCCTTCTTAGCATAACATCTTTGTATTGCATGGAATCCAAGGAAGTATTCACCATTCTCAATAGTATAGCAATGGATGAGCATGTGAATAAGAAGGAAAGGCATGAAAAGAAATAATATGAGATGTCATTGCCCCAACCAAACATAACTTTTTCAGGGAGCTCATAGGTTCTCCCATCTAAAGAGGTCATTGAGTCTCTCCATGAACACCGACCTCATACTCAAGAAGAAGAATAAGAGGAAGAGATGACAGAGAAATTTTCTTCATCGATCGACTATTTCTAGAGCCTGGGAATGAGAGAGTATCAAAATGACAAATACAATAGAAAGATCCAAATATTTTACCATATTCACGATGACCAAAAAATTTATGATTCATGTATAATATTGGGTCTGCGTGATGGGATGTATGATATAAAACTTTTGATCTTTCTAGTAGTCCAAACCCCTTTTTTAGTATATCTCGGACGATCCTTCTAGTCCTCGGTTTAGGGTGCTTGCTTTTATTTCTACTTCTAAATGGCCCTTTATGGTAGTAACACCCCCTAAAATTATGAATTTGTATTTGATAGGTATTTAGGCATCTTGAGGTGTATCTACTAGAAAAAACGATCTAGAGAGCCCCTAAATACTCACTTAATTTATATGTTATGTAAATTTATTGATCTCAATGTAAATATTGGCATACCTATTGTTTAGCACGTCCATTATGTACCCCAAATGGTACCCTCACAATATTTATGTCTCACACTTTTACCAAGAATTATTAAGGATGATGTTACTCTCATTCACATTCGTTTGGTGTTCTTTCCAATCCCATGATGGTAGGTCATAACTTTGTACCCTGTTATTTAATGAATCAAAAATGTTTTGAGCCAAGTATATTTGTTAAAAGGGAAAATACAATCCATTCTCTTGACATCGGGCTTTCTTCTTCAACAAAGAAGAATGTTAAAAAACTTGACAAAAAATGGTTATTTGGTAATTTGATCAAACTTTTGACTTTTTACAGCTTTGTTTATGACTAGATATCTAACAATTGGGAAAATTATGAACCCGTTGGTATTCTTTATTATGGTAAATCCTATTCTAATTTTATTTTTCAAGATTGGGGTATCTAGTAATCCATTTCTTGCTGAGAGGGAGTGTTGATAATGGCACAAAGAAATATTCTAATGTAATTTTCAATCGAATTAAATTAGAAAAAAATATAATTCCACATCACATGACAACTTGTACGAGTTAACTAAGTAAGTTTTACTTAGTTTGTTTAGTTATTTTGAGGTTAGGGTCTAACTTGAGTCATGTAGAGTGGGTCGTACTTTTTAGGAGACTTGGTTTAGTTTATTTGAGTTGTAATTAATTAATTTAGTAATTTTGACTTAGAGTGAGATAAACTAATTCCAACTGTTGAAGAAACTAGTGGGCGGTGAAGTGGTGAGGTGTGTACTCCATGATCAACAAATTAACTGATATGTCAACCATAAATAACTCATGCATGCAAGGTCTATGAGTTACCCTGTTGACATTGGAGTTCAGCAAAAGTGTACTATTAGTTGTATACTTATTCAAATTGTACATGTGGTGCATGCAGTCAGAGGAAAACCTATGATGGATAGTGTATTTGGGGATGAGTAATTTCGATAATTAATGTGGAATAATTCTCAAGGAAGCGAAGCACGGAATAGGGACTTTGAAAAGCATATAATTGGTTACGTTTTGGCCAAGGTTTGTCTAGGAAGCACTGAGAAAGAGATAGAGATAGTGCAGAGGTTGCTCGGGCTTGAGCAAAGAATTGTAATCTTCTCATATTTTCTCACTAATGCACTATATAGAGAGTGGGTTTTTTAGTTGTGTATTTCCCCGTGAAATCATTGTGTAATTTGTTCATTGAATTATTTCTCTTTATGCTTCGTGATTTCATGATTGTTTATTGTTTCCGCAATTGATAGAGTACATTCAAGTCTATTGTTTTAGTAAATTACAATTAGTAGTTTGATTCTACAAGGAATTTCTACACTTCACAAGCTATCTATATTTGGCTATAACCACTAAAGCAATCAATAAATAATAATAAAATCTTAGCAGCTAATGTATGCAAAACATGACATAATTTGGTTTGAATGAAAGGGTTTGAGCTATCTTGAATCCTTGGATTATGAGAAAGTCACTTTTAAAAATAATGATTTTTGTGACAATGGTCAAAATTCCGAAGCTTTTAACTCGGCCACGAATGACTATTTTGTGTAGAATTAAATGGTATTATTAGTGGGGATCTTGTGGAACTCACACCACTTTCTCGTTTATTTCTTCATCTTCCCATTACAATTATTTGTATGTGGTTTTGATGGGTTATCCTAGCATTCTACACCTTTTTTTTTCCTTTTTTCTATGGTTTAGTGATGCCCTTGCCCTGCTTCAACTATGAAGGATTCACAGATGCAAAGACTCACTTTTTCTATTTCAATTTTTTATCAATTTTGACACCATATTGGTATCTTTCACCAAACTAGGAGATGTCTAATAAACCCATTTATGTCTAGATGTATACATGTAAAAAATCCAGGATACTTGAGCACTAGATTTCGCTAAGAGTCCTTCATACCTAACTTAATGTACAAGGCATGATTGATATTTGTGAACAATAGCACTACTTGGTCAATATCATATCATAGTGTGGTCCATATTAAGTATTTTTCTTCATACCTTCCAATAGGGTAATATTATTCCTTAACAACATACTTGAAAGATTCCCAACTGGGTGCGACTAAAAATATTATGGATTCCTTTATTTCCGTTTGTTCACAACAAGTTTCCCACTAGTCCTTTACATGAGGGGGTGACTTTAAGGAGTGAAAAGGTAACATTTTATATATTAAAAAAATTATGGACAGGAATATACACTTCTAGCAGATTTAGAAATGTGTCTAGAGCATATGCATCTATTTGGCCTTTAAATATACAAATATAAAAAGTGACTTATATATTTAAGGGGAGGATCCTTCAAAATGGCCAATTAATGAATGTTTCTAACATATTGGCATCTGAGGAAGGACATGGAAATCTTTTTCCATTATCTCATTCCTTTGTCACTCGAGGGCTGGTTCGAGCAAAAATTTCATAGGATCTCCTACTACCTCGTCTTTCTTTTCTTCTACGATGGGAGCTTGTTGGGGTCGGAAAATAAAGTCTTGCAGTGGTTCAAGCAGTTTGACTCCAAATTCCTTATACCTCGATCTTGTTGCGAACATGCACAAAAAAATAAACAAAGATAAAATCGCTCTAATACAAGTGATCCAAATTTTTGAAGGGAACAAAATAAAATATATATATCTATAACCAAAACATGGAAATATAATAAAAATTGACTTCAATTAATAAATGGAAAATCTTGAAATTGCATACATGCAAAATGAAAGCAAACTAGCTCGAATAGTGATACCTTATCTGAGAGAAGATATGTGACAACTATGTACCTTCCTAAATTGTTAAAATGAAGCTTTGAGGTATTTTTATCATGTAGAAGGAATGAGAATCCCTAGAAATTGATAAATTTAACCCTAGGAGATGAAGCACCAAAGGCTTACGGGCCCCTATGGGGTAAGTTATATCATCAACTTCGTGGGGTTGTAACTTTCACATTCTTCATTTTGTGTGCATGAATAGCCCCATTGAAAGGTTTATGTGGGGAGTTTATTTTTCCAATAGCGATGGAAGTATATGATTTCCATAGGCCGATTTACCCAGAAAACGTCATTTAGGGCCTCTGAACAAGTCCATAATTTGAAGACCTAATAACTGTCAAAAATAGAAAACTTCGTTGTGAATTAGTGGAATACGTTCACCTTGGATTTTTATGGACCTATACCCACCAGTTTTTATTTTTCTCTTTTAACCTCCCGAAAATATACATTTAAGCATGTGATGGAAATAATGCTCAAATTTAGAGGTATATGCATAGGTCTATATCATTGCATAGCGATAGGTGAGTTGCAATATGAAATTTAGGCTATTGAGATGTTCCATGTTTATTAATTTGTGTAATTCTTATAAATAGAAATAAAATAAATTTATTTTTTTTAATGTAAAGGAAAAAAACAACTATTTTTCTGCGAGATAAAGTATATTATATTAAAATAAACTATCATATATAGATATTCACTTTGAATCTTTTAAGTAGATAAAAAATTGACTTATTGTGAGGTTAGTATTTTGATATGTAATACATCTTGGGTTGAGATAAATTTATGCTAAATATATTTATATTGGATGAGAGTGAATCACAATCCTATGCAAACATGATATTGGATTTTAAAATAGAATAAAAATACGATTGGTTCTTTATGAAATATACATTCAACCTCTCAAGATGGTCTCTTTTAATTTTATTGTTTACAAAGCTAGTCTAAAATTATTAATCCTTGATGGATTTTTCAACTTTGTAAATCCATATTTATATTTTATTTTCAATTCATTGTCAACAAATAAATCCTCTCTAAGGCTAATCGTATAAGTCAAGATTCATAGTACATTGTAAACAATAGATTTACTTTAAATTTAAAATCAATTTCAATAACATGGACATGTTTATGTGAATTTATATGTATATGGTATTCTTATAAGATATTTGTATTTGGAAAACCTTAACAAAACTATTTGTCGAGAAAATTATGAGAAAAATATTACATATAATTCATGGGAAGGAGTTGTCTTTGGCAAAAATGGGTGTTGGAGGTTTTTCTCTATTGGCAATGGTAATGAGGATTATACATAACATGATATATCCTCATTATTATCCATATCTACTATCACTATTGCATATAAAAGTTCTTTACTAGCTCCCTCATTACATAATATTTTAGAATATAAGACTTATTCCAATAGTTGTTTCTCTCACTATTTCTTTGGGTGTTGAGTTTGAAAGAATATAACAAAACCATTATGTTTGCATACTCGAGGTAGAAATAAAAAGGCTTATTAGAAATTAACAAAAAATGGAAACCTAGAATATATGGTACAAATAGTGGTTTTTAAAACCATATCAATTTATTGTGATGGAGGTTAGTAGACAATTTTTCGAGGGGAATTTTTAACATCTATCAGGGCTATTCCTTAATACCCCATGAGAGAGCATGTTATGTTCTAGGTTCACTAACAAAAATAGTTATGGCCTTTGATCATTTGGTACAAAGCCAATTAAATACAAATAAGAAGTTCAACATGAAATATCACGAATGAGTTTTTTAGAAGGCTAACCGTTTCGTTCTCTCAAAGAAAAGAAAAAAAAGAGTTGGTAAAGAATGTAAGTTTGAAATTACTTGGTTAACTCCTTACAAAATTGAAGAAGCTACAAGTAATAATTAATTATATCTACTCTATTTGGATGGTAAAAAGCTACCCTTGCTAATTGGAAAGTTATAAAATGTTTTATCGAGATAATATCGAATGCTTTATGGACATCATTGTAATATAGTAATATTTTTAACATTTTTTGTTTCAGTTTATTGAGTTCAACATTTTATTTTATTTTAATAAAATGAAGTGTTTCTTAGATTACATGAAATTGTATGAGAGTTGGTTATATGTGATTCATAAAATCTCATTTATCAATGGATTTATCTCTCTCTTCTTAAGGAAGGGATAATATGTTCATGTATTTAAACCTCCCTTGCGTTTAATACCCATTTCGTGAGAATGTTTTAGCTGTACAATTTGATGGATATTCTATATTTCTCATGCACTCTTGAGATAACCACATGGATCCAAGTTGGATTCAATTGTTACACCTTATATTCTCTTTAATGCACCCTACATATTTTCTCAAATGTGACCATATTCATGATGAACCAACGATACGATGATTCATGTTTAATATTGGACCATGAAGGGATAACATATATAAAATTGTTTATGTTGCTCATAGTCCAAACCCCTTTGGTAGTAAATCATGTCCCATCCTTCTATTCCTCATTTTTGGTTGCTTGGTATTACTACTTCTAAGTACCCCTTTATGGTAGTAACATGCCCTAAAATTAGAATTTTTCTTGGATACGTATTTGGACATCTTGAGGTGTATCTACTAAAAACAATGATCTAGAGTTCCCCTAACTACTCACATAATATATATTATATTTAAATATATTTCTCTCAATGTAAATATTGACATATCTATGCTTTAGCACACTTATTATGTACCCAAAATATACTCTTACCATATGCATGTCCCACACTTTTCCTAGGAACTATTGAAGATGATATTACTTTCATTCATGTTCAATTGTTGTTCTTTCCAATCCCATGATGGTAGGACATGGCTATCTACCTCATGGTTTAGTTAATAAAAAATGTCTTCATCCCAGTAGATTTGTTAAAAGAGTGAATACAATTCCTTCTCTTGACTTCAGGATTTGTTCTTCGACAAAGGAGAATGTTAAAAATCTTGAGAAAAAAGGATTACTTTGTAGTTTCATCGATCTTTGGATTTTTTTATAGCTCTTTTTTGGACTAGATATCTAAAAATTATAAAAATCATGAACCTGTTGCTATTTTATGCTATGCTAAAGTCTATTATAATTTTATTTTGACAAGAAGGAAGATAGGGATCTAATATTTATATCTAAGGCTTATTTCATGGGCTCAATTACAATGTTTCTCACCCAATGAACTCTAGATTAAAATCCCAACATGATTTATTAAGTGCATGTATGGAGTATATTGTTGTATCTTCCCCTTATTTTTCAAGGTGATAGCATTTTGAAATCCACTAGAGACAAATTGGGACACTATGTTACTTCTTCATAGGTCAAGGAGAATAAATTCTGATGTGCCAGAATTTATGTCGAAATGGATTTTGCAAAACGAGTCCATGAAGTGATTCAACTTGAAATGAAGAGTTGGAGCCATATTTAAGCGTTGAATTATAAGCAGGTGCCCTTTAAATCTAATTCTTTCCAAGGTTATGGGCACTTTGCAAAATTTTTTCCTAATGCTATAGTATCTTAACCAATTTTTATCCCAATCGCATATTTCAATCTAATGATAAGCAACGAGATTTAAAAAAAAATCAAGATAAATATGAATCAATTGTCTTAGAGGTCTCATCCTACCCATAGGTCTGAATTTTGATATTTGTAAGGTACAAACATGGAATAGATGAAAGATGAATGATGAACAATGAATTTAATTTATTATTCACATTTATGTACATTTATAATACATTCTTGTGACAATTGGATTCGTATTCCCACGTCTTTTGGACTCCTAATTTTCTAAGGGTTAAACTGTGGGATTTGGATAGTTAATGGGATATTAATTCCGAAGGGGTACTTATGAGTACAAGAAGAGAGATGAAATACAAATCATGCAAAATATGCATGTCAACACTAGGATGAATGAGCTCTATGAAATTTTGGCATAAGCAGGTGGTTTAAGGATGACCAGCAACAATGGAATTTTTAGGGTAGTTCACGGAACTCTTCCAAATATGGCAAGAAGATGAGGTCTTCTACTAGAGGAAGTGATTCTAATGATTTTGAAGAGGGAGACTTTGAACTTCGAAAAGGGAGGTCTACAACCACATGAAAAAGGAAGAACCTAAACCTTAAATGGAGGTCTCAACTTGTGGTGGCTTAAGGATGACCACCAACTCTAGAATTCTTGATGCAATTCCTAGAACTCTTCCAAAATTGGAAAGAATCTAAAGTCTTCTACTAGAGGAATTTTCCCCAATTATTTGAACACAGAGAAGTTCAACCTCACATAGATGGTTTCCAGTTGACCACAAACTAATGCCATGATCATGGTCATCTTTTTCTCTCGCTACAACTCTGAATTCGGTATGGCAGGTTGTGGCTCAAGATCACTTGATGTTGCTTTGAACTTATAGATGACCATCATTCCCCCCCTCCCCCGTTAGATACAAGGTGAGATGATGGTGAACACTCAACTGCAAGACCTTTTAATAATATATAAAAATTTCTAACATGTGACTAAAACATCTTCTTGGTTGTTGATGCCCATTGAAAATAAGAGATCCATCCAAGATGAATCTTTGTTCTTGCAGGACACTTGTTTTTGAAGCATATGTTTGAAGAAAGAATGGTTTTATGAAATTTCTTACATGGATGAAGATAAAAGAAATGATTTTTCATATGGCCCACTCAGTCATAATATTAGCATTTTGGTTGCCAATGTGGAGGAGAAGCATAATCTGTAACAGTTGAAGGTCAGGTGTCATGAAGAAACCCACCACTATGAAACTAGATGGGATTGGAATAGTCTAGAATATGAAAGTACACATTCTTGTGATATCCAAGATGAGTCCTATTATTGTTATGCACAATCTATTCCCAAGTTATGACAATGGGGTTTGGATGTGCATGCTGCATTTCTTCATATTTTTGTACATTTTCTCCTAAAATTGATATTACCTATGCAATTTATTGTTTATTATATTAGATTGTGTGATTTTTTGGAAAAAAAAATAGGTTTAGAATGACAACTCTTATGTTTTAATTATTCTTTCTAGAGGTGATATTCTAGTTGCAGAAAATCAACCTTTTCCTGTGCATTTTATAGACAACTTTTGGTATCAGAAAGATTGTCCTTGTTGATGTTTACCATGCCATCAATATTGGAATATATCAAAGTCTTTAACCAATCTAATATATCATCAAGTTTGGCCATTTTCATAACAACTAAATTTTACGAAATGGGGTGTCAGCTTCTCAAATTTTCACCAAATAAGATTAAATGTTTTGGTCAGCTCACATTTCACAACTCGATATTGATGTGGAGTAATCTCTAGAGGAAAGGGTTCGAGACACTGGCTATATGCATTATGTGTAGGAAGGGTGAAGACGAGATTAATCATATGTTTATGGATTTTCGATATGCTAAGGATATATGGGATGGAGCGACGTGATATTTTAACATAGAAAGAAAAGATTCCTTCACTAAATTGTCTCTATCATTGAAAGTATGGATAAAAGTTAGAAATTACATGGATGATCCACTATATGTGCTATTCACAATATGGAGGAGGCGTAATGGCATCATTTTTTGGTTGAAAAATATTGAGAAAAATGAGATGTCATCAAGATAGTGACATTTTTCAATGAGAATGGGCCAATGTAGAAAAACCAAGGATATAGAGCCTTCAGATCTAAGGAAAGTTGGAAATCTCTCACTGTGGGATTATTTTATGGTGCAAGTGCTAATAGAGCATGTGGATGTGGTGTTTTAATTTATCTAGAAAACGATAAATACTTTCACTTCTAGTGGGAGGGAGGAAGACGAACAAATATCAGAGATGAAATCTTTGCATTATGGGGATTTTTGTGTGCTACCAAGTGGCTATTTATTGACGAGATCTATATTTTTCGCGATGCAAAAGGAACCATTGATTGGGTGAAGGGTAGCAATGATTTTAACCCGCCTATTCTAAATAGTTGGATGGCTTGCATGAAACTTTTGTTAAGGACTTTTCAGAATGTGGGTTTTGATAACTTATAGAAAGAATATAATGGGTCAGTTTATTTAATTTTGAAAAGAAGTATTGGTAGGTAGAGGGGTAAGTTTTATTTCTCTCCTTACGATAATGTATGGTTGATAAATGCATGTACCATTGACTATTCAAAACAGAACGAAGGAACACAAAGTGCAATAGCACGATGGCATAAAGATTGAAGAGATAGGGAAATACACAAGTGGCACTATTAGCGATAGTAGATGAGTGGAAGAATTCATAATTTTTTGCACAACATTAGTATAAGTCTATTAGTGTATTATTGAGCACTTTTAGGAAGATTTATTTTTTTGATAAATTTGTATTTTGATAATTTTTGAACAAGTGGGATTTAAAGTTGGCTTGAGCATAAGGAATGAAAGTTTGAAGACATGTGTACTACCTTTTATTAATATAAGAAGTATCTTTTTCTTTCTACCGAAATAAAAAATCCAAATCCAAATAGAAATCTGAAATGTCGGCTCCCCTAGATATGGATAACAAAAAGTATTAAATAGGCCCCAATTTTAGTTTTTCTATACTATAACAGATGAAAGAATGTTTCCAAACGTGGATATAAAAACTTGCCTTTCCTTCTTAACATATCTTATTTGTATTGCGTGGAACCAAAGGAAGGATTCACCATTCTCAACAGTATAGTGATGAAAGAGCATGTGAATAATAAGGAAAGGCATGAAAAAACAAAAGATGAGATGTCATTTCCCCAACGAGACATAACCATTGCTGGGAGCTTGCAAGTTGTCCCATCTGAAGAGGTCACTAAGTCTCTCCATGGAAACTAGCCTCATCGTCAAGAAGAAGGAGAAGAAGAAGAGGAAGAGGCAATAGATAGAGTTTTGTCATCCATCGATTATTTCTAGAGCATTGGAAGGAGAGAGTGGTGAGATAGAAATGACAATAGAAAGCTTCTAAATATTTACCATATTCAGGATGAGTAAAAAATGTATGATTGATGTATAGTATTCTGCCATGATGGGATCAATGATATAAAATTGGGTGTCTTTCTAGTAGTCCAAATTCCTTAGGTAGTAAATCAGGGACCATCCTTCTAGTCCTCACTTTAGGGTGTTTTGTTTTATTTCTACTCCTAAATTCCCCTTTTTGGTAGAAACAACCCCTAAAATTATGAATTTGTATTGATAGTTATTTAGGCATCTTGATGTGTAGCTACTACAAAAAACGATCTAGAGAACCCCTAACTACTCACTTAATTTATATGTTGTGTAAACGTATTTATATCAATGTAAATATTGGCATAACTATACTTTAGCACACCCATTATGTAACCCAAATGGTCCCCTTACCATATGTATGTCTCACATTTTTCCCAAAAATTATGAAAGATGATGTTACTCTCATTCATATTCAATTGGTGTTCTTTCCAATCTCACGATGGTAGGTCGTAGCTCTCTACCCTATCGTTTAGTGAATAAAAAATGCCTTGAGACAAATAGATTTGTTAAAAGGGAGAATACAATTCCTTCCCTTGACATGGGGATTTCTTCTTCAACAAAGAGGAATGTTAAAAACCTTGAGAAAAAATGATTAATTGATAATTTCTCTGTTTTGGACTAGATATCTAACAATTGGGAAAATCATGAACCCATTGGTATTATCTATTATGGGAAAGGCTATTATGATTTTATTTCTGACAGCAAGGAAGATATAGATCTAATATTTAGATCTAGGGCTTATTTCATGTGTTCAAAAGGAATTTTTCTCACCCAATGAACTTTATATTTCAATCCCAACATGATTTCTTATGTGCATGTATGGAGTATATTGTACTCTCTTCCTCTTATTTGCGAGGGTGATGGTACTTTAAATTCCACTAGAGACAAAATGGGCCACTATGTTACTTCTTTGTAGACCAAGGAGAATAATTTCTCATGTGCTAGAACTTATGTTGAAATGGATTTTTCAAAAGGATTACATGAGGCAATTCAACTTGACATGAATAGTTGAAGACATCTTCATGCCTTGGATTATAAGTTTTGTCTGCTTTAAATGTAATTCTTTCCAAGAGTATGGGAACTTTGCGAAAATTTATAATAAGGATGTAATATCTCAACCACTTTTTATCCGAGTCCAATATTTTCAATCTAATGATAAGGAAAGATAATTCAAACAGATTTCAAGAAAACATAAGAATCAATTGTCTAAGAGGTCGCATCCTACCAATAGGTCCAAATTTTGATAGCCCTCTCCCTCTAGTTATATATTTGGAGCTTTTCCATCTTCGAGGGCTAAAGACTAGGCTAAAGAAGCTCAATATCATCCAACTCACCATTACCATCGGTGAATTCTAAATCAAATGCCATTTACCATCATTTCTCCCATGAAGAAAGGGATTCTAACTAAGGAAAATGACAAAATCGAAGAAGAAGTTGAAAGAGAGGAAGAGGAGGGGGTCAACCTTTCCTACTCTTCTCCTTTCTATTATGATGTTTAAAAATCAATGCATGTTCTTCTCCTCCAATAACAATATATATAAAAGATAAAAGAAAAAAATCCAACACTCTTTTGAATCTTGTGCATCTAATGGGGGTTCAATTTTACTAAAACCTTAAAAATATTTTGTCCAACCATGAGTGAAAATCTTTTCTTATACTCAATAAATGGTATGTTTAAGCTCTAAGCTCTAATATGATTAGTAGTGGATTTCCCACTTTTTCAATTTAAATGTAAGAATTTTCCAGCATTCAAAAATCTTTAATTGTACGATCCTTATCCTTATATAATTTTTTTTATTGTCAATATAAAATATTTCTCCAAATTCGTTTATTTATGACCAAAATATAAAATATACATATGGTGGGCGAGTGAAAATAAAAGTCGTCCAAAATAAGGTAAGTATGAAAAGAATAAATTAATCACATATCCAAATGCAAACAGAAATCTCAAATGTCGCAACCGTAGATATAGATAGCGAAAATGATTAAATAGACCCCGAGTTTAGTTTTGGTACACTATAAAAGTTGAACAAACGTTTCCAGACGTGGATATAAAATCTCGCCTTTCTTTCTTAAACGTATCTTTTGCGTAGTGCGTGGAACCGAAGGAAGGATTCACCATTCTCAACAGTATAGCGATGGAAGCGCACGTGAATAAGAAGGCAAGGTATGAAAAGACAGAAGATGAGATGGCATTGCTCCAACCACACATAACTTCTGCTGCGACCTCGCAGGTTCTCCCATCTGAAGAGAACCAACATCATCCTGAAGAAAAAGAAGAGGAAGACACAATAGAGAGAGCTTCGTCATCCTTCGATTATTTTCAGAGCCTAAGAAGGAGAGAGTGGTGCGACGACAAAGACAATAGGAAGCTTCCAGATATTTTTAGGGAGTATCATTTACGAGCATTTAACTTTGTAAAACATGCAGTGCTTACCAATATGCACATTGTCCGGGACATATTATTTGTAATTTATAGCGAATGGTTTATTGTTCCATTCCGACTCTATGGAGAAATGTCGCCACTTACTGACCAGCGTGGGTTGCCTATCATAATAAAAAAACAAGGTATTTATAATATGCGTTACAATTTTCACAATAATTCATTGATACTCGAAGCCGAAGTTGAAAACGAACCTACCGAAACTATCGGAATGACGAGACGAGTAAGACGATTAAGCATTGTAAGCTTAGACATTGCATCTATAGCAGCAGGGGAGTATCCAGAAGTAAGAGAACTCTTTCGACTAGAAGGAGTTTGGGATTTTGATTTTCCAAATTGCAGAGGCATGATTTATGATAAGAATGAGAGGGTATTCAAATTTTTTGAATTGAAAGAATACACAGAATTGTTTATAATTTCGGATCCAAGTGACAAAAAATTAAAATCAAATTTCAAATTTGGAAGTCCAGCAAATAGGGACATGTTCATAATCATTAAAAATAAGAACGAAAATGAGAGGAAGGAAATTTCATTGAGAATTTATTCAAAAGCGACTGGAGAACTTCGAAAAGAAATTTCCATACCTGTCTCTCCACGACGCAGCATTAACTTCATCGAGTTATATGGCCCTGATAGAATAGCTGTTCAGCAACAGGATTTAGGGATGCAGGTGATGGATATATCTTCTGAAATTTCTCAAATAATAAAATCAACTAACATCCGTCCTACTTGCCCACCTCTCTATTTAGCCAAAAGAAGTGCGTTATTGTGCGTCACAGAAGGAGCGGTTTATATTTGTGATTTACAAGGTGAGATTGTGGTCACATTCGAGGACCATAACTTTTTTGAATTCAACGATCTATCAGGTTCGTACGTTACAACCGAAGAGGACATTTTGATTTCTGTCTGCGGTTTTGGCTTTTCTCCCGAGTCCATCAATATTAGTAGCATTGTTACAGGAAAAATCCTGGGAAAGATTACAATTAATGCTCCAAATTGTGTTTCTGAGTTGAGAAGAATGGCCTTCCAACATGTGGACCTATGCGGATTCGCATACGATGAAAGAACCCATGATATTATGTCAGGAAATAGAATGGGAACTATTTTTGTATGGTCGAATAAATTGTGCCGTGACGTGCCAAATAAAAGCAAAGCCATTGTTTGGCCAATCTGAGACGATGATGATGAGGAGGAAGGAGGAGAACTGGAGGCCGAACAATAGCCGCCCCTCCACCAAACCAGAATTTCCATCACTATTATTACTCTCATTTGGTCATTTTGTGTTGTTAATTCTAGTTCACATTTATTTTGGAAAGACATTTATTTTCGAAATATGGGATACGTTATTATCAAGTCCTCTTTTAGGACTTTTATTCTGTGCTAGTTAAGACTTTTATTCTGTTGATGAAAAGTATACAGACCTACCGTTATAGGAAGTCATCATGGATTCTCTATGCTAATTTCTAAAATCAGAGAATATGGGAATGCGATTATGGATTGTCAATGCAAAAGTCTAAAATCAGGGCATAGATGATTATGGATTGTCAATGCAAAAGTCTAAAATCAGGGCATGGATGACCTCGAGGGAAAGAATTGTTGATTGAAAATTCGTGAATATTTTGGAAATAAATTTTTAATGGATGAATAAAAGCAAAGCCATTGTTTTGCCAATCTCAAAGGATGATAATGAGGAATTTCCATCACTATCATTTCTCTCATTCGTTCATTCCGTGTTGTTAATTCTACACAACTAGTTGACATTTATTTTGGAAAGATGGGAATTCTACACAGCAGTGAAATTTATGAAATCAGAATTAGTTCATTCCGTGTTGTTAATTCTACACAACTAGTTGACATTTATTTTGGAAAGATGGGAATTCTACACAACAGTGAAATTTATGAAATCAGGATTCATTCATTCCGTATTGTTAATTTTAGACAAACTAGTTGACATTTATTTTGGAAAGATGGGAATTCTACACAACTGAAATTTATGAAATCAGAATTACCAGATTGGTTGCAGGTGCCTTTTTAAAGTTTTCAGTGAATTTCAATTTACTACGTAAAACAACATTAAATAGCAAATTGGTTGCAAGTGCTTTTTCAACGTCTTAAGTGAATTTCAATGTAATGATAATGATAAATGGACGTGATGTAATGGACGTGATGGAATAATAAATTTCAAGGTTCGACTTTTATAACACCTTTATTGTGACATTTTCGTCTATTAAGATGAACGAAGAGATTGGGATGATGATGAAGGTGGAGACCATGAGAATGAAGATAAAGGAAGATACCACGAGGCTATGCTGATCATAGAAGATAAAGGAGACCAGGAGGCCTTTCCAATATCAATTTGAGGATGACAAAGTAGCAAACCAGGAGGCCTTGCTAATCTGAGAGGATGATGAGGAGATCAGGACGCTCCACAATAAGGAGGGGCAAGAGGAGGATATTAGTAGGCATGAGAATATGCCCTTGTTTGACTTAAATTAGTGTCTAGCATCTCGAATTTTTGTCCAACTTTGTAATAAAGAGTTAAAGATGTGAAGGTTAGTGGTTCTAAACGCTATGGGTATTTAGTGATTTGAAGGTTAATGGTTCATAATTTTATGGGAAAAAATATATTTGCTAAGAGATGGTATGGCCAAAGCAAAATGTGTTTAGTGATTGATTTTGAAAGCATAGTTTCTGAAACTTAAGATTATGCATGGAGTCATCCTAAAACTCTACAACTTAACAAAGTAAAAATATATACTTATATAAAAATTTATTATTAAATTAGTTATGATATTTTGATTATATATATATATATATATATATATATATATATATATATATATATATAACTAATAAAATAATTTATGCAAATATTTTAAATAAATATAAATTTCATTGACATGTAAGATACCTAACCAAAGAATTATCATATTTTCTTGTCGGTTAGCCGCATGAGTTGTGAGGTTTTATGATTCCAATAAAGATGAGGCTATAGAATTGATCATATTTTATAATTGTATATTTTGAAGATTGATAAAAATTGATTAAAAATATACATTTTATAATTGTATATTTTAAACCTTGATCAAGATTTGTTGAAAATATATTTTTACATATGAAAATAAGTTATATTTAAAACTAAATAATTTTAAATATCTTAAATATTAAATAATATTTTCTAAGAAAATTATAAACTAATTATATAATTAGATATTTATTAAATAAATTGTTTATATAATTATATACAACTATTATAAGAACTCCAAAATATATCATTTTTTTTTTTAATTAGAATTATATATTGATTTAAAGAAAAATAAGAAATATTAAAATTTAAAGGTTAATTGAGTGTCTTAGATTAATTATTGAGGACCATTAATTAAACAAATATATTATTATGAGGCAACGCATTTGCCTCTAGGGATAACCCCCCTATGTGCCACTGTGTACTATTTTGTGTCGTTCATCCATGTGTTAGACAATTAAAAACATTTATTTTGTTTAAATCATGATCATCCTAGGCAATGGAGAACCTAAACGTTATTTGTTACAATAACCACCCATGCAACTCTGAATATGAGAGACCATAAAAATGGGATACATCTCATTGTGTACATTGTGTACCTCAGACAAAAATGTTGTGTATGCTCAAATCCTGCACGTGCTCGAAAAAAAAGACAATATTCAATTGTGAGGAAGATATGCAGAAGTCGCAATAAGACTCTCTCACTATTGAAATATGGAGAAATGAAAGACTGTCTGTTGTCTCAAATATAACCGGTTTTGAGTTGAACGTGTGCAATGCGTAAGGGCATTAACACAAACTCTACTAGTGACCTAGTTATTTACTAGATTTCTAGGTATGTCCAAATTTTTTTTGTAACCCTTCCTTAGTTATCATTGTGATTTAATGGTGATAATTATCTAGTGACGAGGGGTTATACTCGTAACTAATTGTATTAGATTTAAATGTTGTCTATGTAGTTTGAATTCCATGCATGTTAAGAATGTTTTCAAGGGTTTGTCCTTTTGAAAGTTAGTTTGATTACATTGAATATCAACACATTTCAAGAAATTCAAACACTTTAGCTGATGCATTGTCTAATCGAGTATTAAATAGACATTTGTGACATTGAAAGTAAATCAAAACAATATCCCATCCATATTGAATAAGGTATTTAGATAATGAAAAGTAGTGATCATGATTAGGTTAAATAATATTTTATCAAGTGTGTCAAAAAATATACATCATCCGATGACACAGGCCTCAAAAACCTTATGATCCAAATATGCCGATACAAAAAAAAATGTAGCCTATAATGACTATCATCTGTCCATTATGGTGATCATGGGATAATACTATGGCTCATGCAACTCGGCGCAGTTATCGCCTAATCAAACCTTGAACTCCAACCACAGTCCTCTACTACTAGAGAGGAAAATCACCAGTCCCAGTCTCTGGGATATCTTTAGTGAGATTCTCCAAGTTTTGTTCCAATTTGGTCAAGGCCTTGGCTGCGTCATTCTGTGGTGGAATTTCCTCTATGGGGTTGTCTCCCCATCGTTCAAACCTCTGAAGTCCTGCAAGTTTGACTCGACCTACATCTGCAAAATTAGCATTGGATGATAAAAAACTAATAAAAATCTAGAAAACACAAAAATTCAAAATGAGACTTTTTACCTGTTTCCTCCCACTATACCCTAGTAAAGAGTGCCACATGAAAAACTGAGGTTTATATCGTACTAATAGACCACCATCACCACCATGGCATGTGGTCAATGAAATCCATCACAACATACCAGGATATCTAGCTCCTTTAGGGTTGACGATATGTCGTTGTGGGATGGGTGGAATCCCCTTAAGAGGAAATGATATTAGGATGGTGCCATAGCTAAAATTCTTCAGCTTGTCCCCCTTAGCTCGAGTTAGTATCCCTTTAATATTGACAACCACTCACCCAAACAAGTTAAATAGTGTTCCCTTAGAACAGTCAACCACAATCTCCATCTGAGCATTTGTAGCCATGTGGAGAGCTACACTACCGTATAGTTTTGTAACTCTAAAGAAATAATTTTTAGATCAAGCCATTGGATAGTTTTTATGTCTATCCTTCCATATTTTATTTGTTAATTTCGAGCATAATGTTGCACCAAATAGGACACAATAGATTGCCCACTTGGACGTGCAACAAACAAGGAAATATCACATCCCATACGAGACAATAAAGTGAGAATGTAGATATCCTATGAGTCAATTACGAGCCGATGATCACCAATAACAAAACATTGTTCCTAGATATCCCATACCCTCACCATCCAAGCCATCAACTCTACTTGGCCTTCCAACCCTAGTATAGACCAAAGCTTATAAAGTTGAAAATTATTTAGAGCTTGCAATGTTGTTGTGATATCAATTACTACTGCATCATGTGTTTTATGTTTGCATTCTCACCACTTGAGCATGATTGGTTCAAATGACTTGAAAATGAAAAATTTGGAAGATTAGAACCTTGTGGGAGAAAGTTTGGATATTTTCAGTGGTGAGATTATTGTATTTCGAAAACCTCATGGGGCCTGCGGATTTTCTATTAACACACAACGAATTTTTTTGTAGCTTGTATTCTAAAAAACACGCACACCCTCGCGGGAGATGATCAAAAGCATAATGCCTCATAAAAATAACCCTAAAGATTAAAAAGGAAATCCAAACAGTTTAAATGCAAGATAGTGAAGATATTTGTTACATAGAAGAGATGGTTTGTTGAATGGTTCACTAGTTCTCCCAATATCAGCTCCAGAAGTTCTATGGTAAAAAAAAAAATTCTGCTATCAAAACGAAATGGTGAAAATGTCTTCTCTTTCAAAATTTATAAGATTTTATGAATAAAATATTTTATTTTATTCCTTTCACCTTTTAGAAGTTCATTTTTTTAGTATTTTTACCATAATGAAGAGAATTTCTCATAATTTATTGACTTTTTTTGTAGAGATAGGTCATATTTAAAAAATGAATCATCTTGACAACAGAGTAAAATTTTATCACTTTTTACGACTCTTGAGAAACACAAAAAAGTGAAACATTAGAGTCATTTTTAAGCCTTTTGATAACTCCCTAAACATGAAAATATCGTTTGGTACTTGACTATTTGAACTCGTTAAAGTAATTGAACATTTTTCTATTCAGTATAAGTTTACCCCTTTTCCAGACTGAATTAGACTATTTACGAAAAAGGTATACGTTAACTAAGAATGGTCAATAGAGTTCTCTCCTGCATCATTTTATCCTTTTTTGGGCTATAGGGACTAAATTTATGAAAAGGAACACGATGTAGTTTAGTTATGTTTGTCTCTTAACCCCCTAAAGCCAAAAAACACTGAGTATTTCTTTTTACAACCTCGTTAAAAATATACGTTGAAATAATTTATTGAGTTTTCATTTTGTGTCCTTTCAAAATATTTAAATATGAAAACGACATGGAGTTAATCCTATGTTGGTCTTGTTAAAATTAAATAGTGTAGGACCCGTCAATTACAACGTGACCGAACTAATCCTTTATAAGGTTCGTTAAAAATAATGCAGAGGACTCATCTGAAGGATGAAATTATACACCAAGGAAATGTTATCTTCCTCAAGCTTGAAAAAAATAAATAGGTACTTGACATTAATGGTGGGGGGGGAAATTGAGAAAGTAGATCCATCTTTTGTAATTTTTTTAAAAGAAACATTTGTCTTTTGAACATGACACTTTGTCACACTTGTGTCTAGTTTTGATAATCCATTTGTCTTACAGTTAATACAATATCATAGAAAGCCTTCAACCAGTTTTGGGTATTATCTTTAAGTTAAATGTTTCCAAGTCAATTATCGTCTCATTATATTTTCAAGAGAAATTTCAACCTCATTTCATATTCCATTGCAAATATATGTCTCCCGTTTGCATTCATTGAGTTAGTCCTTGAAAAAAAATTCTTCAAATTGACATTACAAGTTTCGTGTCATACACCCTCCTGCAACAGGTCGATCCTTATCTAATTTAGCTAATTATATAGGAAGTTAATTGAGAAACCTTATCAGTATCTTGAAATATGCATGCTCTAATGGTAGGTTTCTTGTCTTCGACGAGAAATTTTCATCATTTTCCTTTGATTGAGTGACTCTATGAGTGTTCAACTGCAAATCATCTATTCACACTGAATAGATTGTACTGGAGGACCTTGAGAGACATTGTCATTATAGGTGGTTTCTCTCGTACTTGTTAACAATTTTCATCATTGACTGGTAGTCAAGTGGTTTCTACCATGTTCAACTTCAACACATTCAATCATATAGTTAGATTCATACTAAATATAGAGATGAAGATCAAGACCCTAAATCTAGTTTCATCCATTTAAGTTGCAAAGAGTTATTTATTCATGTTTGAGTAGACCAATTCATAACAGATGGCTGTGTCAATAATGTGTCTACTATTGATGTAATTCTAGGTTTTTTTTGTACCTGTACATTCAGTTAGATTTTACTCTGAGTATGGGAATGCATACTTGATCGATGATTATATATTTGAGTTAAATGTTCGTTGCAGATTTCCAACTAGTATCTTTGATACAGTCCTTGTTATGATAAAGCACTTCAATATTTTAATGAATCTCCAGACTTCGCACTTTAGGGGGAAATCTATCAAATGTCATTTTGTCACCATGACACTGGATAGTCAAAATGGATCTATCACCATCCATACTTATGCTTCTTTACAGGTCAAACATTCATATTCCTTGAAAAAGTCGTGAATTTTGGTAGAAATGCCTCTTTAAACTCTTAAATATGACTTGCGCACATTTTACAGTCAATGAATGCGCATGAGATGTTGCTGCCAAGAATCCCTGTGTAGTTATGTGCTTTTTTTTTGAGTAAAAATAGATTAACTTACTCAAAGTAATGTAAAAAGCTAAAATTAGGTTCTAGAAGAAAAGTTGGTTGCATATTTCCAACTAGAAGCCTTCGAGTCAAATCAGTTCAAGCCAAACTGCTCCAAACATGGTGATAATTACCTTGGATCATGGAACCCCAATCCCCTCATTTGTGGATCTCACCCATCTTTGGTGTATCTGAAACCTCCTCAGTTTCTCCCATAAATTGAGTTAAGACTTGAGGGTAAGAGGACCTCACTTATAGTAGTATTATGCTAGTAATTTTTAATTGGAGAGTTTGTTAATCAAGCTAGAATAATCGAGGCATTCATGAGGAACCTATACGACATCAATGATTGGTTTTAAGTTTTTTATTTTATCCCTGAATAATACATTTGGATAATTTTTCTCCCAATATTTTTTTCTTGGAATTGTGAATGGTTCATGCTCATATATTCATTAAAAATTTTTCATTTCCTAATATCCTTGATCATTAGGTTAAGCTGGTTTTTATATTATTATTATGTTGCAGATGCCTTTGATCCTTTGCATGTTTGTGTTTGTAGGTTTCTTATAAGCATTCAGGAGCTCCATCGGGTCAAAGTGTGGGGTATTCATCAGGATTTTTGTTGGAAAGGTAACAACATCATCCTCTTACTCTAGTTTTAATAATATGAATGGTGTTAGCTTAGGAAAATAGATATTCTCATGTCTATTTGTTTCTAGGTTTCCGTTAGGATTCTATCGAGATCGGTCCTGTCCGCAAGAGGGATTTATCCGGGTAAAAATCATGATGCGTAACTTTAGGATGTATAAAAAAGGAAATCCACTCACAATTAAGAATTACTTCAATCACTTATAAATGATAAAAGTAAATCTTAAAAATGGAAATTCAGTCAGTTACAAACTAATTCTGAAAATGCATACAACTGGATAGTTACACCTCAAAACTTATTCAATCCAATTGTCAGATCTAATCATTCATGGAATTGAAATGTAAGTCTAGAGATTCACACAACTAATCAATAAATTCAAGGGTTCACAAAACAGATATTATAAATCTACTTATTCACACAGCATAATTGTAAATCTAAGAATTCACAAAAGAAACAACAATCATTCATATGAAAGGAAATAAAATATAGTAATACAAGAAAGAAAAAAATATTTCTAGTGACTGGGCCCACACTCTCAAGAAGTAACTTCCTTAAGGAAAATTCAATACAATAGGTTAAAACTGAACTATTAAACTTTCACTGATATCACATTGAGTTACAAAAAATTCCGTAAGACTTAAAAGTAGTTATGTTGTTTACTTTTTACAGTCGTTGGGGATAATAAATCATAATCGTCATTATTCATTCTTAGTGAATTTTAATATATATATTATAGCTTATTTTCAATGATGGAATGATAAAGCTATTCTGATAATCGAAATATTCTTAGGATCTCTTATTTAAATTACAAAATCTTAAAATAATTGATCATGTCTTCTCCTTGACCCTTCCATGTAATTCGATGTGAATCCTCAATCAACATGCCAATATTAATCCAATGAACTTCAAGACAGTTTTTATCCAGCATTTCAAGGTAACAAAAATTGTTCATCAGATTTTCCTTGTTCACAAATTTACCCCAATTATAACTTTATGATATCTAAAGCACTCAAATCAAATCATTAACAAGATGAAATAGTAATACACTATTAATTACTTTTATAGATATTCTATGTATCAAATTATTATAAACTAAACTAAAAGGACTTAAAAATAGATATTTAACAAATAAACAACGGGAATAAACATACCAATTCTCTAGCCCAAGATCACTCCCCAACTTACCTTTTTTCATTTCCTCATGCAGAGAGATGATTAACATGTAGAAGTGTTAAATAATAAGCTTGATAATATTTTCCACCATAATACCTAAAAAAATTTATCTTTAGTATCTATTTGAAGGCCATTGTATTATCTTCTTTGGAGAGCTCATATTCAGGCTTGTAAGCATCTGGAGGATACCATGTGATAGGGCATCTATACTCACAACCAATCCAATTAGCTCCTTTAGAAAAGACCAGATGAGCATACTCTTGCATTGTGCAGGTTGCTGCTTGAAACGTTCAGTAATTAAATGGTTCCGTGCTTTTCACATCGGTCGAGGACATCTTCCACGTTTGTTTGGATTCATGGAGGGCTTTTATTTTGATTTCGTAAAAAAACTTCCAAAACAATCTGAAGAAAAATATTATGGAGAGGTGAGGTCCAAGAGTAGGAACAACACCTGAATGTTCCACAAAAATTTTGCTCTTAATGATGGTGCGCAAAGGAATTTTTGATTCCCCTCTAACCAAGAGGTCAAGGCCATTTTCCATTTTTCGGTATACTCCATTGTCTTCTTACCACTAATTTGATTTCCATCGAAAGAGATAAAGGCCTGAAATTTCACATCCCAATAAAAGGGCTAGGATTTTCATCCCTCTGGCCCTGTAAGAAAAACTTATACATATATAATTCACACAAAAGGTATTTCACATGATCATCTTTTCATTGAAAATATTTAATAAAATTAGAGACAATATCAAACTCAGTGGGTTGCCAAGACCAAAAAACTTTAACTTCAAGAAAAATATATTGTTCAAGTAAGAACATAACATAATTTTTTGTTGGGAACCTAGAGGTAAGGAATCAAAATAAATGGAGAAAACCTCCTTGATTTATTCTAAATATTTCTGAAGTTGACCCTACACCATATTTATCATCTTCTTTATTTCCCTCAGATTAGCATATGTCTCATCCTTAGTGGTGAACAATGCTCTAAACATTTCTAATATTAGATATTAGTGTTCCTTCCGAGGCACTACTTGTCCTTGGTACCAATTCAGAACCTATTTTTATTCCTTCAGTCTTATATTCAACGTGTGGATAATAACATCCATGATCAATGGGGTGTATGGAGGTACAATTTCTCTCTGAGTGGCCATATTAATAGAAACCAATAGTTCTATTTGACTAGCTCCCTCGGTTGTCATCACATTAGAACCTAAATCAGTCTGGGTTGATGTAGAAATAGTGGTGATATTTGTTGTTTGATTTTGAGTGGATGTGTAAAAGTTTTTAGTTTAGACTCCAAATGTCTACATTTCCATCCTCCTCTTGTAATGTCTGCTATTGTTGCTTAGCCAACCTTTAAGCCACTTTGCCTTTCTTTGTAGAGTCTCATTTTCACTCTTTAGTAGCCTTACTTCACAATTAATTTTCCTTTTTGTACTTTCAACAGGTTTTTTAATTTGTAAAGTTGTAGTGGAAAGGATGGCAACAGTATTTTAAGGCTCCTTAGTTGCATTTTATTAGACTGTAGGAACAATTCCAAGGCCTATAGGGCCCTTATAAAATTGAACCATATCAGTAAGGCCGTCACTCAACTTTTGGTGTTTAGTTGATGGTGTAACTGCTTCTTCAGAGGGGGAGCTTTGTTGCATTGCAATTTCAACAAATTCTCCTAACTATTCCTCAGAAGGAGGGTTCACAGGGTCCTCTAGGAACCACAAAACTATAGTAGCATCATAATTGTGAGGAGATGCCGAAAAATTAGGCGTTGGAGTTCATTCAGGTGGAAAATTTGAATAACCTTCGCCTTCATCAGTATTCAAATAGATACCCATTATTTCCATCACCTAGGCTATCTCCTCCTCATGAATTTGAGGTGAATTGTTATGATGTGCTTCTTCAACTTTAGGATAGTTCTAAGATATATTTTCCTCTAGAAGTTTTTTTCTAGGGTCTATGTAATTTCTTGCATTTAACATTATAGCTTATCTTATACATTTAACAAGTAATGATACTAAAAGATATGTTATCCTTTTCTTAGCTCTAGTCAATTTCTGTGGACCTGAGGTTTGAGCTTCATATTGCATGATCCTCTTATCTTATGGTTGCTCGGGGTGGGTAATATATGTTTCATTTTTGGTATGAGAGCTCATTATCTCCAACAAAAATATTCCAGATCATCTATTCTTGGTTTAATTCAATGATTACAATTAGCTTTATGAGGCAATGATGTTTGACTACTGAATTTTTGTCCTTATCTTTACCATTTCTATCAACTATCTCATGTAGAAGAGAATTTTAAAATAAGGTAGATTTATAGTTACCTTTTGTTTTAATGCTGCCAACAACTTCAAATGAAATGGTATCACTACATCATACTGATAATCACAAGTAATTTATCTTTGGATTATCTATGTTAATTCTTTCCACTACTCCGGGAAGGAAGCTAGGTGATAAAATTTTCCTTTTCGAACCAATGCTTCACTGACATCCATGAATGTCAACATATCATGGTGCAACCTATTATTCATATCTACTTACTTATCTTCTTCCGTGGAGAGGCCCGTGACTTCTACTATAACTGTCTCATTCACCGGTATTTGTTTAAATTTAACTATTGTTACTACATTGTTCACGTTCTGTAGAAATTCCCAAGCGACTAAGTTGTTAAATCCTTGTAGCCTAGATAAATAATCAGTCCAACCTACTTCTTCCATAATTTTTTGTGCCTATTCAAACAACCGAAGTTGAGCTAGTTCACTGTGGATTTATTTTCCTGCAATATTTGTTGTTTCTCAAGAAAATATGTAGAAGTTGCATACATCGTTTTAGCCAACAAATTTTTAGAAAAATATCAATATGCAACTACGATATGAACATCACATATGAAAATAAAATTATTGTAATGATTAGTCATCCTTGTTAAATGTGTCGGTATCATTTCATGCATGCAATTTTTCTCTTCCCCTAATAACAAGAAAGGTTTTCCACGACCGTTGGTGATATGAGAAAATCAGAGGTGCATTAATGCATTTACTTACAATAATGGGAGATGGTTAAATAATGTAAGTTCATGGGGTGTAGTGATTAGGAATATTTACTTGAAGTATGAATCTATTTTGCATCGTTCGAAACATAAAAATATAAATCATGGGAAAAATAATGTGTGCCATAATATTACCCTTTCAAGAAATAATACAATATATTTATAAAATTTTCTTTATAACAACAAATATGCATTCCCGATATCTAAAGAAAAATATCTATTCATATAGAGTTTGAATAACCACCTTAGTTATTAAAATAGGTTTCCACATTACTTTCGGTGATTCATCCTTTATTTACTAAATAGGGAAGTCAAAGAGACAAAGTATTGATATGGAAATTCAAATTATACTTCAATACCATAAGAGGAGCCTCTCCTGCGATCAGGCATCCATACCCTCAACAATGTTTCTTTTTAGACCTTTGATATGCTAGTATCCCATTCACTAAAAATTTATGGCTCCATTTTTTTTCAATTTTCTCCAATTACCATCAATTTCATGTGATGAAAAGTTGGTAAATTTTCCGTTCACTAGATTTTAGCAAAGTGAACAAGATGACTCGTGATGAGACATCCTATCCTCTGACTAAAATATCAAAGGAAATTACCCTGGCTTGCTGACCGTAATGGAAATGTCACTATGTGAAGTCTTATGATCATTGTAGGTCAGCTTGTGATGAGACTTTCTTCTTTGAGAGAAAAAATATTCTTAATTTTTATAAAATTTTCTACCGATATAGTTTTGATGAAGAAATTGTGAACGAAGATGGCGTGAGAAGAATTGTGACAACTTTTCCATTTTGAGTTGTGATTTTATTTACACAATTTTATGTTTGAAGGAAATAATCAGTCTATATGGAGAAGATAAAAACTACTTTGGTGGTAGTTGACGTAATATCTCATGAACAATTTAAGTTATTTATAAATATCAGGATTGTTAGAATTTTTATTTTGATAGGTTTTTCCAATCAAATAAGATGTTATTTATAAGGTAATGTTTAGAGTAATATAATAATGATCACCATGATAATAAAAGAAATATTTGAAACGACAAATAAAATCTCATAGTTATAAGTGAATAATAGTTGTAAACAAAGTAAAAAAAGTTTTGTCCAAAAGTAATGGGAGTCACTATGATATGCAACAATGTTCGTGACGAAAGGAAACAACAACTATGAAAAAAAGCGATTGAAATGGAACAAAAACCATGACCAAAGGAACAACAATTGTGACTTCATGAAGTCATGGTAATGGAACACCAAGATGTGTTGAAGGGAACGACAACTACACCCAAAGGAATCACAACTATGATAAAGGGAACAACAAGTTGTGTGAAAGAGAGCAGCAATTATGACCAAAGGGACAACATCTATGATAAGGGAAATAGAATTTGTGCCATGATGGAACAACGAGATATCAAAAACATAATGGAATTTGTATATAATGGAGCAGCAAGTATGATAGAACGGACAAGCTGTACTATAATCAGAGATCCCTCTTCCCTTGGCTTATTATGATCAAAAGTAAAAGAAAAAAACTAAGCAAATTCCACACAGAAATAAAAATATTATGTAGAATGCGCAAATATTTCTCTTTTGAAATTTATGTTAAACACACGCATGGTAAACACACAAGAATAGGAAAATAGGCCTGAGTTTCTATTATCATTAACATGATTTATATTTATAATACAATGATGTGACTCTTCGATTCTACGTTCCAAGGTCACTTGAACTCCCTTTGTCCATTCGGTTTCCACACCTACCCATAGAGGATTAGGTGTCCAACACTCCCCCCCCTTAATCTGAAGGGGTATGTGTGAGTCCAAGAAGAGAGTTGTAATATAAATCTGCAAAGTATGCATGGCAGTGCTTGGGTTGAATCAGCTCTCTCAAATTTTTTCGTAAAGAGGTGGTTCAAGGATGACCACCAACACTGCAACGCTTAGTGTCGTTCCCGGAACTCTTCCAAATCTGGCAAGAAGCTGAGGGATTCTACTAGAGGAAGTGTCCCTAATATTTGAAGAGGGAGACCTTCAACCTGCAACCTACAATGGTTTAAGGATGACCACCAACTTTGAAATGCTTGATGCATATCCTGGAACTCTTCCAAAAATGGCAAGAAGCTGAAGTTTTCTACTAGAGGAAGTGCTTTGAATTGTTTGAAGAGGAAGAATATCAACCTCACATATATGGTTTAAGGTTCTCCACCAACCAAAGGAATTATCATGGGCATCGATGTCTCTGGATACAACTCTGAAACTTGAATGGTAGATTGTGGCTTAGGCTCGCTTGAAGTGTTGTGTCTTTGGCTACAACTCTGAATCTGGAATCAGAGATTATGGTTTAGGCTCGCTTTAACTATTATGCCTCTACCTATAAATCTAATCTAGAATGAGATATTGTGGCTCAGCCTCGATTGAATTGTTGTTTCCCTGGCTACAACTCTGAATCTAGAATGAAAAGTTGTGGCACAGGCTCGTTTGATGTGGCTCTGAAGCTTGTAGATGACCACCATTTTCCCCCGTGTTAGGTACAAGGTGAGATGATGGCGAAAACTCAACTGCAAGTTTTTTCAATATTCTAGAACAAGTTCTGACATGTGACTTAAACATCTTCTTGGTGGTTGATTTCCATTTCGAAGAAGCGATCCATCCAAGATGAATCTATGTTCTTGTAGAAGGCTTGTTTCTGAAGCATTTATGTGAAGAATGGGTGTGTCCACCATAGTGCTTGCATGGGTGAAGATCGAAACAATGATATTTCATATGGCTAACTCAATCATAGTGTTGGCATTCCACAATTTGTTGTTGCTGTTGTGGAAGAGGAGCAAGATCTAGAATAGCTGAAGGTGAACTGTCATAAAGAAATATGGAACTTTGAAATTGAATGGGCTTGGAGTAGTATGGAATATGAAAGGAAAAATCCTTTTCATATCCAAGACCTGTTCTATTCTTGTTATGGACAAGCTCTTCCCAAGGTTTGATGATGGGCTTGGGAAGTGCATGCTGAATTTCGAAACCTAAATGAAAATTTTCTCTTCAACTAGACACTGATTATGAATCGACTGCAACATTATTCACTTGCTTCTTATAGGAGTTTGTTTCAATTTTCTGAATAGAATTAATTTCAGAATGATGACTCCACTATTGTGATTCTACTTGCTGAAGCTGATATTCAAGCTACAAAAATTCAATCTTCTCTTGTGCATTATGTAAACAAATTTGAATGTGCGAGAGAGCTTTCTTGTTGACTTTAACGATCCCATCAATAGTGGAACAAATTAGACTATTCAATAAATTTAATGCATCATCAATTTGATCCATTTCATAACAACGTTTCAGCTACAAATGAACAAATATCTCACACAATGAAAAATAGTTGCAACTTAAAAAAATATGAACAATCCCCGATTCTTGTGAAAATATCTTTGTAATCAAGACACCGCCTGGAGCAGTTCAGATCTTCACTCCTGGCAGAAACTCTTCAACCAGTTTTGAATTTATATTATTGCTGTAGTTGTTTCAATGATGGGCCAATGAAAAAATATTTGAATATATTAGAATATAAATCGAGCCTAGTCAGTAAATGAGGGATCTACTTTCCACTTAAGAGAAATTGGGTGTAGCGCCAATCAAACAATCTGAAATTTTTTTCATTCTACGAAATATCGTGGTGCGCACTCATTATTCGTGTATCTAAAATTATATTGTTAATTTCAATTGTATCCATGTCCTTGATGTCGACATCCTTGAATGATAAGGAGCTCAGGTCCAAGTTGAAAAAATTCTCAAAAATGGAATTGCTCAGAATTGGTTGCAACCTGAGCGACCAAATAGGCCACTTCGTTGCGATTCTAGCACTGCAAATGGCACTCAAATCCGACATCATATGTGAAAGTTATGTAGGTTTAAAGTTTTCAGTATACTTCAAAAATCCAGTTGACGAAAGTTGACTTTTGACTTTGGAATTATTAAAAAAATAATATTCCAAGGAATATTATGAGTATATTCCTCAAAATATTTCATGGAATATTCCCAGGAATATTCCATTTGGGCGAATGAAGGATGGACAAGTGGAAATTGTTTGTTTGACAATGGATTGACTTCGTTGAATTTGGGCCAATTAGTGAGTGCCATGAGGCAAGCCTAGAGGCCACCACGTGGCTCCAAGCTGGTGGAGAAATTGGCTATGTAAAATATTTTATAGTGAGTGGGATTTGAACCATGGACCTACTACCTATCAGCACAAATTCCCCATCAATCCATCTACAAACAAATTCTTAATTATATTGGTGGGCCACATGTATTTATGTCTTAAATTTAAATGGGGCAGAAAATTAGAGGGCTAGACCGACACCATAAGACCCTACCTTTGTGACCAGGGGCGTGGCATCAAATCTATCTACCCAGTAGTTAATGACTACCACAATTTGACCACAATATATGTTACATTAAATGCCACGTTATGTTGTAACAATTATGGTTAACACTTACTCCAACGGTCAAGGCGGCGGTCATCATGTGACCGCCCGACACTACAATAAATTTTGCATTTAATGTCTCTGCCATCTTTGGGGTGCATTCCTCCTTTTCTGGAGAAATTTTCGAATTTGGAGTGCTAACTCTAGATTCTCCACATTTAGTGAGGTTTTCAAGGGGACATTGGGTAGAAGTTTGTTTTCATCATAAATTTCTCATTATTGATCCAATTTGGATGAAAGTTTGGTCAATTTTGGCTTTCTTCGGTATTTTGGAGAGTTTGGGATAGTTTGTAGAGCTAAGAAATGTGTTCTTCAGCCACTTTTTCTTCAGGGAATCTTCGAGAGCCACTAGGGCCATCATGGAAATGGAGATGTTTTGGGCTATACTTCACTGCTTAAGGTGAAACAAAAGAAATTTTTAGCGTTTTTCTGTCTCCTGAAGTTAATTTCACAGCTGGTTTTTCCTGTTTAGGCATATGTTTATCTATACAGTCATTTTAAGAAGCTTAATAGAGCAAGGACATGCCCATTGGGAGCCTTGGAGCCCATAGATGTAGCCCAGGATGGGTGAACTGCCTCATCATGTTGTTGTGTTGTGTTATGGTGAAATTTATCTGTTGTGTATTGCTAATATGATATGTTAAGCAGTAAATTTAAATAACAAAACCTCACACATAAGACTCAGAAAACTTACCAAAATTATTTTTTTTAACCTTCAACTCATGGAGAGTAATTTTCACACCTAATTTAATGGAAATGGATACTTTTCATAGCATTTACCAATAATTTATTATATTGAAGGATATGGGATAGAATTTGTTTGAGGAGAAAAGAGAAAGTACTGAACTTTGTGAACAGTTATTTTCCATGAACGAAGAGAACAAAGAGATTCTTCAAAAATTGCATGATATGGAAGGAAAACTCCATCAAGCCCAAGAGGCTTTGACTAAGAAAATACATGAGGAAGAGGTAATCCATTCTAACTTGTCTTCAGTTTCCTCTTTAGAATGGTTTGTTGGTTCTTTCAAAAAACATACAAAGGGAATAGGGTCCAAATTAATGATTAAAATGGGCTATGAAGGCAATGGGTTAGGTAAGCATGCAAAAGGCATGGTTGAACCTATTCTTATTGATGAATGACCCAAGAATCCTGGTCTTGGTTATGTGCAATTTAATGGCGAAGATTCCAAATCTTTGAAGGCATGTGATGCTAATTTAAAGAGAACCTTTATTCCAAGTTCTAAGATGCAAATATGTCAAATTGCTTCAAAGATGATTTCCATTGCTTTAAGCCTTTATTGCAACAAAAAGATGGTAGACATGTAGCTTATGGCGAGCATGCAAGTTCAGATAGTTTTCTAGACAAAAATGGTGATGTTAGTCAGAAAATGAATGTTGTAGCCTCTACTAGTTCATATTCTCATGAAGACAAAAAGGATGAACATTCAAAGTAGCACAAGAGGTATAAACCTTCTCATGATCAATTTGATTGTGTTTCTGCAAAGCATGAAAATTTTACATGCTTAAATGGAAGAAAGTTTTGTTGTACATTTTGTGGTCAATTTAATCATCATGTTTCGAGATGTTGGATGAAGAAGAAAGCATACATGAAGTAGATGAGACAAAGACAACTTTCAAGGAAGCTGCATAAGTTTTGCAAATATTGTCAAATGAAGGGACGTGATGTCTCCCATTATTGGAGTTTTCATCCAACTGGTCTTCCAAAGCACATGCAGCAAGAGGACAGAAATATTGGCACAAGTGGAACTATGGATTCCATTATCGATGTGAGAATGGAATATTGACATGAAGAAGTGTTGCAAAAGAAAAAATCATGATGGAGGTGGCTTGGAAAGAAGTGGATGGACTTTTTAACACAGTAAGAAATACTCCTATGTACATATGCACATTTCGGTTGTATGCATGTATTTATGTTGAAAAGTTAGATGCAAGATTGCATATAAATGCGATTCAGTTGAAGGAATTTCTTTGTTGTTGCAAAATTTTTCCATGGAGGTGTAAAAGATGAGTATGATACTTACTTATATTGCAGCAATATCTTTTAGTTCAACTCTTATAGTCACCCACATTTTTTTGCGATTACGTACTTTTTGGTACTTGAAAGGAAGAGTTGAAGGTGTACATATGCATGGAGGTTGTATGTGTAAATAGCGAACTGTAAATAGGTTCATTGTACATTGATACATGCACATGTGTCTGTCAAGATGTATCATGTTGTTTATTGACTTGTGTTGATTCTGTCGCACATGTTTTTCAACTTGTGTCAATTGTGTTGCACACTTTTTACATTGATCTTATGTCATTTGTATAGAAAATTTCATGTCGACTTGTTGTTGATGTTGCATGTTGAATGACATATGTTTGAGACACCTTGGATTAAGGATCAAGGCAACATTGTTCATATCCCTTCTGAAAATTTCTAGCCAGAAATTTTTTGAGTGAGTGCAAGAAAGACAACACTTGATAGGAGGACAAGCATCGAGGAAGGGAAGTGTGAATTGCTTTCTATTTTTGGTTCAAGATCATTATCCATGCAAGGAAAGTGTTTTGAGGCAGAATAGAAGAGGGTGTAGTACTCTTAGTTGTTGAACAGATTAGTTTCAGTATTTTAGTGAGCTTTTGGGGTCCAAAAGCTTCCCATTTGGGAGGTATGATCAGGAGCTCAGGTCCAAGTTGAAAAACTGTTCAAACATGGAAGTGCTTAGAATTGGTTTCAACTTGAACGATCGGATAGGCCTCGTTGCTGCAATTCTGGCTCCATGAACGACACTCGAATTTGATGTCATATGTGAAAGTTATGCAGGTTTGATGTTTTCAGTATCCTTCAAAAATCCGATTGACCAAGGTCAACTTTTGACTTTAGAACTATTAAAAAATAATATTTCAAGGAATATTCCCCTGAATATTCCTGGGAATATTCCATTGGGTGAATGAAGGATGGGAAAGTGGTAGTTGCTGGTTTGACAATGGATTGACTTTGTTGAATTTGGGCTAATCAGCAAGTGCCACGTGGCAAGCTTGGCAGCTGCCACGTGGCCCCAAGACGATCGAGAAATTGGTATGTAAAATATTTTATAGTCGGCAGGATTTGAACCACAGACCTACTGTCTATCAGTGCAAACGCCCCACCAATCTGTCTACAAACAAGTTAATTATATTGGTGGGCCGCATGTATTTATGTCTTAAACTTAAATCGGGGGGGAAATTAAAGGGCTAGCCCGACACGATATGACGCTACCTTTGTGACCAGGGGTGCGGCATAAAATCTATCTTCCCAGCAGTTAACTGCTACCACCACGTGGCCATGATATATGTTACATTAAATGCCACGTTATGTTGTAACCGTTATGGTTAACACTTTCTCCGACGGTCAGCGCGACAGTCATCATGTGACCGCCCCACGCTACAATAAATTTTACATTAAATGCCTCTGCCATATTTGGGGTACGTTCCTCCTTTTCTGAAGAAATTTCTGAATTTGGAGTGCTAACTCTAGTTTCTCCACATTTAGTGGAGGTTTTGAAGGGGACATTGGGTAGAAGTTTGTTTTCATCATAACTTTCTCATTATTGATCCAATTTGGAGGAAATTTTGGTCAATTTTGAATTTCTTCAGCATTTTGGAGAGTTTGGGCCAGGTTCCAGAGCCAATGGAGGTGTTCTTCGGCCACTTTTTCTTCAGGGAAGCTTGGAGAGCCACTAGGGCCATTAGGGAAATGGAGTTGTTTTGGGCTATACTTCACTGTTTAAGGTGAAACAAAAGCCATTTTTAGCTTATTTCTGTCTTTTGAAGTCAATTTCACAACCAATTTTTCCTCTTTAGGAATATTTTTCTCTGTATAACCATTTTAAGCAACTTAATAGAGCAAGGACATGCCCATTGGGAGCCTTGGACCCTGCAGATGTAGCTCAAGATGGGTGAACTGCCTCATCATGTTGTTGTGTTATGTTATGGTGAATTTTATCTACTGTGTATTGCTGATATGATATGTTAAAAAGTAAATTTAAATAACAAAACCTCACACATAAGACTCAAAAACCTAACCAAATTGATTTTTTTTAACCTGTAACTCATGGAGAATACTTTGCACACTTAATTTATTGGAAATGGATACTTGCATAGAATTTACAAATACTTTCATTATCATATCATTGAAGCTTATAAGTTCAACAATTTTGAGAAGCTCGCATCCATAAGAAACAATCACAATATTGCTTCATATGGTTCCTACGTCTCCCATTCTCAAGCAATGTTGAAATGGAAGAATAAAAATAAGGTATTCCCAACTTAGTGGAACAACGACATGTTAGACACAACCATAATATTTCTAGGGGGGTACCAATCAAAACTGTTGGCGCAAATATCGTTGAAACAATTGATACAATATTTTAAGTTTGGCAAGAAAGAGGCCTTTCCCTCTGGAATCGTAAGAGGTTGTTAAATTTATTTTAAAAATGGAGACTGTCAAAGCGATTTTCTTCGGCCTCATATCACTATGATTTGTCATGACAATAATTAATTTAAAGTTTGGCAACCTCTCCCACTATACTACAAAACCTTATTTCATTTATGCCCATCGTTTCATTGCAAGTTTGTGCAACATGTACAGTGCCTTTCTCAAAATCAAAACTAGGAAGACACCTCTTTTCTGCTGACTCATCGGCTCCCAAACCCTATCAAACTATAGATTTGTTCCATGTTGTGGATATATATCCCTTAGATATGTTTATGTTTTCTCCTATCTCAGTGTAAGAATAGTGTTTCACACTAAGAAAATAGGGGGCATAGTCAAATGCCAACCACCGCCACCAAGAACCAATCAGTCAGCAGTAAAATTCAATTATGAATACTCAAATCCATGACATTGCTGAGATGCATCTCTGATCCATCAATAAGATTTTAAATGACACAATACAAATAAATATACATGTCTACAACAAATATCAACTCTAATGTAATCACGAATTGGAAATTTTATAATGAAACTGCAAGAATAATCTGTTCAAGAAGAATTTACAAGTACACTAGGTGTAGCCCCTCCCACTTCATCTTAGGATACGTCTACATTGATTGCCTTTTTCACAAGAAATCATATTTCCTAGTCATTTCCCTTAATATCCATTGCTTTCTCCTCACCACCAACACGATAGCCATGGAGATGCTCGATGATGCGCACGGTAATAATGCTATCTATGATAGGGTGGGAGGCATTAGCAATTCCATTCTTAACCAGCTCGATATCGAATTTCTCTTATGTCTTTCTTTTTGGTTGAAGGTCATAGGTAAAGCTATTGTTTGCACTTGGTGAAGGAAATTATTGTAGGTGCCTTAGGACAGAGGATAGAGAGGACTCTACCTAGATTTGGACTGTGCTTCTCATTATTAGGATGGGAAGAGGACTAAAACCAACACAATCTATCGACTCTACTGCTAGACAGAGAGTGCAGTTTCAAGGGTGTATGCGTTACTATGGGGGAGCGTTGTATACAAGTGTATACTGAGGCAATGTGTAGACAATGGAGTAGACATGATAGTGGTCATGGGTGCGTATGAGATCCACAATGTCAGAGCATTAATGTGATATAGAGCATTAAAATATGTTGTAAATCTTAATGGAGTAGGGATGGAAAAAGACGGAAAGAGAGGTAAATGCATTCAAAGTCATTTAGAACATTGAAAGATATGCTTTAGAGGGCACCAATATAAGGCCTGACACACTGAAAAAGAAATGGCCTATGATAGATTATTCGAGTAGGGACTAGAACTATTTGTAGTAATAAATGCAATGTAGGAAATTATGAAATTGATGCGAGAGAATTTATACATTTAGATATTAATGGAAGAGCATTTATACATGTAAATATTCCTAAACGAAATTGTGAGCATAATAGGGCTAGGAAAAACTAAGTCGTAGTAGGAAAGGTTTGATGCACTAACACACAGATAATGGCCACAAAAACCAATTGCTCAGATATGAGCAGGGCAGGAATTAACTTAGATCTGATACCATGTTAAACACATGCATGGTAAACACATAAGAATGGGAAAATAGGAATGATTTTCTATTATCATTAACATGATGTATATTTATAATACAATTATGTGACTCTTGGATTCTACATTCCAATGTCACTTGGACTCCTTTTTTCCATTCTACTTCCACACCTACCCATAGAGGATTAGGTGTCCAACAATTTCAAGTTGATGTAGCTCTAAGGATACCTCTGAAGTCAGCTACAATCTGAAAATTAGAATCATTACTTACTTCGTGATAAAGATACTCCTCTGTGAGCGGTTAGGGATGAAGATGTAACTGATGTATGTTTGTGAGAAAGAGGTGGAAGACCCAGCAAAGGTAGTTAGGGTTTTTGTATCATTATCATGAACTTCAGTGATTTCATAAGGGCAAAGCCATCTCGTCTAATGTTTTCATGGAAAATATTGAAATCTATAACCGTACAACAATGCCTAGTCACCTTTCTAAAACTTCTTATTTTTAATGAGATGATCATGCCATTTGTCCCTCTGCTATTTGATAATAGTTTTTCATTGTAAAGCTGATAGGCATGCTTTGTCCAATTCATTAAGTTGTTGCAAGTGTTTTTTTTGCACTAATTTGAAGTCCAATCCAAATTCTTTTTTCATTTTAGGAGTATTTATTTCAAACTCAATTGGAAAAATAGGTTCTTTCAAAAAAAAAAGATGATATGGTGATTGGCCAGTTATGTTTTGCCATGTCATCCGGTAAGCCCCATAAAGCTTCGAGAAGTTTAGTTGTCCAATTCTGATGATTCACAGATATTGTCTTTGTTAGAATTACCTCCAAGACTTTATTAGTGCTTTGTACTTGTTTGTTTGCCTCGAGGTGTTATGGAGAAGTAATTGTCTGCTTAATATGATAATTCTTGAGGGTGGTTCTAATGTTATGAGCGTTAAATGATGATCCCCCATCTATTATTACTTCTCTTGGTAAAATGTATCACACTAAAAGTTCAAATAAAAAGATATTTAATACTTCTTCCATGAATTTTGGAAGGGCTACTGCATCCACCCACTTAGTCACATAGTCTATGAAGACTAGGATGTACGCTTTTTAGTTCGAAGGTGGGTTAAAAGGACCTAAATAGCCTAATGCACATCTCTCAAAGGATTCTATTATCAATTGCGGATGTAGAGGCATTCTGTATGCTTCGCCAGGATGATCCATTATTTGGTAGTTGTCACAACTATAGACATACTTTTTTGCATCTTTAAATATTGTGGGCTAGCAATATCCCATCTGGAGTACCTTATGTCTATTTCTAAAATAATCAAAATTCCCATCGTAGGGCTCATCCTAGAAGGATTTAAAAATATCATAGGTTTTGATCCTCTCTGATGAACCTGTGAATTTGAAAATCAGAGCTGGTGTGGAAAAGATATCCTCTTATCTAGGAAAATTGAGCGCTATGTTGAAAAATCAATTTCCTCTCCCGTGGTGACAAATGTGTTGGAATTTTTCTTGCCTCCAAGTAATTTGCCACATAAACATACCAAGGAGTCCTTATTGTCATGGAAAATACATGTTCATCCTGGAATTTATCATCCACTATTGATGGATCAATTATTTTATGTACTTGGGACACGAAATCTGGAACAAGATTTCTTTTCCAAGGCGATCTTTGATGGTAATCTCAAACTCCTGTAATAAGAGCAACCATCGAGTCACCCGAAAATTCGTAAAAGATTTTTTATCTCAATAACAAATTGCAGAATGATTATTGTACGAAAAAACTGGATATTCTATTATATAATGTCAAAATTTATTAACAGCATATACAACAACTAAAAATTCCTTCTTTTCCACTATATAATTTAATTCAACTGGTGTAATATTTTTTTCTCATATAGTAAAAGGCATTTGATGAGATATGGAAGGGAATATTCCAATTTTTTCCTCTCAACACTGGAGTTGTTGAAAGTCATTTTATAATATATCAAAAAGCGACATCCCATGTGTGAGTCCACTCGAAGTCAATGTTACCTGATAAAAAATAAAATGGTGTAGCTAATAATGATAAATTTTCTATAAATATATGATAATATCCATCATAGCAGGGGAAACTATATACCGTTGTTGGTTTACGGGGTATGGGTAACTTAAAAATCACATAAATATTTTTTGGATCCCCTTGAATACCTACAAAAAAAATATAATGTCTGAAGACGACACCTTTGGTCATCATCATCTGGAATTTTTCATGGATAAGGCATAATCTAGTAGAAATACATCATTCAAGCAATATTTCTAAATTCTTTAATGCTTGATCAAATTCACCATGATACAGAGTAAATTTGTCCATTTAGAATACAAGTCCTTGTTTTCTTGAGGGGTCCTGACCTAGGTTCAGAGTTAGTGTGTAACCAACAAAACCCTCTTACTACTGGCCCTTTCAGAGATGACCTACTTGAACAAGCCAAAGTCTCACCTAAAGCAGTATGGGTGGGGGGGTGGGGGGGGGGGGATGTTGGAACAATGTTTCCACACCCTGGGAGAGAAATAAATGAAGTGGGCATCAACAAATATATCTTATTGAACAGACTATCTTGAATACTGGAAACCATAACCAAAAACCTGAGGTTGACTAGCAGAGGTTACCCCTACGCACGCACACAAACAGTAGATCCAAAATCCCCTTTAACTATTCTAACAATGTAATATCGAGCCTTTAAAGTAACAATTATATGCAATTATTTTACGCATTAGCAATATAATTAGGTATGCAAACCAATTCGATTACAAATTATAGAAATCATACACAAACATAAATCATATGCATAACTGAATCATAGATGAATTTGGTACAAAGACTTGCCAAAAAATATCCTTATTAACCATTCTTCACAGAAACTCTTACAATTCACATAAAACCCTTAGAATTCACCAGATCTACCTGCGCACAGAACTAGTGGGGTTTGCACACAGCCGAGCTAAGGTCTCCATGCACATAGCCAGGAGGAGCCTTTTAGACACAAATACTTACAACCGATTCAACTCATAGCTCTATCATATCAAAATCTCTCATAATTCATCTATTCATTGATTCCTATCCAACTCAATCTATACTTATATTTATACCTCCGCTCGCACTCATACAATGGTCCTCAAACCGTGGTTTGAGACCCCTAATTTACCCATTAATCCATTACAACTCATGAAGGGGCTTTGAATTGCATAGCGTGCATGACTCAAAACTAGAAAGATACCGATATTTATCCCAAAATTGTGGTCTTAAGGGACCCCATTCCAATAGTCCCCCAACATAATCTTGTGACTCGTCCTGAGTCATAGAGGAGGTGGGGTGATCATCTGGGTCTTCAGCTCTTCAATTGATGCAGTGAAGTGTGCTAGGATGACTATGCGTTGTTCAACAACTCTCTGAGCTTCCTCCACCAACTACTGCAGTGTAGGTCCTTCTACTACGAGATCGATGCTCCATTGCATCCGGCCCAAGGTCTTCACAACAACGTCAATGTCCTCAGATAACTTCATGGCTTCATCATCACACAGATTCATATGGGTGGTAACGATATGCTTCTTGCGGAGTATATCTTCAATTTCTTCTTCCAGCACCTAGATTTTCTGCAACCGAGCCATTCTATAAGCACGAAAAAGTGTTGGTAGTGCCTCCTCTTACTCATCAAAATTTTCTCCCTTTGCGCACAGATCCTGTGATATCTTTCAAATGAGGGGGTATGTATGCAATAAAGTACGCAATCCCATGGTTGTATCGAGAATTTCAATTCCTATATCAACTAATGTTGCAATGTTTCATGAAGCCTCCTTTACCAAATCAGTGCGCTAAGCTCGCACTTCGGACTGAGTCTTTAGATAGAGCTTGGTTTGTAACTCTGCAATTTTCTCCTCAAAATCTCCTTGACTACTTGGACCTCTGAGCGAGAGACCTTCAAGGTGACCTCCAATCCTTTGACTTTGTCTTGAGGCACAGTAGAGGCAGGGATGGCAACTTCAGGAGGATCACCACAGAGGTAATCAATTAGGCTCTCTAACTCTATGCATTGGGTCACCACTACTTGTTGAGCTAGTTAAGCCTATAGATACCCTTATGTACATGCTGCAACTATCTGCTCTGCCTCTATGAGCTTATGGTGGATGCATGCCTCTCGTCACTGTAGCTCATCTATGATCATTGACTTGATTGTATGCAAATTTCCTCTGGGAAGCATGGACAAGTCGATACCGAACTTGGAGCATGTCTGCACCTATGCATCCAAGTTGGGCTTCTCCAAAGTGGCCATAACTCCAAGAAAGGGGAAAATCCAGTTATCTATTGTGTTGGTGAAAATGATGGTACTCACACTCTCTTGATCCATCCTCTCCTTACCAATGCTCGCTTGAATTCTTTTCGTTTTGAGCTAAAGCACCTGTAGGTCGGCCTACATTGCATCCACCGTGACTTTATACTGCTCCTCCAGTGAAATCCATCGATTTTTAGAGGTAGATGTGACCGCATCTGCAATTTTATCCAAATCATCCTCCATGACGGTGACATCATCCATGCTTCCTTCCTTAGATTATTTTCTCTTCTTGCACGTAAAATTTGGAGTTTCAGCTCCTTGCTTGGTGCCTCTGGGGGACTCATTTTCGAGGCCATTCCTTCCATCTCCACCACTGATATCAATTTCAATCCCATGCTTGGTTTCCTTCTCGGCTTCAGTTTTTGCACCATTCTCGGCTTATTTTTATGCTTCTGCACCATGACCTATCTCTTTTCCAGCATCCATCATTAGTTTTCCTGATGTCGAGGCTATGACAAGCCCAATTTTCCATGACGTTGGCCATGTCACAATGAACTAGTAAATTTTGGTCTCTGTAACCATGTAGGGAAGGTTCTAACATACCCTATCCTTGTACGCGCAAATATGTAGTTTATGCATGGATGCATGGAGGTCTGCAATGGCCTTACTTGTCGTATGTAGCCAGGGAAAATCAAGGGCGAGAGTGGATTTCTGTGGCAAATGCTACTTTGAATAAGGTCCAAAAGATCTTATTTTTCACCATGCGATTAGGGTCTCCAGAATCTGAAAAATTGGCATAGTGCACCCCTTCAAACACACGAGGCTCTATGTCTATGAGGACAACATTCTCTTGTGTTTCCCACACAACCAGAGAAATGAGTAGGAGCAGCCATGAATAGAAAAACTTCATACCCTCCTCATGTGCCCCATGCATGTTTTTCAGTGTGATGACATGCATGGTGACCACCTTAGGCCTGTACTTGTGCATCATATTGCAAGCCAGTACTAATGTCCCGAGGCGCACTGCTGGATATTAAATCTGCTGAACCAGGAAGCCCCTAATATTCAGCCACACCTTATAGTCTTCTTTAACTTTGCAACAACTTTCTTCTCCTGACTCTTTCCATAATTGGCCATAGGGTTAGGTCCCTTCTTGAGCAAGCCATTAATCCAGTGGATCAATGCGACATCGATTAAAATTCAATTTTGGATCGAAAGACACCCATTATGCACCAACACCAATAGCTTGCGCACACATGTATTGTGATAGGATATCTTCCAACTTGAGTAATACTCAATAAGTTGAGGATTATGGCATTGCTCAACCCATGTGCCCAATGCATGGGCTCTACCTTTACCGTTTTGGCATAAACAATGCATTCAAGGTAGTACTCAAGTGCCAATTCCTGGAAGGTATTCCCATTGGCCAAATCCCAATCATTGAATTTCATATATGGGAGCTTCCAAACATATCCCCCTACAATAGGATAGCCTTAGGGATCAATAGAATCTACAGGTAGGTTCGCATCATATCCAAGTCCTTTGGGGATTTTACAGAAGGCTTGCATGGCTTCACATACTTGGGGAGACATGAGATGGGATCGACAAAGAGCGCGACCTCCTCAGTTGCGGTCATAGGTCTCTTTTTTGGACCACCCATAGGATATATGTCCTTTGACCCTTCGCACAAATATGTGAACTTCCTGGGGGATTTATGTGGCTTCGATGACGATCCCTTAATCACCTTAGCCTTCCCCTTGGCAGGTGTCGATGTAACTTCATGGACCTCATGGAAAACTTCATGAACTTCGTCAAAGCCTTGCTCAGTAGACGTCGTGATCCACATAGATAGCTCTTTAGACTATGTATTCTCAGAAGCAGCGTTGGTGGCCATCATCCTCAGCTTGAATATAAAATCTTGGTTACATAATTTAGGCTTGGGAGTCTCACAGGTATACATACAATGCACACTAATAATCTCAGGGCACAATTCACTAGAACAACAAAAGAATAGAATTAGACTCACTTCCTCATTTATATAGATGCTCCATGGTAAAAATTGTTAGAAATTCATTAATGGAACCTTAACCTGTAAAAATGATAAAACATATCATAATATCTTATCATTAGTTGTAGAAAATCCACTCCATCCAATGGTAAACTCACTTTTTAGCCAGAGTTACTATTCCAACGGCTATTTTTTCCTGTCGCACACAACCTCTGCACTCATATCACACCTGCCTATGCATGCCCTCTGTGCAACGTTCAGACAAGTGGATTCCTTTTGTCTAACCATATAGTAATTTGGTACACATAGGGTTATCCCTATACAGCTTCAATCAGCTTCCGTTCACGTACCCTAGGAGACTCTCACCGCACAACATGGCCAAGTGCACTGCACCTCCACTAGTGATCTCTTCACAATATACAACCCAAACCAATGCATTATGAACTTCATGGGTGGTGAAAAAAATGAATATCATACAACAAACTATATATTCTTCCTTGGGTTCCTTCTGCTGGATGTGCCTATCATTCTAGGCCTTCTCGCACGCCTTTTGGACTTGCTGATGAAATTTGGCTATAAATTGATCCTCCTCTAATGCAACCAATTGTGCCAGACGTTCCTCCATGATGACTGGTTTAGCCATATTAGTTAGTGTTGTTATGCGCAGGCTTGGAATGATTTATTCCATTGGCATGATAGCTTCCTGGTCATAAACCAATCTGAATGGTGTTTTATTAGAAATTTCTTATAGGTGGTTCGATAAGCCTGTAACACAAAAACTATGCACACGTCCCAATTGTTTCGTTCGACATTGCAGATCCTTGTAAGCGCATTGTTGAGGATCTTGTTAAAGACTTCTACTGCACCATTTGCCTGAGGGTAATAGGGAGTACTCTTCTGGTGAGGCATCTTGAATTATTCTATCATAGCTTCAATAGTCTCATTCACAAAGTGCATAGCCCGATCACTCATCAATATCTTTGGGCATGCAAATCTAGTCACGATATTTTCAAAAATAAATTTTGCAGCAATATGTGCAGTGCTTTAACATATTTTAGCGCACATATTTTTTTTTCAAAATTTTGGTGAAAATTTATCGATTTCCTACTAAGCTTTTAAATGTATAGAGATAATCTGTTATGTTGTCTCATGGTTCATTATTAATTTTGATTTAAACATGTTATTTTTATAAAAATATAATTATATATTTTGATGGAAATATTTTTTTTAAATTAAAATTATATTATAAAACTAATGAAACTTTGAATATTAAGTCAAATTCATTGAAAGGGTTAATGTTCGGGCAGTTTTGAATTACTAAGATTGAAAAAATCAAAAGGACGGTCTTCATTGATTTTGGACCCCATGAAGCTTTTCGACATTTTCTTGAGGAGGGACGTCCAAATTCTTGTTTTGTGAAAACTACTTTTGGGTCACGTGGCATAATTTAGAATAATTCACAACACCCGGGCACAGAACCAGAAACCATTGCAGACACCCTCCAAAATCCATTTATGGTTTTAAGGATTAATTTTTCTGTGGTGGTCAACATTGTTGGAATTATTGGAAATTCCAAGCAAATAGGAGAGAATGACTCTCTCCTCTAAACACAGAGAAGTTTAAAACAAAATTCACTTCTAGACAGAGATGGCATGAAAATATGCTTTCTATTTCATTAAACGGAACTTAAAACTATTACAAATTCTTCCTCAGTACAGAGGGATTCACAAAATAAACTCGAGACTGCTACAAACACAGTGCTCTAAACAAATCTTCTCCCTCTATCACTCAAGAACACACAAAAAGAGTGCTCAGTTCTTCTTACTATGTTATTCTTTGCCTGCGGGCTCACACATAGCGATACAACAACATTACAATGCAATACAATGGCTCTCGGGCCTTTTCCCTTTTTATATGGCGCGGCGGAAAAAAATGCGTAAAACCTATATAAAACATAAACCAAAGTAATAAAACAAAATACAAAGGAAAACCTTGCAAAACATAAAACTTTAAACATGGCGCAACGTACAAGTGTGGTCCACATCGCTGTTGGCCAAAATGCGATTTGAAATGGCGCAAATGGCAGAACAATCAAACTTGCGATCAAACAAAATGCGACAGTACGATCTGCGATGGCACATATTGCAACTTTCAAACCTGCGATAACATTTTGGCAGACGAACAATGGAAATGCAATTGTGCAATCGCGCGCTGGCGCGACAATCGTACATCGCAACTTTCAATATTGCAATGATATATATATATATATATATATATATATATATATATATATATATATATATGGTGGAACAAATTTGCGATATGCGATTGTGCGATCGCGCGATGGCGTGACGATCTCACATCGCAATTTCAACTTTTGCGATGACGGAACGGCGAAACAAACAACGGAAATGCGATATTTCGATGTTGCGATGTTGTGATGATCGCACATCGCACATTGCAGATTTCCACATCTACAAGACATTTAAAACTTCAAAAAATGTGATCTGCGATTTGGCGCTTTTGCGCTCAAGTGGTAGGGACCACTTATCCTTCCGCTTCATTAGTGACTTCCGCCTGTTTAATTCAATTAATTCATTTGGCTGTTGAGGGTTTAAATGCTTGACTTGACTGTTTTAATTAAACTGCTCCTCCGTAGACAAAAGACTTCATTCTTATGTTGAAGTAACTTCTCCCCCATAACAAAATTAATTCCTTTGTTGTCATACTTGGGTGCGGCCCATACAAAATTTAATTCTCCTTACGGTTCTCCATTCCTCTTTATTATCGGTGCTGTGCACTCAATATTCTCTGCGCTGCTGCTGCTGCTCTGTACTTTGTTCTTCCTGCCGAGGGCACGACAGGTGACTTTAATAATTTCAAAACTCCCCCTTAAAGTCAGCTGCTGGGTTAACCATCATACCCAAACATTTTTTTAAAAATTCAAATGTCTTTTGTGCCAATGGCTTTGTCAAAATATCTGCATATTGCTCTTCTGTTTTACAATGCTGCAAAACAATTTCTCCATTGTTTACCAATTCTCTGATATAATGAAACTTTGTGTCTATGTGCTTGTTTTATGAACACATGCGACCTTGACAATGCAATAGTCGAGCGTATATTACAATAAATCACAGTGTTCTTTACCTGTTCTTGACATAAGCTTCTCAACATTTTCCGCATCCAAACTGCTTGACACGCTGCTGCCGTAGCTGCCACATATTCTGCTTCTGCTGTAGATAATGCTACAACTGGCTGTTTCTTAGAAGCCCATGAAATGGCTCCTGACCCCATATGAAAAACATAACCGGAAGTGCTCTTCCGATAATCTACACTTCCAGCCCAATCACTGTTAGTGTATCCAACTAATTCTGAATTTTCTGAAGTAGTATATAAAATACAAAATATTTTAGTTCTTCACATATAGCCCCCTCGACCCTTTTATGCTTCTTGCTAAATGTGCTTTTTGCTTCTCCTATAACTGAAATTAAACTAATAAAGATGCATGATTTCTCGTCTAGCGACAGCAATTTTTTAAACACATTAGGTTGCCACAATCATGTTTTTATATGTTCTTGCATCAAACATCCCTACATCATATCTTTTTCAACTTCAATCGTATTATCGATAAGAAAATTTGCCTTTTCAGCAATTTTGATATTAAATTTTTCTAAAACTTGATTCACATACTTAGTTTACATATAAAAATCCCTTTTCACCCTTGTTTACTTTCTATTCCCAAGAAGTATCTTAACAAACCCAGTGTCACCATCAAATTCATCTTTCATGACTTTTTTAAAATTTTCAACAAGGTAATCATCATTACCTGTAAAAATTAAATCATCAACATACAAAACAACAATGAGCATCTTACCATCTTTTTCTTTGATGTAGAGGGTGGGTTCTCCCTCACACTTTTCAAATCCATTTTCTAGTAGATAGGAATCTATCCTACTGTACCGTGTTGTTGGTGCTTGCTTCAGCCCATAAAGTGCTTTCTTCAATTTGCAGACCTTATGCTCTTGGCCTTTCTTCTCATATCCGAGAGGTTGTTCCACATATACCTCTTCCATTAAAACTCCATTTAGAAATGTAGATTTTACATCCATTTGGTATACTTTCCATTTATTTTGTGTTGCTATGGACAACACTACTCTTACGGTTTCCATTCTTGCAACTGGTGCAAAAGTTTCTTCATAATCAATCCCTTGCTTCTGCTTATATCCTTTGACAACAAGTCTGGCCTTGTGTCTCTATATCTTTCCTTCAGCATTGCTCTTGGTCTTATAAACCCATTTAACTCCAATGAATTATTTACCTTCTGGTAGATCAAATAACTCCCATGCTTTTTTCTTCTCTATGGCTTTAATTTCTTCATCCATAGCTTCTATCCATTTTCTATCTTTAATTGCATCTTCAAAATGAATAGGATCATCAACTTGACAATACAAAGAAAATAAGGAATTCATACCTTCATTTGCTGCTCCTTACTCATAAATTTCTCTAAGGCTTCTGAACCTTGTTCCTCTTTCACTTGGTGTAGACGTGCTTGATGAAGCACTCATTTCTACTTCATGTGGTGTGCTTGGAGATGCACTCCCGCTTCTTCTCAAGGGTGTTCTCGGTGCTGCTTGAGGTGTCCCTTGCTATCCTTGTGGTGGTGGAGGTTGCGCTACAGATGTGTTGTTAATCTCAACCACATCTTCCTCATCTTCATCATGAGACAAACAGCTTTTAACATTGATTGTTTTCTCTATGCTTCCATCCCATGCTTCCTCTTCAATAAATGGCACATATCTTCTTATCACAAACTTCTTTGTGGATGGGTTATACAATCTGTATCCTTTGGAATCTTCACAGTATCCAAGTAAAATGCACTTCTCCCCCTTACTATCCAACTTCTTTCTAAACTTGTTAGGAATGTGTACATATGCTACACATCCAAAAACTCTCATGTGGGTGACTCCCTATTTTCTGCCACTCCACGCTTCTTCTAGAACTTTGTTCATCACAGCTTTTGTAGGACATCTATTCAAAATATACACAGCATAGTTTGCTGCTTCTGCCCAATACTCATTCGGCAAATGCTTTGCCTTTAGCATACTTCTCACCATCTCCATTATGGTTCGATTCTTCCTTTCAGCAACTCCATTCTGTTGTGATGTGTACCTTGTGGTAAACTGCTTGTGTATACATTTTCCTTCCAAAATGTATAGAAACCTCTTTGAAATGTATTCTCTCTCTCACTTACTCGAGGACTTCAATGTACTTTCCACTTTGTTTTCTCTACAAGAGCTTTAAAAGCTAAAAAATTTTCCAACAAAGACTTCACCTTTACATTTTCGAAACAAACCTACACTCTTTTCTTTTTTTGTCAAACTACTTCCATGGACACGTATGTAATTGTTGTCAAATCGATACTGTCAGACGAAGCCACATAAATCTATGAACACCCTCAAGGGTGCTTTTTGCCCTTATGATTTTCTCTCGAAGGTACCCTTCTCCAGTGTTTTCTCAAGATGCGCCTTCACATAGGCACACGTGTTTTCTAACTCAATGGGCAAACTTTCACTATCTTTTCTGTGCAGCAAATTTAATCCTCCGAAATTGAGATGTCCAAATCTTAGGTGCCATAACCAATTTTAATATTTCTCTTCCTTCTGAAAGGCTTCTTGTGTTACAGCTGCTATACTCTTTCATTTTCCCTTCAATTCAATACTGAGCTTGAGCGGAAACATTCTATTGCTGGTCATTTTAATTTCAGCAATGATTTTCTTGCTTGGAGGTATATCTTTAATTGTGCACACATCATCTTTGAAAATTACATTGTAACCTTTGTTTATGAGCTGCCCAACGCTCAAAAGATTACATTTCAGACCTGGAACATAATACACATCAGGGACAAATTTCTGCTCCCCATTTCTTGCTCGAATACTTACTCTGCCTTTTCCTTTGACAGAGATCTTAGTATCAGTCCCTGTGGTCACTTCAGACTTCACTTCTTCATCTAGATTGGCAAACATTGCTTTGTTGCCAGTCATATGATTACTACATCCAGAATCTAAGAACCAAACATCATCATCTCTATCTTGTGCTACATTACATGCTAATAGCACATTACTTGGGTTCTTTTCTTCTTTTGCTACATTAGCATTCTGCTTATTTTTCATGTCATTTTGCTTCTTTCTACATTCATTGGCATAGTGCCCATATTTCTTGCAATAATGACACTGGACATTGGATTTGTCATACCTCTGTCTATGAGCATGTTGGTGTTGATGTCCACCTTGCTGGCTGTTGCATTGGCCATGGCTCTGGCTTTGACTGTTGCTCCTTCCATGTGAATGTGAAGAGCTGTCTCTTCCACCGTTTTCCGGCTTTCCGCTTTTCCTTCTCGTTCTCATTCCTCTTCCTCTTCCTGAAGGCATTTGGGTCTTGAAGGTGTGCTCAAGAGTGGATTTTTCATCTCTGCTCAATCTCTATTCATGAGTTATCAATGAGGCATGAAGTTCATCCACTGTGAACTGTGAGAGATCTTTGGTCTCTTCTATGGTGGTAACAATAACATCAAACTTTGAGGGTAAGCATCTCAAAAGATTCTCCACTATCCTCCTCTCTTCAAGAGTTTCTCCGTGGGATCTTATCTGATTTACAATCCCAATCACATGTGTAAAGAATGTGTCTACATTATCTGACTCTTTCATGCAAAGAGTTTCAAAATCTCTTCTCAGCAACTGAAGTTTTGCTGTCTTAACTTTCTCCATACCTTGATAGGCTACTTTAAGAGTTTCCCATGCCTCCTTGGATCTCTTCGCTGCTGCTATCCTTGGAAACACACTCTCATTTACTGCCTGATACAAATAGAAGAGGGCTTTAGCGTCCTTATTTCTATTGTTCTTAAATAAATCCTTCTCTGCTTGAGTTAAGGCATTAAAAGCCTGTTCATCAGCTGGTTCTATAAAACCATCTTCAACAAGTTCCCATAAGTCTTGTGATACAAACAGGGCTCTCATGGTAATGGCCTAATAATGATAGTTCTTTCCATTAAACTGTGGAAGTTGAACATTTCCAAGACTCATACCAGTTCTTGGTCCAGCCATTGCTTCTTAAACTGAACTCTGACGTTAAATAAACTGTCTTTCCTTCATTGAAAGAACAAACTCCTTAAAAAATAAAAAACTCTGTTATCTTTGAGAAATACCTGACCTTTGACTTCTGCTGAGCTTTCACGCTGCTGGAGAAAACACGGCAACAAGTCTTCTTCTTCTTTAGCTTCTTTGAGACCTTCAAAGAGCTTGAACTAGCTTTGATACCATGTTGGAATTATTGGAAATTCCAAGCAAACAGGAGAGAATGACGCTCTCCTCTAAACACAGAGAATTTTAAAACAAAATTCGCTTCTGGACAGAGATGACATGAAAATATGCTTTCTATTTCATTAAAAAAAACTTAAAACTATTACAAATTCTTCCTCAGTACAGAGGGATTCACAAAATAAACTTGAGAATACTACAGACACAGTGCTCTAAACAAATCTTCTCTCTCTGTCACTCAAGAACGCACAAAAATAATGCTCAGTTCTTCTTGCTATGTTATTCTTTGCCTGCGGGCTCACACACAGCGATACAACAACATTACAATGCAATACAATGGCTCTCGGGCCCTTTCCCTTTGTATATGGCGCAGCAAAACAAAATGCATAAAACCTATATAACACATAAACCAAAGTAATAAAACAAAATAGAAAGGAAAACCTTGCAAAACATAAAACTTTAAACATGGCGTGACGTACAAGTGGGGTCCACATCGCAGTCGGCCAAAATGTGATTTGCAATGGCACAAATGGTAGAAAAATCAAACTTGCGATCAAACAAAATGCAACGGTGTGATCTGCGATGGCGCATATCACAACTTTCAAACCTGCGATAACATTTTGGCGGATGAACAATGGAAATGCGATTGTGCGATCGCATGATGGCGCGATGATCGCACATCGCAACTTTCAATATTGCAATGATATATATATATATATATGGCGGAACAAATTTGCAATATGCGATTGTGCGATCGTGCGATGGCGCGACGATTGCACATCGCAATTTCAACTTTTGTGATGATGGAATGGCGGAACAAACAATGGAACTGTGATATTGCAATGTTGCAATGTTGTGATGATCGCACATCACAAATCGCAGATTTCCACATCTACAAGACATTTAAAACTTCAAAAAATGCGATCTGCGATTTTGCGCTTTTGCGGTCAAGTGGTAGGGACCACTTGTCCTTCCGCTTCATTAGTAACTTCCACCTGTTTAATTCAATTCATTCATTTGGTTGTTGAGGCTTTAAACGCCCGACTTGACTGTTTTAATTAAACTGCTCCTCCGTAGACAAAAGACTTCATTCTTCTATTGAAGTAACTTCTCCCCCATAACAAAATTAACTCCTCTGTTGTCATACTTGGGTGCGGCCCATACAAAATTTAATTCTCCTTACGGTTCTCCATTCCTCTTTATTATCGGTGATGTGCACTCAATCGTCTCTGCACTGCTGCTGCTGCTCTATACTTTGTTCTTCCTGCCCAGAGCACGGCAGGTGACTTTAATAATTTCAACAAGCGTCAGTGTGTGATCAAGATAAGAGCGGATTCATACATGACAAAGGTATTGCAGACCATTTGTCCTTGGCCACCATTTGCAACTGTAGTTATCGATGATCACCCTGGTTGCTTCAGATTTCAAAGAGGAAATGGAGGAAGCACACAACCTCCACCTAGTAACGAAGGACCTCCCTTAGAAAAAATTGCAGATGCCAAATTATGCAAACCACGTAATCGTGATTTAATTCGATCTAGCACAGTGTTAAGAGAGCTAAAATAATGAAAGGTGAGCTTTATGAAAGAGACAATGGTGAGCTGGAAAGAATTGAACAACCACATTGCATGTATGAACCTTATTATGGACCAGGCACATGGGCTTTTCTACATAATCGTGCACTCTACCGTGGAGTATTCTTGAGCACAAAAGGCAGAAGATCAGGGGTTGATGATATTGATGCATCAGTTCGACTTCCTCTTCTTCATGTTTCAAGGAGGGCAGCGGGGAGAATTTTCTGAGGCTGGTGAAAATGCATTGACAGATACAGTTAGAACAAGGAAGCATGGGAACGTTGTCTAGTTCTAGGCAAGATTGGACAATGATACTCGAGTTGGCACAGGAACAGAAAATTTCTTCAAGAGAAAAATTTTTATGGTCATATTGTGATGCCATAAATGCTAGAAACTCTAGGGTTGTTTTCTTAGACACATTCAAAATGATGAATAGCCTACCCGAAAGTTCGATGACAGTTCCACCCATGCCCATTGATGGCGACTCTTGGTTTGTCCTACATAGTTGGGAAATGCCTACAAGATCATTTTTGGAATTTGTAATGTTTACTAGAATGTTTATTGACACCATGGACACACATAATTACAATGAACACCACAACAATGGTGAGTGTTGTTGGAGAATTTTGAAGGATCCTTGTTATTTCCGGCTTCCGGAGTTGCTTGTAAATGTTTGGGCATATCACAGTGCAAGAAGAACAATATATCTCAATCCAGAAATAGGACACATTCAAGAGAATCTCAATCTCAAAAGTTGGAGAGGCAAAATGTGGGTGAAATGGTTTGATTTTACCCTTTTAAAAAGCATGGATGAAGACATGATAGAAGTACATACTAAGCACCGGACAAAGAGGTGGTTGTGGACATCAATGGGAGAACTGTATTGGAAAGGTGTATATGAGCGGCAAAAGCATCGACGAAATCGGTTAAGAATTGAAAACAATATAAAGGGCATTGATCATATCTCTTATGAGACAAAATTTCTAATAGAATGTTGTTGAAACAATGGAAAAACACTTCCATGCTTCCTTTTTGCCATGATGTTTTCTACACGTGTAATAATGGAGTTGCATAAAAATTTCATTTACAACAGATTATTCATGGCATAAAATCAACAGTGAAAAGCTCGTTTCTTTGATTGAATGACAGTTAGCAGATTTTAAGAAAACAAATTTAGATCTTCAGGCAAAATATCAGCATATTTAAAGCTCTAATTCCATATTGAAAGGTCATTTTGGCATCGATAAATCTAGCATTTCCAAATCCTTTCATAATCAATTTCTTATATTTAGTTTTATTTGATTTTATTTTGAGAAAGTATGTAATAAATTAAATTTTATTTTTAGTATATTATTAAGATTTTGTTTTATTTTCCAAAAAACTAGCAACAGCTAGCTTATTGTAAATTCTATATATTTGATCATTTTTAATAAGAAAGGGTGGGATTTTGAGGCCAAGACCTTTTCATCTTTGTAAAAATTTTCTCCAAAAATTATAATTAGAGTATTTCAACTCTAGCTTTGACATAGCCCACGTGGTGTAGAACAGTCGGTGATGGGGTGCACTGTTAAGGCACTCCGTTCTGTAAGGTCACCGGTTCGAAACCCGTGGGTGGCATGGGAGGAGAAAAAATGGAAAAAATTAGGATTAGTCTAAACAAGAAAAAAAAAAAAAAAAAAAAAAAAACTCTAGCTTTGACAGATTTGTGTTTCTCTGTCGGTTTTTCCAATATTTCTATATCTATTTTCTTCATATGATATTATTCATGTACAGTTACCCAGTTGGAAATTTAATTGAATCCCAGTTTTGTTCCTAATTCGTTGTAAAGTTGTAGTTGGATTAAGAGATTAATTTACAGGGGTATATGTTATTGTAAATTACTCTTGAAATCTAAATTACACATGTTTATGTAGTGACTTGATCATATTTTGTTTATTATCAAAACATAGTTCTCATAAGTTGTCAAAGATATAATTGTTTAAAGAGATTAGTATATCAAAATATTTGTCCGATCAAGCTCCTCTTTTAAGCCGATTATTGTTTTTCCACCTCCCTAGTGGTTAAGTAGTCAGTCTGGTTACTCCATTATTAGGGATATCCTTATATTCTTCTATCAAACTCTTATACGAATCAAGTCGTTATATCAGGCTTGAAGCTGACACAAAGGACCCTATGAAGGAGAGATTTATTCATGAATAGGGATTTCCATTGATAACCAACCACGCCCAATTAAAAACCATAAATCTGGCCATTGTGTTCAAATTTTGATCTTCGGTGATAGTGAACAGTTTATTGTTCTGTGACAGTGAACAGTTTAATGTTCGGTGACAGTGAACAGTGTTAAATGAGGCCTCATAACAACTGAGGGAGCCCTCTCTGGTTCAAGGGCGAGCTTGAATGTAAAGTTGATTGAGTTGGATTCCTCGCATAGTTTTTGTAGCCAAGGACTGCCTACGGGAAAGAGGAACAACATTTGGCATTGTTTCCAGGGACGAAGTAACAAATATATTTTCTCCCGTGTACGATAATGTTTAGATATATTCCATGTTGGTGAATAAGGAATAGGCATTTGTATTGGTTGCATTATTTTAACCTGATGAATCCACTTTGTCAGATAGTGATTCCACTGGGAAACTGATCTCGTTGTTTTGAAGTTTCAGCTACCTTTGCTGCTATGAACGGTTTTTTGATAATTGAAATTAATAGTATATGTTTTCTCCTCTCAACCATGATAAAAAAAATTTCATGTCTACAGAGGAAGCATTTTTTAAAGGACACCTACAGGTATAAGTTTTCCATGGGAGTTTATGTTCATATTGTATATATTTCTCATATTTTCAACTGTTGGCAATGTGGTTTGTCGATAAATCCACTCCGCACTTGGTTACATTGGAAAATAGATTACACCTAATAGTGCAGAATTTTCTAGTTCAGTTAGATATTAGTGTGGGGATTGAATAGATATTCAGAGTTTTAGTATGCAGTAAATTAGCGTGTTCATTGTCTATGAATGGTGTGATAGATCAACTTATATTTTTAGTCTAGAATCTTTTAGTTTTCAGTTTTCAGTATGAAAGTGTATCATGATTAATGTTGGCAGATGGTCGCATTTCACAATTGTAGGTTGCACTCTGCATTATCAGGCTATCCAAATGACTGGATTGATCTGTGAGAATCGGTTATGGAAAATAATGGCTGAGCATCAAGTTACAGTATGAATCCATGCCCAACACGAAAGTGTATTGATATGCTTGTTCTCTGCATCACACAGGGGGAATCAGTCCCCATTGCAGCCGATGTTGTAACATATTTTAGAACACCTAATTTTTTTTTTAATTTTCGGTGAAAATTTGTCAATTTCCTACAAAGCTTTTAAATTTCAAGAGATAATTTGTTATGTCGTTGGATGGTTCATTCATTTATATATTAAGTTTGATTTAAATATGCTATTTTTATAAAAATATAATTATATATTTGTTTCAAATTAAAATTATATTATAAAATTAATAAAATTTTAATGCTTAAGTCAAGGTCATTGAAAGGGTTAACGTTCAGGGAGTTTTGAACACACGAGATTGCCAAAATCAAAAGCACGGTCTTCATTGATTTCGAACCCCCTGAAGATTTTCGACATTTTGTCGAGGAGGGGGTCCGAAATCCTCTTTTTTCAAAACTACTTTTGGGGCACGTGGCATCATTTAGAATAATTCGCACACCCCAGGTGCTAAACCACATACGATTGCAGACCCCATCCAAATTCCATTTTTGGTTTCACGGATCGATTTTGCTGTGTGGTCAGTGTCGTTGTTTGATCAAGATAAGAGCGGATTCATACATGAAGAAGGTATTGCAGACAAATGTCTTCGGCCACCATTATTCACCAGCCAAAATGTTTGACATGGTTGCAACTACAGCTATCGATGATCACCCTGGTTGCTTCAGATTTTCAAGAGGAAATGGAGGAAGCGCACAGCATCCACATGGTAACAAAGGACTGCCCTTACAAAATTTTGTAGATGCCAGATTTTGCAAACCATTTTATCGTGATTTAATGCTATCTATCACATTTTTAAAAGGGTTGAAAGAATGAATGGAGAGCTCTATGAAAGAGATGATGGTGAGCTGCAAAGAAGTAGACAACCACTTTGTGTCTATGAACCTTATTATGGAATAGGCACATGGCCTTTTCTACATAATCGTGCACTCTATAGTGGAATAGGCTTGAGCACAAAAGTCAGAAGGCCAGGGGTTGATGATATTGACGCATCATGTCGACTTCTTCCTCTTCATGATTCATGGAGGGAAGCTGGGAGAATTGTATTGGAAAGGTGTATATGAGAGGGAAAAGCATCGCTGAAATTGGTTAATAATTGCAAAGAATATCAAGAGAATTGATCTATCACTTATGAGATGGAATTTCAAACTGAATCGTGCAGCAGCAACGGAAAAACACTTCCATGGTTCCTTCTCACCATGAAGTTTTCTACACGTGTATCAACGCAGTTGGGTAAAAGTTTCATTTACAACAGATTATTCATGGCATAAAATCAACAATGAAAAGCACATTGCTTTGATTTACTGACAGTTAGCAGATTTTAAGGAAACAGATTCAGATCTTCAGGAAAAAGATCAACATATTTAAAGGGTTAACTCCAGATTGAAAGGTCATTTGGCATCGACAGCTCCAACATTTCCAAATCCTTTCACAATAGATTTTTTATATTTAGTTTTATTTGATTTTATTTTGAGAAAGTATGTAATAAATTAAAGTTTACTTTTAGTATATTGTTAATATTTTTTTTATTTTCTTAAAAACTATCAATAGCTACTTTCTTGTGAATTCTATATATTTAATCATTTTTTATAAGAAAGGTTGAGCTTTTGAGGCCAAGACCTTTTCAGCTTTGTAAAACTTTTCTCTAGAAATTATAATTAGAATATTTAAGCTTTGACTTTGACATAATTTGTGTTTCTTTATCCATTTTTCCAGTATTTCCATATTTATTTGCTTCATATGATTTTATTTATGTACAATTACCCAATTGGAAATCTAATTCAATCTCAGTTTCATTTCTAATTCGTTGTGAAGTTGTAATTTGACTAAGAGATTAATTTACAAGGCTAACTATTATTGTAAATTCCTCTTGAAATCTAAATTACACAAGGTTTATGTAATTACTTGATCATATTTTTTTTATTATGAAAACATAATTTTCATAATTTCTCAAAACTATAATTGTTTAAAGAGATTAGTATATCATATTTTTTGTTTGGGTGCTCCATTATTAGGGATCTTCTTACATTCTTCTGTCAAATTATTATAAAAATCAAGTTGTTATGTTAGGCTGGAGCTGAAACTTTGAGAAAGGGCTTTCTGAAGGAGGGATTTATTCATGAATAGAGATTTGCATTGATAGCCAACCACCCCCAATTAAAAACCATAAATCTAGCCATTGTGCTTGAAAGGCTTTTTTCCGGTGACAGTGAACTGTGTTAAACAATGCCTCATAACAACCGAGAGATCCCCCTCTGGTTCAAGGGACAGCTTGAACCTAAAGCTGGTTGAGCTGGTTTCCTAACGTAGTTTTTGTAGGAAAGGGCTGCCTACAGGAAAAAGAACAACATGCAGTACAATATTTTACTGGCTTAGATTCTTTCCATCTGGTTACATACTTTGTTTTAGTGGTGATGTAGCATGTGATGGAATTTTTTCCTAGAGGATTAATAGGTCCCACAAATTCTACGGCCCATTTATCAAAAGCTTTCAAAGCCATCTATGGCTGCAATGGCATCTCATCTCTACGTGATGGCTTCCATGTTCTTTGGCATGCATCACAAGCTTGAAAATATGTATGTGCATCATTCTGCAGTGTGGGCCACCATAATGCAGTGCACATATCCTTTTGTGTGGTAGTTTTCCTTGCATAGTGGCCTCCTGCCACTCCTCCATGAGCTTTGGCCAAGATTTATTGTCTTTCATGTTCTAATACATATCTTCTTAAAACTTCATTAACACCCAATTTGTACAGTTGACTAGCATCGATGTAAAGTCAGCTGCGTGCGTAACCAACTCCTTTTTTTCCAATGAGTATTCAATAGGTGCACTACCAATAGTTATAAATTGAATGATATATGCAAAGTTTTCATTGACCACTTTAATGGAAAAGTGCTATGCATCATGTAATACGTCCTCCAGACTAGTCGGTTCTTCCCCATTCTGAATGCGTGATAAGTGATCAGCTCCAACTTTAATCTATCAGGATTAACAATGATTTCAAAATCATTTTCTTGGAATAGTAGTAGCTACACATAAAATACCCCCCCCCCCCCCAAAAAAAAAAAAAACAAGCTTGTTGAATAGGTAATTCAAATCATTGTGATCAGTGAACATCTTGAAGTGCCATCTGAGTAAACAATGCATATATTTCTGTAGAGTGTAGACCATAGCCAAACATTCCCTCTCTGTGGTCGAATAGTTTCATTGTACACTAGAGAGCTTTCTATTTGCAAAGGAAATGGGGTGATTAAAGTATCCTCCTCCTGGATGTGCTAAGACAACTACAAGTGCAATGTCATATGCATCAACATTCACATGGAAGACCTTGGACCAGTCAAGGAATACAAAAATAGGCACAATAAACATATTTTCCTTGAGCAGATCAAAGCTCCTTTGGTAATCCTCATCTCAACAAAAGGATGCATCTTTCTTCAACAAATTTTCCATGGGTGCAGTGATCAACACGTAACCATGAATGAATTTTATATAATATCCTGTGTGTCCCATAATAGAGTGCAACTATTTTACATTGGCACAAACCTTTAAATTGAAAATAACTACAATTTTGTTTGAATCTATTGTCAAACCTTTCTGAAAAAAAATATGCCCCAACAAGATCCCAAAAGGAACACAAATTATACACTTCTTTAAGTTAAGGGAGATCTTATACTTTATGCAAGTGTCGAGAAACATGCGCAGGTTGGAAACATGCTTCTTCAATGGTCCGAACACAATCTAATCATCAAAGTACACCTCTAGAAACTTGTGCACGAACTCCTTCAATGTCGCTACTACTACACGAGAGAATTTAGCAGGTGCATTCTTGAAGCGAAAGGGCATGACTGTGTATTGGAAGGGTCCCCATTCTGTTGCAAAAGTGGTCTTACTTCGGTCTTCTAGTGAAATCCTCATCTGATGGTACCTTGAAAACCCATCAATGAATGAGTAGGCCTATTTTCCTCCAACATTATCCAATATCTCATCTGAAAACAGGGTACGGAAGGGATCATGTACGCATGCATCATTCAATTTACACAAGTCCACGAAAATCCTTATTTATCCCTTAGTCTTATTTTCTTGAACAACCATCCTGCTTACCTAATCAGACTCTTCCATTTGCTTAATGATTCCAGTAGAAAAAATTTTCTCCAAATCTTCCTTCAATTTCTTCTTATATTTTTTATTTAACCGATATGGTCCTTGCTTAATGGGGCGTCCATCTAGTTTCAGAGTGATTTTCATAACTCCTAAGTCCCCTACAATTCCTTTTGGCTCAGAAAATTTGCGAGGAATAGGTCATTCTGGTTTTTAAACTTCCGTGGTTATAGTTATTGTAATCAGAGTTCAGATTCTCCACGGTATCATAGAAGACTGGTCGACGTTTCGAATCCCAACGGGGATCCATCTTCAGGACGAGAAAGAATGAATGAAAAATTGAGAGAAGAAAGCAGGAGGAACAAGGTATAAATAGCGAGGATGGCAATAAATAGGTCATGATATTCTGTCAACAACTCTGTAACCTTTCCCATGGTGCCATCATCCCAATAATCTCATATTTTTGCCAACTTGTGCTATTCATCCATCCCAATGTTGAGTTTCTTAAGTTTTAAGGGCTTAGTCAAATCCATCATTCCTAACAAGTGGCCTTCAACCATGCGCTCCCCCTCAGACTCTATGATATTTATATTTTAGGATCTTCATTGTTATCTTCCACTGACAGGCTTTGGCAGTTGGCAATGTCTTGCATCTGTGCATCCCATGCAGGTGGTGGAACCTCTATTGCAGGTTTGTTCATTTCAAAGATAAATCCTTTGATTACGTGCAATACCCAACCAATGCATTCAAACCCACTGGAAAAGCTGAAAGTGAGGAGAAAAATTTCCCTCAAGGAGGCCCAATCAGCAGTCCCTTGGCACAAATCTATTTTCATGTACCAATCGATGGGTAGCTTTCGTAGAGTATGGACAAAAATATGCACCCATTCCGGTTGAGGCTTATCGCCCCAAGAAACTGTCCATTTATCCAAGTGCGAGCATGAGCATCCTATCCTATGTACAATTCATCCAAATTTGTTACTAGATGAGTGAAATGCTACCACATCATGTAGGTGCATTCCTCCCAAGTTTTAGAGTTCCCTTTCTCCATATCCCACCAATTTTTTGGAGTTACACGCATGGAAAGATCGAAAGCCGAAAACCTTCACTCTTCAGGGGATACCTTTTCCATTTCTTCCAAAAATAAAAAAACATTACCAAAACCATAAAAATAGGCAAATTCGTGTACCTCTCAGGAGATGCAATGTATATTTTTAGTGACTCTGAGGCAGCGCAACACATAAAAGTCATGGACATGATTCTGCCAGTTTTCCATTTCCTCATCTGAATTAGATAAGCATGAGCTATATTTTTCCCAATTCAACATCCAATCAGTAGTTGGGTTGACCCAATGCTCATCTCATGCATTCAATTTTTATATGTGGTTTACATTGTCTTATACGCGCACGGGTTTTGTATATCTCTCCCCTTCCACAAGATCGAAAGGTACTACAACCTTGGTACCATTATTTTGAAATATCATACTCCTGCGCTTCAAGTTGATGATGCTCCCCATTTCCATAGCCCAATCAATTCCTAGCAGTGTAGGGTAGGGTTTTGTATCATCAAAAATTTAGATTACTTCAAAGTCTATGCGTACCTTGACTACAACAATATCTACCATAACCTGTGGGAGTCTTCCCAAATGGAATGGTCTTCTGTTGATTGGCCATGCGTAGATGAATGTTAGAACATTCCATTTTTGGTTCACCCATCTTCTTCCAAGTCTAATTTGGTAGAAAATTTGCATCGAATTCCAAGTCTAGAATGACCTGATCCATCTCATATTCCCCAATATGCATGATCTTGTGCATCTCTCGACTATTTCTCTTCTTATTGTTATAGACCTTGTTTACGGCCTTGGTCTCGTTTTGAAGAAACTCTTTATTTGCGCAAATATATATCAAAACTTGAAGATTTTATACGGATTTCAGGTTACATAATAGCTTGATGCACACTTGCAAGAAAGGTTTGAATTTGTTAGGAATATTTACTTCTGAGATTGACTTGGACGTGGAAGCACCTGTAGCAGCAAAATCCTTTCTAGCTTCTACAAAAGTCTCCTTCTCTGTTTGCAGGTTGAATCCTTCATTCTTTTCAGAAGCCTTCCCGATCCAGGGTTCTACATTAGCCTTATTTCCCTTATCTTCTCCAGTGGTAGCACCACTTTGTGTAACCATGATTACACTTAGATACTCTTACTGAAGCTTAGCTCTAACCATTTGGATATTCTGCGTTGGTGTTTGAGGGTTCTTCTCCTGCATTCTAAAAATCAAAATAGCATAATCTTCAATAACATTATGAAACTTTCTACAATACTCGCAAGAATGTCTCCCATGGTTCATAAAATCATGTGCAAAGTGCCCAGCATCCCCACAGTTGTAGCAGATCATTTTTCCTCTTTTGTGACCTACACCTCCACCTCTCCCTCGTCCCCTTCCTCTGGCTAGAGATCCACAACACTCAGAGGGGGCCGCTAGTGATGATGGGTCGAATTGCACTCTATAGAGGTTGGAATTTTCCATCATTGAATCTAATGTGCGGTAGTGGTGCTCATTGTGGCCAACCGAAGAGAAAATCCTACACCATTACTGCTTCAGTTCTACAACAAAAAAGAGGGAAAAGGTTTGTGTCGTGCCGACCAACCACCTCACAGCCAGCACACCACATCATGGGGGTACCGCTTAACCCTATAGACTCACTGGGTTGCAAAGGAATTATCTGCCCCACTTGCATGTAATCCTGAAGCACGGGGAACTAGTATTTTGTGTGATCGAAGCCCTTATAGCGTATACACCATACCTCTGTGCAAGCATATTTTCCCATGTCCTTACATAGGTTCTATATTTCCAAATGCATCACCTCTAATTGATTCTGGATTTGTAGGGTTTCAAATTGGTCATCAGTTTTTGGCATGGCTTCCAACTTCACGACAACTTCAAGAGCTTCAACCTGAGAATAAATTTTCTTTTGATTCAGTGGGCCACACAGATATGGAAAGAGCATGGCAATAAACCATTCTTTTTGTTGCTTATCATCATAGACAAATCCTCCTTTGCTGATAGTGCACTTCAATCACTGATCTGCCTCCCAGAAAGATTCATTTGTCTCTTGTCGGATTTCTTTTAGCATTGTTACATGTTGTGAGTAGGAATTTGGTTTTATAAATTGATCCTTCAAATATTTCTTGATCTCATCAACTATACGGTTATAATTTTGAGCCAAATATCCCATAAATCAATCAAGTGCATAGCCCCTCAAATTCCATAGCTAGCTATTCCCTCTTGACACCATGAGTGTTGATGTTTTGCATAGTCCATACTTCATTTGTAACAAACTAGAATTTATCCATGCAATCATTTCCCGCACCCTTGAAGGTAGGTAGGTTCATATGCGCATCCATATCACCTCCTGGTGATTGTGGGCGTGGAGTGGGAGATGACCTACCCTTGTGCAAGCTCAACTATGGGGGTGGATGGAGGGTTACCTCTAGTGCACGTAGCTTCACCACTCCTTGTATCGCTGTTAAGCGGGTTTCTCAGACGGTTTTACACCAATCTATCTCCTCTTTGGTTAACCAAAAATTACTTCCCACTACGCGTAGTGATTTCTAAATCATTTGGGGACATTCACTTAGTGTGATTGCACATAACACCTTTTTCGCAGAATAACATATTAATAAGAAAAGGCTTGGAGCGTATGAACTTACCTCTCGGTCCTTTGAATAACATCCTTTCCAGTTGAGAATATGACACAAAATGATCAACCCCAAACTCTGTCACAAATCCACCCAGAATGCTGCCAACCCATTGGTCTACTGTGCAAGTGATGGTATTGTGAGTCCTTTCTAACTGTTAGATCAAATAAGGTGTCCAATGAGTGATTTTATCGTCCTTTTATCAGGTCTGAAACTCAAGAAAGCTTAGTAACCACTCTTGTAATTCGTGTGAAAGGGGACAAACAAGATTTCCTAAACCTTTATAAAAATTTACTTATGTTCCCACTCTTCAGTAGATAATATATCTCTTCTATTCTCCTTGATTGAAAATTCATGTATATTTTTCTCAAACCAATCTTTTAATTCAATCTTTTATGGCTGCCACAACATCTAACCTCTATCAAAATGATCTTGGTTCCGGCAATGGAACCATTTGTTGGCTTGAGGGGTCATGACCTTGGTTTAGAGTTAGTACGTAACCAAGAAAACTCTCTTACTACTAGCCCTTTCAGTAATGACCTACTTGCATAGGCCAAAGTCTCACCAAAAGAAGTATGGGAGGGTGTTGGAACTAACTTTCCACACCATGAGAGAGAATTAAATGAAGTGGGCATCCACAAATCTATATTATTGAACAGATTGCCTTGAGTACTAGAAACCCCATGTCAACTAGCACAGGTTACCCTTACGCGCCCACATAGATAATAGATCTAGAATCCCCTTTAACTTTTCTAACAATGTAATATTTAGCCTTTAAAGTAACCAATCTATACAATTATCTTACACATCAGCAATATAAACATGTACACAAACCAATTCGATTACATATAACATAAATAATATAGAGAAACATAAATCATATAGAGAACTGAATCACAGATGCATTTCATACAAATACTTATCAAAATAAATCTGTATTAATCAGTCTTGAAAGAAACTCTTACAATTTATAGAAAACCGCTACAATTCACCAGATCTACCCGTGCACACAACCAGCGGGGTCTGCACACAACCGAACAAAGGTCTCCACGCACACAGCTAGCAAGAGCCTTTTAGGCACAAACTATTACAAAAAATTCAATTCACAACTCTATCATATCAAAATACGTCATAATTAATCTATTGATTGATTCCTATCTGTAATATCCCCAAAAGGGAAAAAGAACCAATACAAACAATATTGCTAAAAAAATAATGCAGTTCAGCACAGTAAGAGCAGGAGGCCAATATGGAGGCTCAAAAATTCTTCATACATCAGAAAATCAGGTTTACAATGAGGCCCATACAATCTATAACAGGAAATAGAAGACAAAAAATGCAAGAAATCCCTGAAAAGGAGTGTTGCAAACACATGTATTCATTGCATAATGCCTCGACAGCGTTATTTTATAGAGCATACAACAGTTGTAGATTAAAACTTAGATCTAGAGAAAAATAATGCATGAACATTCATATCTATGACATATCCATACACTATAGAGTCTCTACTTTACACACCCATTGGGTTTTTCAGCAATACATGAAGCACATGGAGTAGATATAAATTTTATGCAGCAGATCTGGAGAATGATTCAGAATTTCTGAAGCATATATAGGATTATTCAGATTAGATCTGGATATGACATGGAATAAATCAGAAATCCATGGATCACCACACTAAAGGGCAGATCCCCAACATTAGAGATCACTCCTCAAAGTTTCCCAAAACAGCCTTCAACTTTCCTCTTTGCAGATAACACAATCCTGGAAGATAAATTATGTTGTAGACTCGATGGATAGTTTGGCTTGATTCCAAGATGTATATCTAAAGCTCCAATGATCCAATACACTCTTGTAAAGGGGATATGATACTTTCCCACTGAAAAAGTCACTATATTGGCCTATATCTGAGTAGATCTAGCCTCCACTTGTTGCAACTTACAAATACAACAAAACCCTCAAGAGGATCTGCATTGTAGTCGGAAGAAGAAGCTTGGCCTTAAGCTTGATAGTGGACAAGAAATACAAGACTCTTCCAAGATCTCCTCGAGGAAAGAGAAGGATTCCTAAACATGAGATCCTTGTGCTAAAAATCACTATTCTCTGCTAAACAGCAAGGAGAATAAGAAATGTGTAAACAGATAAAGTCTTCAGAAAATGATAATCATCAACAATCTTCTCATGTTGTCCTCCCTTTCCCTTTATAAGATAGAGACCTTGCAAAAACATATACCATCTCAATTATTTAACCTCTTTCACATGTGCTACCTCCAACTAACACCGCGTTGTGCATCAATGAGGTTCACTCCATCTAGACAACACTGTTGATTTGGTCATGATTGACCTAGTCAAATGATCCAATCTCTTTGACACCTAAGTGTGCTTATGTAAATAGCCTAGATTTAGATTTTTTCACATGTGGCATTGATTTATTTGATGCTTTAGGAGTTTTATTGATCCTCCTTTACAATTTTATTCATGAAACATAAATTAAAACAATATTGAATATTCCCATTAGCTTAGGACTAATTAGGAATATTACAGTCCTCCCCTCGAAAATGTTGCTTGTCCTCAAGCAACAGATAAGGTGAGCTAATCTTCCTCGATGAGCCAAGTATTCACCAAGCCATCCATCCATGACTTGCTCCACCAAGGTTCTCATGAGATGCAAAAAGCTCATCCCATAAGGATACAATAAGTCACATGAAACAAACATGGTTTGCCCAATGCCCTCCCTGAAATATAAGACATAAAGTAAAACGAGTGTAGTCATCCCATAGGGCACATGTATGTCTTCCCTCCTTCCTCTATACATCCCCATAAAGAGTACAAGTACATCATCAATATAGGGGATCAAAACAATGTACATACAAACAGAAATTTGTGCATATGAAGGTGGGTCATAGTCCCACATGTGGAACCAGCAGAGAGCATCCCCTGCCTTCATCACATCAAGATGTGGTAAGTGGTTTTCCCACCACTTAATTTCTGCCCATACCATCTCGCCATAGCTGGAAGTGTGAGATATATTGGGTGCCTTAGGGAAGCACCCATCATGTTGCACATTCTCCCTTTTCCTTCCAAGGGAGTGGCCAAATTCAGAAATTTTTGTGGCCCAATATTGGCCATGAGGCTTAGAATATATATTACTCTTCCTTGAAGTCATGATTTGCATAAAGATGGTGAAATAATGCATAAAATTAGAGTATAGAACATGCCTAATAAGAGCATGTTCTTCATCAACAATCCTCCTCATATCAATGGAGTGGTGCATAAATATATTCTCTTCCTCAAAGAGAGAAAGAGATGGCTAATTTAACTCTATTATAGATTCATGTTGCTACTCCATCCCCACATGTTTCATACATCTTTTACAATGTTGATATATTTCTTTTTCAAAGCCCTCCCAATAGTAGCTCCTCAAGATGATGTTGTTGAGCTTCATAGAGTATGTGTGGTTGAAATAGAACTCTTCATAAGCCCTTTGTAGTAACTTCTCCTTGAGCTTGGAGGCTCTAGACAAGAAGATAATAACATGATTATAGATGACTCCATCTAAGATTTAATAGCTTTCATCATCTAGCAGGTCATCAAGAATCATGCAAGTGTGAAGATCCTTCGAATATTCCACCAGTAGTTGGGATTTCCAATATGGATCTAATGTGCCCAACAATGATATCATTGATAATGTGTCATCTAAAATGTCTGCCATGTTGCTGCTCTCATCCTTGACATTTCCCATGTCAAAGGTGTATGTTGGAAGGTCATACCTCCCATTTGTCTCCTCCTTGACATCTCCCATGCCAAAGGTATAAGGTGGAAAGTTGTCATTTCTTCCTTGCTGCTCTTCTTTCATATGCACATGCTCAACAAAAAATGGAAGTTCTTGGAAATTAGTCTCCCATGGAAGGCTATCATCATTCCAAAAACTCATTTGGTTTTCCAAAGTATGCATGTGTGACCACCATCTCTCATCATGTATGTAAGAGGGTTCTCCAAACAAGTTTGTCTCCTGATTCAAGGATTTCCTTCCTTGTTCCATGATGGTGTCATTCTTTCTCCTTGCAGCAACTTTATTCAGTGGAGTATGAGATGAGAGAATGGATAATGATGATACAGGAAAAATACTTTCCCTTTCCTTGAGCCTCCCATACTCTCAATGCTATAGTATGGCTTTCTAGTGATCCCTTCCTCCTTGGATCTATGAAAGGAACATCAATGCATGAAACATCTTTCATCAAATATGAATCAGGTGGTCTCCCCAGTGGTATACCACAAGATAATGATGTGTTGTGGCTCATTCCCATGTGAAGAATAGATGGAAACATCTTATGACTGCTTCCACTATGCAAATCCATCTCTCATTTCTATGTGGAAGTATCATGACAATGGGGTATCACTCTTATGGATGCAAGAGTGTTTTTTGCTAGAAAAATTTCCCCATATTCTTCTCCATGTAATAGAGGATCACCTTCCATCATATCAGTGTTGTGATCCTTCACCCTCTCTCCTTTACCCACCTTATGCAAGATCTCATAGCCTAAGGTGATCCCTTTAGATTTAGTTAACTCATGAACACCAATCATTTCATTGGTGTTAAGAGTCTTGGTCACAAAGGACTGATTTGTCATAGTGTGTGTTCCAAAAATGAAATGCAATGTTCAAACACATTTCCTCAGTTGTTTTGTCTCATTGTCTACCATCATAGACACATGCTGCTCATCCTCTTCATGTATAAGATCCTTGGGGCCCTCTTGCAAATATATAAGAACCCTCTTGGTGGAGGAAATGGCTTCATCTCCATTTCCCCATAAAAATAGATCTCCTCCTGCTGTCATAGAACTAGAGGAACCTTTCAACTCTTCTTCTTTCGTCTCCTCATCAATGGGGTATATCAATCAATAAGAGATCCTTTCTCTTGATCTCTCCTTGAAAAATAAACACTCATGTCTTCTTTTTTAGAAGAATGTTCTTGCTGAATTGGGGCCTTTTCCCTTGGCAAGTCATGTAGCAAATATTTAACCCCTTCAATAATATCTTGGAATGGAGTTATCTTCATGGATCCTTCCATCTCATGTAAAGGTTATAAATTCTTGCGCTTAGTTTTCTTACGCAAATAAATTTTAGATGGCATAGAATCAAAGCTTTTCGCTAACCTCCTAGTGAACTTTGCATAAGTAAAGATGTTTACATTTTTCAATGAAGAAGATTCAAATAACCACCATGCATAAGCCTCACCTTCGAGGTGCAGCACTGCTACTTTTATGGCTTCTTCTTCTTAAACTTCATGTAGCTGGAAATATGTGTCCAGCTTCTTTACCCAAGACTTGGCTGAGCTCCCGGGTGATCCATCAAACGTAGGTAGGAAAGTCCTACCCAAAGTGTGTTGCATGCACCCTCTTCTTCTCTTGTATATGTTGGATCTTCTTTCTTCTTTGAGTTGAAAAAAATCTGGGAAGCTTAGATGCTCTTTCAATATTTTATACTGAGATTCATATTCTTCGAGATAGTCACCAAGAGTCTCCTCTTTTGGTGACTCTCCTTCTGCTTCTTCTCTTGCTTGGAATGTAGGCATGCTACAACGTTATAGATCTAATTGTGTGGTTGAATGCTCAAACACAAAGTATGAATAACTAAGGCTTCCTTCATGTGCAATTCTATCGAAAGGATCTACATGTATTTCTTTCCTCAATACCGTGACTTCGTTCTTAAGCTCATGCATGGTTTGGAAGAAAGTTTTTGAGAAATCTTTCCCTTTCATTCTTCCAGATAAAGGGGTTTGAAACTTGTCTTTAATGTAATCAATCTTATTCTTCAGTATTTTCCTTTCATGAAAATACATATTGGCTTCTTAGCATGCAAAGCACAGGCTGTGCCAATATGATTGCTCTGATACCACTGTAATATCCCCAAAAGGGAACAAGCAGCAATACAAATAGTACTGCTCAGAAAATAACATAGTTCAACAAAGTAAGAGAAGGAAGTGAATATGTAGGCTCAAAAATTATTTATACATCAACAAATCAGATTTACAATGAGTCCCATACAATGTTTAACGGGAAATAGAAGACAAAAATGGAAGAAATCCCTCAAAAAGGGTGCTGCAAACACATGTATTCACTGCAGAAAGCCTTGTCAACATTATTTTATAGTGCATACAACAGCTGTAGATTACAACTTAGATCCAGAGAAAATTAATTCATGAACAGTCAGATCTATGACAGATCCATACACTATAGAGTCTCTACTTTACATACCCCTTGGGGTTTTCAGCAATACATGAAGCACATGCAATAGATATGATATTTTATACAACAGATCTGTAGAATGATTCAAAATTTCTGAAGCATATATGGGAGTATTAGGAGCAGATCTGAATATGACATGGAATAAATCAGAAATCCATGGATCACCACAGTGAAGGGTAGATCCCCAACACTAGAGATCAATCCTCAAAGTTTTCCAAAACACCCTGCAACTTTCCTCTTTGCAGATAACGTAGTCCTCAAAGATAAAATGCGTTGTACACTTCATGGAAATTTTGGCCTGCTATCAAGATGTATATCTGAAGCTCCAATGATCCAATACACTCTTTTCAAGGGGATATGATACTTTCCCACTGAAAAGAGGCACTAGATTGGCCTAGATCTAAGTATATCTAGCCTTCACTTGCTGCATCTTACAAATACAACGAAACCCTCAATAGGATCTGAGTTGTAGTTTGAAGAAGAAGCTTGGCCTTAAGCCTGATAGTGGATAGGAAATACAAGACTCTTCCAAGAGCTCCTAAGGAAAGATAAGGATTCCTAAATAGGAGATCCTTACAAAACCTTTAGTTCACCTGTGCACACAACCATCGGGGTATGAACATAGTAGTACTAAGGTCTTCGCGCATAGAGCGAAAAGGCACCTTTTTACACAGACAAATTGGATAGAATATCAAAACGCGGTCAGATCTATCATCAATCATTAACTTTTTTCCCCTATTGACTAGATCTAGACTCCTATTTATACTTTTAGCCTGTGCTCATCTAAGGTCCACAAACCATGATTTACAACCCCTAGTTCTACCCTTTTGACCCATTACAACTCATGAGGGGATTTGACCCACCCCAAATCCCCTTGAATTGTGTTGTGCATGACTAAACTTACAAAATATTTATAGTTGTATATCAAAATTGTATCAAAGTTCAAACCTAGGGGACCCTGCTCCAACACATAACTAATGTAAGTAGCTAACATAGGGGGCATATCCATCATGGTTATCATAATCATAAAATCAATGGGAAACATATATATCCATCAAAGTTAGTATCATGATGATATCAATAGAGAGAATACATATCCTCTAATTCTATCATCATCATAATATCAATAGAGAACACGAATAACCATTAATGCTGCAATCATATCAATAGAGAACATACATAAGCACTAATTCTATCACCAGTGTAAACATCACTATTTTCTGTTAAACAACAAGGAGAATAAGAAATGTCTAAACAGAAAAGGTCTTTAGAAAATGATAATCATCAACAACCTTCTCATGCTGTCGTCCCCTTCCTTTTATAAGATAAAAAACTTGTAAAACCCTAAATCATCTCAATGATTTAGCCTCTTTCACATGTGCCACCTCCAACTAAGACTGTGTTGCGCATCAATGAGGTTCACTTCATCTAGACAACGTTGTTGACTTGGTCATGGTTGACCTAGTCAAATGATCCAATCTCTTTCACACCTAAGTGTGCTTATGTAAATAGCCGAGATTTATTTGTGTTCACATGTGGCATTGATTTATTTGCTACTTTAGGAGTTTAATTGATCCTCCTTTACAATTTTCTTCATGAAACATAAATTAAAATAAAATTGAATATTCCCATTAGCTTAGGACTAATTGGGAATATTAGACTATCTAAATCAATATATATTTCTATTTATACTTACGCTTCCACTCATACTATCATCCTCAAACAATGGTTTGAGACCCTTAGTTTACCCATTAACCCATTACAACGCATGAAGGGACTTTGATCCACCCCAAAGCCTCTTTGAATCTTCTTTGTGTAGTGCACACTACTCAAAACTACACAAATATCAATAGTTATCCCAAAATTGTGGTCCTAAGGCACCTCGCTCCAACAATCCTTCATTAATAAAATTAGAGAAAATTCTCAAGATCTCTCTTTGGAAAGTGGTCGGAGCATTACACATCCCAAAAGGTAAAACCGTATATGGAAATGTTCCCCATGGGCGGGTAAATGTGGTCTCATCTTGATCTTTGGGAGAGATCTAGATTTGGTTATAACTACTGAGACCATATAGGAAGGAGAAAAAATTATTCCCAACAAGAATGTCAAGGACTTGGTCTATAAATGGAAGGGTAAAATGGTCTTTATGGGTATCATATTGAGTTCTCTATAACCAACACAATTTTTCTACTTCTCATTTTTCCTGGGGAAAACAACTAACGAAGAAACCCACTAGCTTTCTAAAATGGGCTATATAAAATTAACATCCAGCAGTTTTTCTAATTCATTCTTTCCTATTTCCCTGAGATGTGGATTTAATATTCTCTAGGGCTATCGAATATAATAGACATATTTTTCTACATATATTTTATGAGTACATAAGTGCGGGTCGATTCCCTTCATATCTGAATATTCCCAAGATAAATTTGGATTATGCTAGGGCCCTATATTACTAGTGTATTCCTTTTTTTTGTTATTGTAGCCCCATTATTGTTATTCTTGTACCATTGTAGTCCCCATATTGTTATTATTGTGCCCCATAATAGCCCACTTTTGTTATAGTTTTGCCCTTACATTATTATTGTTAAGTCAGATAAGATTATATTGTGACCCCATGCACTTTTATATATACAAAGGATGTTTTATCATTTGAATCTTCTAAGAATTATTAATTTATGTAATGTAAAGGAGTTTTCCCCCTCAAAGTGGATGATTTCTAAGACGTTTATCTCTCTTTTCTTATATTTTGTGAGTTGGTTTCATAACATTTGGTATCAGAGCTTTGGATTATAGGGTTTTGCTGCTTCAAACAAGCCATCATGGGATTTTCACTATAAAATTTTTCTATGACAGTTTAGAAGCTAAAAAAAGAACACATTTGCATTGAAATACAGAGGAACTTTCTGGAAAAATTTCAGATCTTGGTTGGCACTATTTTAGGAGAGATGCTCTGTGGACGTTAGTGTTTTTTCAGGCTCCCTAATTTCATCCCAAATAGGTTACCTTGGGAGAATAATCATAACTCTCTCTATGAGCATTAGATTGGAATTTTGTAAAAGGTGGTCGAAATCACATAGAATTTAGTTTCTTATGTATCGATTTCAAAGTCAAAGGAGGAAACAATGACATGTGGCACACCATACAAGTTTGCTCTATTGAACCAGTCCATAATTAGGTCATTGTGGGAGACTGAGCATAACGTTTCCTTGAAGAATCCAAATCAGGTCAGACATATGGTATTGGAAAGAAGATTTAGAGGGATACTAAAACACCAAAGAAAAAATCCTTGGGATCTGAAGTTACAAAGATACATAAGTTTCAATATCGAGATCCTCAAAAGCAAGAAAACTGTGTGTATTTTTTTTTAGAATTGCATAATTCTTGTTTGAAAAATCATTTTGAAGTTATTCCAAGGGCATACTGAAGCATAAATATCAATACTGGGTTCTAAAATCCCCCCTAAAAAGAATTCAACAACCATTAAGCCCTTAGAAGACTCTATTATGACCCAAGAAGAGGAAGAAGTGCAACATGATATATAAAAATCACAAGAGCAAATGCAATAAATTCCTCTCTCACAAAGAGTAACAAATAATGAAATGGAAGCTAATATGGATGGCTTGAAGAAAGGAATGGAAGCTAAGATGGATGGTATGGAAGGCAACATGGAAGAATTGAAGAAAGAAAAAAGTTTAGCCAATTGATAAATATCAGGAAAAAAGTTTCAATGATGGAGCACATTGATGATTTCCAAAAATTGAATATAAGGGTAAATAAAATTCCAGATGAACATACAATTGATGTCTTCATAGGGCCTCTAAAGGATAACATTGAACATGAGGTTCACCTTTGGCAACCTGATATATTGGAGAAGGCATTCACATTGGCAAGAAAAATTGAAAGAAAAATTATGGTGACATTGAAGCCTACCACTCACAACTATAAATATGAAGTGTTGCTACTCCTAAACTTCCAAAACCTACAAGGTTAACACCACAAAAATTGGAAGAAAACGAAGAAAAATCAATTAGATATATCTGTTATATAAAATACACTAAAGGTCATAACTGTGCTTAGAAGAAATTATTTTACATAGATTGTGAAGAGGAGGAAGAAAAGGAACTAGAAATTTAAAAAGAGGAGGATATACACCATGAACCAACTGTAGAGGAAGAAGAAATGTATTTGACCATATCATGTAATGCATTGTTAGGAATTACCACTCCTCAAACTCTCAAGATAGAAGGACATATCAAGAATAAAAATTTAATAGTGCTTATTGATTCAGGTATTACCGATAATTTTATTCATTGTAAGTTAGCCAAGGAATTCAACTGCTTCCTATACCAAGTGCCAGAGTGTCAAGTGATGGTGGAAAATGAAGGAACTATAAATTTATATGGAAAGTGCCATAATATCAAGATAACCATGGGGGAATATGTATTGCATAGTATAATTCTTTCGATTCCGATCGGTGGTGCTGAATTTTTACTAGAAATACAATGGTTACAATCTTTGGGGATGCTAGATTTTAATTTTCAAGAAGATTTCTTGAATTTTTTTTCAGAAGGAAAGGATGTCGAACTATGGGGTATCACATGGAAGTGTTGGGTGTGGAGCCTGATTATCTTGTTTACTTTGTATCACAGCATTGGACCCCTGTACCTTAAAAAGGGGTGGCAATGCCGCCCGAAATTAATCGCTACCGTGGGGGGTCTAGGGGGGGGCGACAGCTCTTTTTGGAGCCCCCCCCTAGCGGGGGTTCGGTGGCAACGCCCCCGAAGCTAAAAACAGATGTAAAATTGCCTTGTAAAAGTTTAGTAATTTCTAGTCAATCTGGGCCGTTCATTAGGAAAATGATCTGACAGTAGAAGTTATGTTTAGATTAGGGTTTTTTGCCGTAGAAGGAAACCCCTCGCTTTTATGAGGGCATTGTATTGCGGCTGTGTACTATGAGTGTATTCTCGGAGTGAGAAACAGAGAGGGAGACTGTGAGAGAGAACAAAGGATATTACAGCGGATCTGCTGTAGGTTTTGTCTCTTCATTTTTGTTGGATAATATAAAGGAAGGACTGGCTGTTCGGGGTGGATGTAGCCCAAACTGGGTGAACCACGTATATCTGTGTCTCTCTGGTTTTATGTGTTTTGTGTGCTTGTATTTTCTGCATATTTTATGTGTTTCATTGCTCTGTAATATATAATTTTCTAACAGGAAGCTAGGAAATATAATAAGCTCTAATTTCATGGCAAAGCTTCTGAGGAAAGAAAAATGAGGCGTAATTTCAAAATTATGCTCACTATAATTTCCAACATAAAAACCATCTATTTCTCGAGATCTCCAAAAAGTATTGGAGAATCATTCAAGGGTGTTTAGGACTCTCAAAGGATTCCCACTTATTCATGATCATCATCATGCTATTCATTTGATTATAGGAAGGGTTTCTCTAAACATCATGCCTTACAGATATCCTAATGTCCAAAAGAACGAAATTGAACGTATGATGGGAGACATGCTAGATCATGGTATAATTCAACCAAAGTTATTTCTCTGCTCCAGTAGTATTGGTGCACAAGAGGTATGGATCATGGTGGATGTGTCTAGATTATAGGGATTTCAATAAAATATCTATTAAATATAAATTTCCCATTCCCGTGATTTATGAATTATTGGATGAATTAAATGGAGCAATTTATTTCACCAAGTTGGACCTTCTTTCAGGATATCATCAAATTAGAATGAAGACTGAACACATTCCGAAAAAAAAAAATTCAAATCAGGAATTTCATTATGAATTATTGGTCACACCTTTTTCCCTTACCAATGCACATTCTACATTTCAAGGGTCGATGAATTCCATTTTCAAACCCTTCCTTAGAAAATTTGTGTTACTATTTTTTGATGATATACTAATATTTAACAAGTCTTGGAAGGATCATGTTCAACATGTTCACAGGGTTGTCAAACTTTTGGAGGAGAAACAATTATATGCAAGAACCTCCAAATTTTTCTTTGGAGTACAAGTGGTGGAATATTTGGCTCATATTGTATCTCAGGAGGGTGTTAGGGTTTTTCGGGCTCATAAAGAAGTTGCGTGGATTTTTCAGGTTAACAAGGTATTATTGCAATTTTGTTAATAATTATGGGAGAATAGCAGCACCTCTAAGAACATTACTAAAGAGAGATGCATATTTATGGACTCCCAAAGAAACAAAGGCATTTAACATCTTAAAGATCCAACGGGACAATCACCGATCTTTGCTACGCCATACTTCACAAAAATGTTTACTGTGGAATGTGATGCCTCATGAAATGGAAATGGTGTAGTTTTAATGAAAGAAGGAAGACCCATTTCTTTTTAAGGTAGTCCAATCAAAGGAAAGTATATACATAAAGCTATTTATGAGAAGGAAATGTTTGCAATACTACATGCACAAAATAAATGACGGCCTTAACTAATGGGAAGACACTTGAAGGTAAAAATTGGTCATGATAGTCTTAAATAATTTTTGGAGCAAATACTATCTTTAGAAGAGCAACAAAAATGGGTCACAAAGACGTTGGCTTATGAATTTGAAATCATCTACAAAAAATGGAAGCTAAATGTTGTTGCAAATGAATTCTCAAGAAAGGATGAGGATGTGGAAGCATTTCTTTGAGCCATTTCTATTATCCAACTAGATCGGATTATCGAAGCAAGGGTGGAATGGAAGAATAAAAAATAAGTATGAAAACTCATTCAAAATTTACAGCAAGAGCCCAGTACATCTCACGCAATTAGTTGGAAAAATGATTCCTTATGGTACAAATATCTCTTATATATTTGCAATAATTCCTAAGAAAAACAAAATATTCTTTTGGAATTGCACACATCTCCCTTAGGAGGGAACTAGGGATTTTTAAAAACATATTGTTGGTCGTCTAATTTGCACCTTCTTTTGACCATTTTCCCTTTCCAAATCGTAATCATTTACCCTATTTTACCTATCTCATGCGCCCTCATCTTGCACTAGTGCGATAACGATGACACATTTTTCATTAACTTCATATTTTAAATATTTTAACTTAACTTGTCATTTATTAACTATTTATTATGTGATTTTCTACTTAGAATTACTTTTGTAACTCATCGTTACCTCCTATGTTATTTAATAGTTAAATTCTTATCTTGACCACTAATTTTTAGTGCAGAACAGATCTTGCACGAGGGCCGGCACTGTGAATCTTGGCAGCAAATCCGAATCTCTTTGATTCCTGGCTAATTTTGTACCACCATATCTGAAGGCAGATGAGTCCAAGTGATAATAGAAAGTCAATCTGGAGTAGCAGAGATCGTACTGAGGAGGAACGAACAGTTGGAGATAGCCACAACCTGTTTTGTTAGAACATTTAATTTTGAAGGCCAAAAGCTTATTTTTCAATCGGTTATGCAATTTGTTGTAACAATTTCTGCAATTGGCTATGTAATGGTTAAACGATCCTTTTTACCTACAGCCAAAAGGATCTATATAAGGAGAACTATAAATAGGACAAGTTGTTCAATGTTTGGATCTAGTTGAATAGATCGAAGAATAGAACCAGTGAGGCAGTAACAAGGTTGTTTTTTGTTATCACCCAAATCTGGGCTGGATATGTAATCACGCATGTATTTTCTTTGAGGATTTAATAAGAAGAGCTCCGCCTTATGCTTCATGGATTCTATCTCTTCATGCTTAAATAGTTGATGAATTGATTTAATACTGAGTCGCATTTCCATTTGAAAGGGAGATGCGCTGGTTGGCTAGGGCCTAGCCAACTCAACACGTTCTCCCTCCTTCCTGTTCTTGCAATTTATGTTTGCTAAGTGTGATTTAATTTACAACATTTGAATTTATGTTTGAGTGAAATAAGATCTGCAGTGTGAAGTAGTTAAATTTCCTTTTCTGCATCTAAATTTATATTGTCTTTCTCCACCTGGTTCGAAAAAGAGAAATTACCTGCACTAGTGCATGTTGGTGTACTATTCACTTTCTGCACACTTGGTTTATTTTCTCCGCCTGGTGCAAAAAGGAGAACTGTTTCTGCACCAGTGCTGGATAGTGTGATGCAGCAAGTCTCTTTAAGTTACTTCTAATAGCTTTCTTGCTTTGAGTTACATTTTAATTAAAAATATTGTTTCCTTATTCTCTACAGATATTCATCTTTCTGATAAGCAATTTGGTTTCATAAACACTTGCAGTAATTAATCATTGATTTTAAGGACTAAAAGTTAAAGTGTAAGAAGCTCAGATCAGGTACCAGAACCAGTTTCTTGGTACCAGATTTGAGTGCAGTGGACTTGAGGAAGTTCAAGGCCCTTGCACGAAGAAAAGCATTTTTAGTACAAACATAGCTTTACACCTTCTGCATAGATCGTTGTTCCTGCACTAGTGCAAGATCGATTCTTGTGGGAAGGATATATTTACATGAGAAAGTTTGAAAGGGCCCATCTTTTGAAGAATGATAAGGTGTCTTTGCTAAAGAAAATACATTCTCAGTAGATGATCAATATCCCGCTAGAGTAATTGCCTTCTCTTTTATTTTTTATTTCCGAATCTCTCCTGCAAGTACATTTATTTTTTTTCTGGCCTCAGATTGTTTTGATGGTTTGAGTTGCCTTTTTCTCTAAAGTTTGATTCTGTAATTTTTCCTTTAAAAAGTAGGAGTTGATATTAGAAATATTCATACCATCTCTCGCATTACCTGTGCTTCATCTCTAAGTTTACGAATCCCCCGGGTTGACAATTTAAGTGTTGAGGACTTTACCTAAGTGTAATTCTTGCACCCAACATTTTGGCACTATTGCCAGGGAGGCAATTTGATTTGGTAAGAATTTTCTGATTGTATAATAGCGGTAATTTTCCTTTATTTCTTGCAAGTTTTTTTGAAGGAGTTTTTATTGGTGTTGATTGATTTCTGACAGCATTTTTACTAGAAATTGTTTTGATATTTTTCTTTCTTTTTTGAAATGAATGCCTAGGAAAGGTAAGGGTTGAAGCCCACTAAGGGCCAAAAGAATTTTTCTCACATTGGGTTTCCTTCTACAAGCAATATGCCCAATCCAATTCAAACCCATCACACAGGAACAATCCACCTGGATTCTGGTAATAATAGCTCAGGTGTGGATTAGCCTGTGGAGAGTGGTGAAAGTAAGAAGGGAACAATGGCAGACCAAGAAGATCATTTGGAAGGAACTGGTGACAACCAGGTAAGTGAAGGAAAATCTACTTTTTTGTTTCCAATTGTGGATCCTGATACCCTGTCACAGATGAATAATATTCCACCATCAGCTCTCCCTCATTTCCATGGTAAAGTTCACAAAGATCCTAAATCTTTTCTATTTGAGTTTGATATTTTGTGTAGAAGTTATGATTATGCAACTAAGGCTCAGAAGTTAAGATTATTTCTTGTTACCCTCAAGGAATCAAATTTACGCTGGTTTATGGGGTTGGGAGGAAACACCATAACTTCCTGGGATCAGATGAAGGGAGTATTTTTGCTTAAATATCAAGAATATTGCAAAACTTGAGACATGCAAGATGACATTTTTACAATCATACAAGATGATGATGAAATAATTCAAGATTATTTGGAAAGATTTTTGTATATTTTACAAAGGTCAAAACTTAAGCTTCATCCCAACACTATTAGAACCTTGTTCATAAGAGGACTTCTTGATAATGCTAGAAACAATTTGAATCTATTAGGACAAGGTGATATTTCTCAGCAAAATTTTGATCAAATTTGTGAATTATGCTAGAAATTTTCAATAAATCAGTATAGATCCAGTAGAGGAACTCGAAATAAAAATAGAAATACTGAATCTACTGATGCTACGATTATTGGACTGGAAAATAAAATGGAAAACATGAAAATAGATATAATGAAAATTGTTACTAAACAGTTAGACTCTTTAAAATTTCAACAAAAAATTATGAAGGAACAAGAGTCATTATGTATTTTCTGTCGTAAATTTAGAGGAAAACATCCCCCTAAAGAATGTCCTCTTAACTTGAAAGAAAATAATAATTGTGCTATTTGTGCAGAAGACCATATCACAGAAAAATGTCCCTCAATACCTGGACTTAAAGTTGTATTTACAGGGGGGCAACCTGAAGCTAAAAAATTGTATGCTATGGGAGCAAGAAGAAATTGGCCTCAAGTACGTGCAGGTATGGCTCCTGAATTTCCTCCACACTATTTTGGTTATAATCCACATGCATATTTGTATCCTAACTCTCATCAGTAGTGGTAGTATGGAAATTAATGTCAGCATGGGTAACCTTCCCAGCCATGGAAACACGGTTGGAGAGGCCCAACTCATTCTCTATATTCCTACCAGCCACCTATGCACCCATATCAATCTACACATGTACCTTATCCAATGCCTCAACTTATGAGTCAAACCACCCCATTACCTTTACCTCCACCCTTTCGACCTCCTCAATTGCCTGCTCAACTTATGCCCAATCCTAATAATAATAATAAAGCGGTGCAAATGATCCATGTAACAAACCCACCTTTACCATTCGAATACCAGTCTATTCTAGTTGGAGTTCATGATAGTCAATTAAGATCGGGAAGGACTATAATGCCAAAAAATCAGAAACAACCTATGGTGATTGTTGAAGAGAAATGAGAATACGAAACTCTTAACCATTCTCTGAAAGTTGTCACCAAGTAGCCCTTACCCTCTGAGTCCTTGCCATCTTCTTCCAACCAACCTCCCTTTCCAGAGAGGCTAGTAACGGAAGGAAGAGAGCATGCTTCTGAGACTTGTTTGGCATCAGAACTTCAGAATCTTTTCATTAAGATCCCTTTTCTCCAAGCCATTAAAAAGATCCCAATTTGTACTAATATTATTAGGGGAATTTGTCTCAAGAAACCTGAGAGGAAGAGATTGGAACCCCAAACTATTAAATTTGTTGGTAGGGCAGCAAAGTTGATGACGAGATGTGTGTATGTGGAAAAATGTACTAATCCCGGAAACCCTATTGTCACAGTTCAGATTGGTAATGTCCTTGTCTCTAATGTCCCTATAGACCTAGGAGTAGCCATTAATGTAATGACTAAGAAAACCATGGATCAACTTCAGTTATCTCATCTTCGCCCTACTCCCACTGTGCTTGAATTACTGGATAGATATAAAATCAAGCCTAAAGGAGTATTCAATGATGTGATCATCTCATTAGATTCTTGGGAATATCCTGTTGATTTCATTGTGCTTCATCCAAAGAACCCGGTAGGAGGACATCCCTTGAACTTGGGTCGACCATGGCTTGCTACGGCTGATGCATATATTGGATCTCGTTCTAGTGATATGTATATTTCACATGGAGATTTTAGGAAGAAAGTTACCTTATACCCCCCTGCCAGATCCATTTAGGACCTTCGAGATACTTTATGGTTGGACCAAAGCAGTGATGAAGAGACTCATTCTAATTCTCTTATTCATCATTATACTAGGTCTTCATAAGAAGATGAGATTGAAGATTTCCTGAACAATCTAGACACCATGCCTAACTTTGAGCCTTTGAGCCAAATTTTTAGCCTAGATTTCCAAGAAAACCATGATTCTCATTCTTCTATAACATTGTATTTGACCACTCCCTTGAGTACTCCGGAGCCTGATACTACTCTTTTTAAGATTAGCCCTGGTAAGTCCTTGCATATCAGTTCAGATTTAGACCCATCTCAGCAAGAACAGCTTATGAATTTGTTACAAAACCATCTTAGTGCATTTGATTGGGGCTATGAAGACATGAAGGGTATCACTCCTAAAACTTGTACACATTATATCTATATTGAGGAAGGAACCCGAGCTGTCTGACAACCCCAAAGATGAACAAATCCAACTCTAAGAGTTTTCGTGAAGGAAGAAATACAGAAACTCTTAGATGCTGGTTTTATCTATCCTATTTCTAATAATCAGTGGGTCTCTCCATTAGTGCTAGTACCTAAGAAATATGGAAGATGACATATTTGTATTTATTATCGTGAATTAAAAAAAGCCAGTCTCAAAGATTACTTCCCTCTCCCTTTCATTGACCAGGTGCTTGATACACTTTCAGGAAAGAAATATTTCTCCTTTTTGGATGGTTTTAGTGGCTATAACCAGATACAGATTACACCAGAAGATCAAGATAAAACTACTTTTACATGTCCATGGGGGAAATTTTCTTACAAAGTGCTTCAGTTTGTTTTATGTAATGCCCAAGATACCTTTCAAAGGGCAATCTTGGATATTTTTGCTGATCTTGAATTTGTAGAAATTTATATGGATGGCTCTTCCGTGTTTGGTAATTCTTTTCAGGAAGCTCTCGAAAATTTGCAGAAAGTACTTCTTTGTTGTCAAGAATCCCACCTTGCTTTGAGTGACAAGAAATGCACATTAATGTGCAAGGCAGGAGTGGTACTTGGCCATCTGATTTCTGGCAAAGGTATCCAGGTTGATTCGACAAAGATCAAAATCATTCTGCATCTTCTTGCACCCAAAATTGAAATGGAAGTAAGAGGTTTTTTAGGACATGTTGGTTACTACAGAATATTCATCGAAAAAATTTCTAAGACAGCTGCTCCTCTTTTTCGACTTCTAGCTAAGGATAGTGAGTTTTCTTGGTCCAAGGCTTGCCAACAGTCTTTTGAAACATTTAAGGAAAAGTTGGCACAGGTGCCAGTTTTGAGAGGTCCAAGTTGGTCCCTACCCTTTCACATTTCCTCCGATACTTCAGATATAGTTGTTGGTGAAGCTTTGGTACAAGAGGAAGATGAGAAATCCTATGCTATTTATTATATTAGTAAGAATTTGTCTTCCGCTGAATTAAAATATATAGTTACAGAGAAAGAGTTTTTACCTATAATCTTTGAAATTAATAAGTTCAGACACTATATCATGGGATATGAATTATTTTTTCATACTGATCATTCCAAAATTAAATATTTGATGAAAAAACCGTTTACTAGCGGTTGACTAGGTGGTTGCTATTGCTATAGGAGTTCAATATTACTATTTTTGATAGACCAGGAAAATCTAATGTTGTAGCAGACTTTCTTTCTAGACTATATAATCCTGGTGAAGTAGCGCCTATTAATGATGATTTTCCGGATGAACATATTTTTTCTGTGTCTACAAACTCTCCATGGTTTGCTGACATCGCTAATTATTTGGTTACTGGAAAAACACCACCTCACTTGCCTGCCCGTGAAAACCGAAACATTATTCAAAAAAGTGCTGCATACTCCTGGATTCAATGAGACCTCTTTTACACTAGTCCAGACTTCATTATCTACAGACGTGTAAGAGAGGAGGAAGAGTTTGACATATTGAAATCTGCTCATGATGAACCTTGTGGAGGCCACTTTGCTGATAATTGAACTGCATATAAAATATTACACTCTGGCTACTTTTGGCCTTTCTTGTTTAAGGATTCCAAGTGGTGTGTTAGGCGACGTGATAGTTGTCAACGAATGGGCCAACCTAATCAAACCAAGGAAATTCCTTTATGCCCTCAAGTTATGATTGAGCCATTTTAAAAATGGGCTATTGATTTTATAGGGCCAATAAATCCAACATCACTAAGTAAGAAGCATATTTTGGTTTGTACAGATTTTGTTACAAAATGGGTAGAAGCTAAAGTTGTTTCTTTTGCTACGAAAAAATTTGTTGTTGATTTTCTCTTTTTTGAAATCTTTACTAGATTTGGTGTGCCTAGAGAAATTTTTTCTGACAATGGTCCGCAATTTATTTCTAATCTGGTATAGGAATGATGGAGCAATACCAGATCCCGCACCAGAAATCTACCCCGTATCACCCGCAAGCAAATGGACAGGTGGAATCTACAAACAAGGTGATCGAGTCCATTCTTAAAAAGGCAGTGAATATGCATTGAAAAGATTGGGCTGAAAGATTACCAAAAGCTTTGTGGGCATATAGAACCACTTGGAGAAATAGTAGAGGGCACACACCATATGAGCTCGTATATGGAAAACAGGTTCTATTACCAATTGAATTCTAGATCAAAATTTTTAGAACTACAGTTCAGTTAGGGCTCAATCTCTCTAAGGCACAACAAAAATGTCTTCTTCAGTTAAATGAGTTAGATGAATTTCATAGAGATGATGTTTAGAAAAACATATTAATCCAGCAGAAATGGAAAAGGTCGCATGACAAGTCCATTCAGAAAAAGCAGTTCCAACCAGGTGATTATGTACTCCTTTTATGATTCTAGATTTAGAACATTTAAAGGGAAATTCCATACACTTTCAATGGGACCATATGAAGTAATCCAAGTATTTGAGAATGGAGCAGTAGAAGTCAAAACTATTGATAGAGAGGATACAATATTCTTGGTAAATGGATACAGATTAAAAAAATATCTTCAACCACTTTCCAAGAAAGATTTTACACAACAAGTTCAGCAGCAATTTGGAGCGGTAGTGGTAAATGGTAATACAAACCTCTTGAAAATTTGAATCACTCTTCTTCTAAAAAAAAATAAAAAATTAACAAAAAAAAAAAAAGTAAAGAAAAACTAATTTCCTATAATTACGAAAATCAGTGCGCTGACATGATTGTAGAAGGATCAAGCTGAAAACCAGCTTGCTGGCAGGAAGATCAAAAAATTCTAATAGAAAGGGAATGTTTCTTGATCTTTAGATATGCTAGTAACCACCAAAGTAAAATCAAGTTTAGTAGAGCCAACCTTTATACAATTGGGGAAATTAGCATGGATATTTTTTTCCAAGTAATGCTTAATTCTCGCTGCAATTATTTTTCTTGCACCAGTGCAGGCATAACTTCTAGAAAGTTTTCTTCCTTTCTTCATATCCCATTCTGTAATTCTCCCTCAGATTTATTCTTGGAATTCTATTATAATTAACCTCATATTATTCTAAATTCACTTTATTCGCTTCGAAGAAATCCCACTTTAATCCTGATTTTTTTTTCCCTATCCCACTTCTATTTTCCCTCTTTTGGTACTTTCCTGGAATCCTTGTGATAGAATTCCTTCTGATTCTAAGATTTTCCTTTCCCACTCCTTTGTTCCCTAAGGAGTTTATTCTAGGATCTTGCATACAAAGAGGAGAAGGATGTGCTCTGAAACATCAAGAAAGGGCGAAGAAAAATTCAGAATAAGTTGAGGAAATCATGTGAAATCCAGCCTATATTTTAATTCTTTGTCTTAATATTGTGCTTGCACTAATGAAATCATGTTTTCCTATATGATACAATGAGCATAAAAGTACCAGAAGAATGACATGATTTAAGCAGTGCAAATATTAGTACAACCATGCACCTCATCAACAGCATAGCACAAGTTATCATATGACATAAGAAAGTGATCATGATGAAAATTTATATGATTTTTTTTATATGATTGGCAAGTATTTACGCTATACTATTACCCGGGAGGAAATTATTTAAAATTACAAAGTTTTTAAAGTAGAAATCATGATCTTTTTAATGAGTGCTAAGTCCCTTTTTTGTGTAATTATGAAGAAATGTAAGAATCGTGTTAATAGTTGTTTGCATATAATCTACCCTGCTCTGAAATAATTTGAAATTTCCTTCACTCAAAACTCCCCCACTCCTACATTTATCCTACATGTCCCTTCATCGTGATTATTACTCAACTTAACCGTTAAACTGTCGTCGTACGTACCAATTAAGCCTGATCGAAAATGATGAGTATTTATAGAAAATGAATCAGAGATACGGTTAGATCTTTATGTATGAAAGAAGATTCCCAAATATTGCATGCAAACCTTGGAACTTATTGTTCATAGCCGATAGCAGCAATGCCACCCGTCCAAAATGAGCACCTGTCTCTTTGCAAGATTGAGAAAACTGCAGAATTTCGCAATAGTCTTCCACTGTTGCAAGAGTCGAAATTTTTACGGTTCCTGCAAAAGTTCAATGGGTATGATATGGATGTCACCTTACAATTTGCAAGAAGCTTTAAGAATGGCCAAGTGAGAATTGGGCCGCTCGAATTCAAAGTCACAAAGAAATTTGTAGCAGTAGCAACAGGATTGGAGAATACGGGAGTGGAGTAGTTCAAGAACAAAAAGTTGGAAAGCAAACGCTGGCAGCATCTTTTCAAGGATAACAAGATGGAGGTGAATTTGAAATGTAGAGTCTCGTGCAAAGCCCTATTGAGTCAATGGCAGGATGTCCTGTTTGTTTTGCGGAAATTTGTGACCTTCGAAGGGAGGTACACCTGTACCCTGGTTTATCATTTTAGACTACTGCAACATTTTGAATGAGGCTGACACATTAATTGGAGGATGAAATTCCCCTAATTTTTTCTCAAAATATTGGGGAAAATGACTAGAATCATACAAGATGGAAGCGAGGACCAGGCCGATACACGATTATACCATCATGGCCTGATAAAAAATAAAAATCCTGGTCTTAAAACAATTGGAGATCAAAGGTATGACATGGGAAGAGTTGTTGAAATAGCTACATAGAAAGCTAGCGAAGGGAAAGAAGATGAAGACACCTACCAGTACAAGCAAGGGTCTAAATAGAAGAAAAAATGGAAGTCCTTCTCGCACTAGTGCAAAAAGAAAGCGGTCAGAAAAATTGACAAAAGAGAAGAACCCATCTTCCATTAAGGAAACAGTTGGCGCACCCATTGAATAAACCCCTTCTACGCAGGTACGAGCCTCTGAATATGACAGTCTTTCGGTCCTTGCAGACATGGAAAATATTGCACAAGTCGGGGACGATACTCTGCTGGCACATTTTATCAAAAGACCCCATAAGTAGAGTAAAATCGCCGATGTAGGTAAGAAACCACAACCCCCACAGGGTATGGAATCCCATTATGCAGAAGTACAAGGAGAACCCATAGAAGAAGAGAAAATAGATGAAAATGAACTGGAAGAAGAAGAAGGGGCAGAATAACCCATGGAAGAAGAGGAACTGGATTAAGAGGAACCGGAAGAAGAATAAGAGGCAGAAGAACCCACAGAAGAAGAGGAATCGAATGAAGATGAATCGGAGCAGAAGGAAGGAGACCTGGAAAAAGAGGAACGACAGGTAGAAGAGTTCCTTGACGCGACCATGGTAGATATAGAAGTCCTAGAGCCAGTGACAACCCCCGCTGATGCAGAGGGAGGAAAATAATTGGTGACTCCTGCTGCTCGCATAGTATAATTAGAACTCCAAGTGAAAAACTTGGAAGAGCTTGTGACCAAAGCACAAGAGGAGAGAGAACAAAGCAGAGAAGAATTAATCGCAGAGCTAAAAGAAAAGAAAAGAGAGGTAAAAGTATGGAAATATCGGGCTAGATGCTGTTTCAGGCGGTTGAGAAAGGTTGCAAAGAAGTTAAGGAACATCAAGAGGAATAAGGCTGAAATAGTGCAGCCCGAGGACAACATGTCGGAACAAGACGGAGTTGGAGTATTCAAAATTTTGGTTTTTTGCAGAGGTAAAAAGTTGTGTGAGGACACACAATATTTTAGGGATGGGAGGATGCTGGTCCTCTAATTTTCACCTTTTGTTGACCATTTTTCCCTTTCCAAATCGTAATCATTTACCTTGTTTTACCTATCTCATGCACCCTCATCCTGCACTAGTGTGAAAACGATGACACATTTTGCATTAACTTCATATTTTACATATTTTAACTTAACTTAGCATTTATTAACTATTTATTATTTGATTTTCTATTTAGAATTACTTTTTTAACTCATCTTTTTCTCCTATGTTATTTAATAGTTAAATGCTTATCTTGACCACTGATGTTTAGCGTAGAAAAAAGCTTGCACTAGGGCCAACACCACAAATCATGGCAACAAATCTGGATCTCTTTGATTGTTGCTTAATTTTGTACCACCATATCTAAAGGTAGCCAAATCCCAGTGATAACAAAAAATCAATCTGGAGTAGCAGAGATCAGACTTAGGAGGAATGAACATCTGGAGATAGCCATGCCCCATTTTGTTAGACCGTTTAATTTTGAAGGCCGAAAGCTTATTCTGCAATCGGTTATGTAATTTGTTGTAAAGATTTGTGCAATTGGATATGTAATGGCTAAACTATCCTTTTGGCCTACTTACAAAAGTATCTATATAAGGAGAAATGTAAATAGGACAAGTTGTTCAATGTTTGGATTGAATTGAATAAATCAGAGAATAGAACTAGTGAGGCGGTAACAAGCCTATTTTTTTGTTATGGCCCAAATATGGGCTGGATATGTAATCACACATGTATTTTCTTTGAGGATTTAATAAGGAGATATCTTCCTTATGCTTCATGGATTTTATCTCTTCATGCTTAAATATTTGATGAATTAATTTAATACTAAGTAGCGTTTCCATTTGAAAGGGAGATGAGCTGGTTGGCTAGGGTCCAACCAACTTAGCACGTTCTCCCTCCTTCCTGTTCTTGCAATTTATGTCTACTAAGTGTGATTTAATTTACAACATTTGAACTTCTGTTTGAGTGAAAGTAGATTTACAGTGTGAAGTAGTTAAATTTCCTTTTCTGCATTTGAATTTAAATTTGCTTTCTTTGCCTGGTTCGAACAGGAGAAATTACCTGCACCAGTGCATGTTGGTGTGCTATTCACTTTTTGCATGTTTTGTTTATTTTCTCCACCTAGTGCAAGAAGGAGAACTGTTTCTACACCAGTTCTGGATAGTGTGATGAAACAAGTCTCTTTAAGTTACTTCTAATAGCTTTCTTGCTTTCAGTTACATTTTAATTAAAAATATTGTTTCCTTATTCTCTACACATATTCATCTTTCTGATAAGCAATTTGGTTTCATAAACACTTGCAATAATTAATCATTGATTTGAAGGACTAAAATTTAAAGTGTAAGAAGCTCATATTAGGTACAAGAACCCGTTTCTTGGTACTAGATCTGAGTGCGGTGGACTTGAGGAAGTTCAAGGCCCTTGCACGAAGAAAATAATTTTTAGTACAGACATTACTCTACACCTTCTTCATAGATCATTGTTCCTGCACTAGTGCAAGGAGAATGCACTAGTGCAAGATTGATTATTGTGGGAAGGATATCTTTAAATGAATAGGTTTGAAAGGGCCCATCTCTTGAAGATTGCTAAGGTGTCTTTGCTAAAGAAAATACATTCTCAGTAGATGATCAATATCCCGCTAGAGTAATTTCCTTCTCTTTATTTTTTTCCGAATCTCTCCTGCAAGTACATTTATTTTTGTTCTAGCCTCATATTGTTTTGATGGTTTGAGTTTCCTTTTTCTCTAAAGTTTGATTCTGCAATTTTTCCTTTAAGAAGTAAGAGTTGATATTAGAAATATTCATACCATCTTTGGCATTTCCTGTACTTCGTCTCTATGTTTACGAATCCCCCGGGTTGACAATTTAAGTGTTGAGGAGTTTAATTAAGTGTAATTCCTACACCCAACACTTACCAGAAGATGAAGAAAGTTTTTTCTTCGGATGGCCTTAAATCTGATATTCAAAATTTTTTGGCAGATTGTCTAGTTTTCCAGCAAAATAAAGTTGAAACAATTAAGACTCGGGTCTTCTACAACCTTTGTCCAATCCAAGTCAATGTTGGGAGGAGGTTTCAATGGATTTTATCTTAGATTTACCTAATACTGAAGGAAAGAGTTTCATCATGGTGGTAGTTGAGAAACTTACCATATATGTACACTTTTGTGAATTATTTCATCCATTTAAAGCAAGTATAGTTTCTACTACATTTATGGAAGTAATTAGAAATCTAGATGGAAACCCAAAGGTTAATGTAAGTGATAGAGATCCCATTTTCACTGGAAATTTTTGGACGGAATTATTTTCTTGTTTGGGTACTCAACTAGCTCATAGCTCATCTTATCATCTTCAATATGATGGGAAAAATGAGATAGTGAACAAATGTTTTGAAGCATATCTTCATTCTTTGTATCTAATAAATAAATACAATGGGTCAATTAGTTACCTTTGGTAGAATGGTGGTATAACACTTCATTCCACACTGCAGCAAAAAATGACCCCATTTATGGCACCTTATGTATACCATCTACCATCCATCACATCACCTTTAAGATAAAATTTTGAGGTTCAAGCAGTGGAAGATCACATCGAGCATCAAAAACAATTTCTCCAACTCTTAAAGGATAACATAAATTTGGCACAGAATCGAATGAAAGAAGAGGAAGAACAACATTGTAGTGAGAGAAATTTTGATGTAGGGGACCAGGTATTTTTATGAATAAAAGGATACAGATAAATGTTTGTCAACTAAGCTAAGAAGGATAATAAATTATCGCCAAAGTACTAAGGTCCTTAGATGGCGTTGCAAAAGATTGGTGCTATGGCATACAAATTGGAGCTTCCTCCATCTTCCTGAGTGCACCCAGTTTTCCATGTTTCATGCTTAAATAACATTAAAGGTGACACAATTATGGTTTAAACAATATTTCTAGAACTTGATGAGGAAGGAAAAATCATATTGTAACCTGAACAAGTCATGGAAACAAGAACTCGACAACTACGAAATCGATCATTTTAGAGTATCTCATCAAGTGGAAGAACTTACCCACTGAATATTCCACGTGGGAGGATGAAAATTTTATACAGAAGCATCTAGAACTAATCAAGCATTGGGGACAACACTTTTTTGAAGAAGAGGGGCATGTTAGGGCCCTATATTACTAGTGTAGTCCATTATTGTTGTTAATGTAACCACCTTATTGTTATTTTTATACCCCTGTAATCCCTATATTATTATTATTGTGCACCATAATAGCCCACTAATTTTATTGTTGTGCCCTTACATTATTATTGTAAGGTTGGATAGGATTATATTTTGACCCCATGGACTCCTATATATAGAAAGGAGGATTTTTCATTTGAATAATCTAAGAATTGTTCATTTATGTAATGTAAAGGAGGAGTCCCCCTCAAAGTGGTTTTTTTCTAAGTCATTGATCTCTATTTTCTTCTATTTTGTGAGGTGTTTTCATAAGTGTTTATATCTGTGAAGAATCTGAATTAAATTTTGTTGTTGTTTGTTATCTAGATTGGAATTAATGTTAAGGGTTTTACCTGCTTCAATTTCAATTGGTATGCTATTATGAATGACAGTTGTGGGTATATGAATTTTATTTGGAATTTCTAATGGATCTTCCTATGCCTCATTATCAAGTATAGCCTTTAACATTTAACACTTTTGGTTTCATATGGCAGCCAATTTGTTAATGAAGCCATTAATTAAATCATCTTCTACCTGATTTTTAAGTTTGAAGGCTTCATCTACTATAAGAGGCGAGCATCAATTTTATTCTTGGTATCTATGTGAGCATGGCTGATAATTTTGAATAAGCATGATGGGTCTAGTAGGTGGATATATGATGATATTTTTTATGGCATTTCCCTGATTATTTTTCATGTTTCATGTTCAGCACCCTATATATGAGTATGTTGTTTCCAACCATGGCCTCTATAATATCAGAGGGTTCTCGTCCAATCTATTCCTTGGATTTATAACCAAAAAGTATACCAAGTATTCCCAAGAATGCATAGAGACAATAATTTATTCTAGAGTACCTTCAGGATTGACTACTGATCTATCACGTAACTCTAATAAAGTTGAAGTTGGCATCAAGGATGTGATACCCAAAATACTGCAGGCCTCGTGAGTAAAAATATTGATGGTTTCTCCTAAATCTACAAGAGTATATGGAAAGGTGCCACCATAAATTTGGACAATTAATATTTGGTTTACTGGGTCATCATACTAGATAGGTACCTATTTTTCTAAAATGGGATCATATAATGTTCCTACATGTGAACTGTTATTGGGTCTTTGGATTTCCTTCCAGTATTTTTACTACATAACTCTTTAATTGTTTTACCGTAGATTATGGCGTCTCGTATTGTGTGGAGTGGAATTTTTATACATAAATTATTTAATTCCCTTGTAAGGTCAAAATATGGATACGTAGCTCGTTTAGTTACTGTTATTCTTTCAAGGAATGGAGTAGAAACATGTGTAATTATATCAAAACCCTATTGGTTGATTGCAACATCGATTGTTTTAGAAATAATTGCAGTTGGAGGTTTTGATATAGGTTGCACCTATATGTGAGTTTCACTATCTTCCAATTCTTGATTAGATTTGTCCTCTACAGGGAAGACAACCCACCCACACTTCATTCGTAACTCATTACTTTCAACAGTATTTTCTTCATAATACAAAATTTTAACAATTTGTACATATTTGATAGGTCTGTTATTTGCATTAGGATTTGGCTCAACTAGAAATTGTGGATGTATCAAGGGTTGGGTGATAGAGGGTAGCTGAAATGGAGCTTGTAATGATGGCTGAGACTAGGAATGGTCCCAACATGCGGATGAATGGAATCTGTAGGGCACTGTTAATTTTGAGGCCACATTGATTTTTCCATAGGTAATTAGTCCATTATGAAGGGTAGGGGTTATTGGATTCATTTTTTCATGATGGACTACAATATTTTGAATTTTTCCATACAGGCCCAACAAATGGTTTATTTGGCCAGGTCAGTGGGACATCAGCATAGGATTTCCAAGTCGAGTTAAAATAGGGTTTCCCTTGCCATGTAGATCCATGAATTTGTTATTGAATATACTATCCTAAACAAAACAGGGATGGATCTTGAATCATGCTTGATTTATTTGCCTGCCATTGTCGTCATTGTGCCATAAGATATGTTCTTTCTGGATCTTCCTCCACTTATTTTAACACAACCTTTGGTCCTAGGAGTGATGGACATCGGTTTGTCGAATTATCTTTACTGAAAATAACGCATGTTTCAACTGTATCGACTAGACATTCCCTTTTTTTGTGTTTCCTTCGACAACATGGACAGAATATGGCTACAGCTCGTTCTGCTTCAGCTTGTTTTTGTTTGGCATGCAAAACATATAACTGTGTAGTTAATGTTTCAAAAATTTTAGTCATAAAATCTTCTAAAAGGTTACCAATTCCCACTCGAGTTACACATCCACCCCAGACTTTGTTGGTTGAAGTGAGATAATTTTGAATTTTGGATCTGGTCAACGTACTTTCAAATGAGCACATGACACACAATTTAAAAATATTATCATATTATCCCAATAGGTTGAGAGTTTTTATCCATTCATATTTCATGCCTTTAATTAAAACAACTTTCAACACTTCCTTTGGTAAAGTGGCATAAGGTGATCTCTTTAGGTTGTACTAAAATCTCTCAATGTATTCCTCTAAGGTTTCACTATTCTTTGCAGTCATTTTAAATATTTCATATTTTAAATTCCTAGATCAAAAATAATCCTGATATTTGGTGAGGAAATAATTTTTTAGTTCATCCTAGGAAATCATATTACCTCCTCTTAACCCCATCAACCATCGCAAATATTCTCCATTCAATGTATAAGGAAACAATTTAAGCTTCTAGCGATCAATGTTGTAATCATACCCTCTACATAGAACATGAAACTTGAATAGGAATGCATCACGATCCTCTGAATTCATCCCATGAAAATTTGGGATACTTTGCAATGTGATGGATTTTGAATGCATATTGGCCATTGGATCAACTATAGGATATTATAAGGTTGAGGTCAGGGCTTGTATCATTACGTTTTCCATTTGATCAAAAATTTTCAAATAGATTTCAAGTATTTTGTCGTCATAAGGTAATATTTGAGTAGGAGAATTTTTTGTTGGTATTCAACTCTCAAGGGAGCTTCACTACAATGCTTAGATTAGGGACTCCATATGCCTTTCCTTCAACAGGTATCATAAGGTGTTCAAGTCTAGAAACTTGTGGATCTGTCTCAACAGATGCTAATTCTATTTCACTTTTTTCTCCCTCCCCTTCTTTCAAGTTAAAATAATTCCCATCATAGCTATTAGAAGGACTGGAGCGTTTTTTGGGTGCAACTTTAAAGCTTTGTTCAAATCCTTCAATTTTGCTGTGAATCTCAATGTGAGCTGCAGTTGGTGACTTTTTTGCAGGGGAAATGGTAGAAGCCTTCCTAGATGTTGTTTAGGGACCTAATGATGCTTAATATTTAGATATTCGAATGATTTCATCTATGAAGGTCGACCTCCAAAGGCTCACTAGGCCTTGGGTATTTGTGGTTTTTTATAGAGGTTGTTGTTCTACTACTACCTTTTTTCTATTATTACTTTTAGTCATACAAACCTAAATAATAATAGTGTATCAAGCAAAGGTAGGCACTAGCACAGGCTCTTTACTTAGTGCATGCATAGGTTCTTACCTTTGATATTCAATACTCGACCCTTTAGGGACACAATCTATCACTCTTTTTCAACCTCCCCAATAACATTGCCAAAATGTTAGGTACTAATTTGTTCCTAAGGAATAGGCTCAATCCCTTATTCCTTAATCTATCAAGCTGGGGTTCGTATTTTTGTTAAAAGGTTGTCAAAACATTCTATGTAGGGATAGTGCTTTAAATTACATGCAAATATGTACTACTAACATGAAGCAAAGGCTATGAAAAAATACTTCCAAAAGATACGAAATTAAATATATAAACATAAGTGAATCACTTTCCACGAACCATGTGTTGGAATGGGGTCTCCTAACAAGCTATGAAACTGGTCCATTTTGGTTAATTTTGTTATATTTAGTATAGCACAGGGGTTTTGGGGTGGGTCAAAGCCCCAAGAGCATTGTAATGGGGTTAAAGGGTAAACTAGGGGTCCGAAAACCATGGGTTGTAGACCATAGGAATGTTAAAGCTAGATTGTTATAAATAGAGAGGCATTTCGGATTGTAAGAGGTAAGATTTGATGAGATATTGATGCGATCTATTGTGTTAGAGATCTATTTGGGTTTTGGGGAATGGAATCCTACTGGCTGTGTGCGTAGAGATCCTAGTCCAGCTGTGTGTGGACACTGCTACTGTGTGCGCAGGTTGGGAAGGGAATTGTAAGGGTGATAAATGAATCAATATGCGGGATTATTATATCTGAATCTGTGAGTACTAATGAATGAATTGTTGATAGTTACTATGTTATGAATTTTCTGTCCTTTCGCTGCAAATGTTTGTGTATTAAGTGATTGGATCTATTCTACTCTGGTTATATCATGTTTCGGAAGTCTGTATATTGAAGTAAATCTAGATCTGTTCTGTTCGGGTTATGTACTATTGTGTTGATGTTATGGAAATCATATAATTATAGATCTAGTGCACGTGGATGTAATTAGATACATATTTAACCCTGCACAGAGACGAGGTAATTTGAACAGAACACAGTCCTACTTGCCTTACCCTTCCTTTCTCAGGGTGCGGAAACCTAGTTCCAACATCCACCCATACTACTTCGGGTGAGACTGTGACCTTCACTGCTGAAAGGGCCAGTAGTATAGGGGTTTTTTGGCAAACCTTGCACACTGAACCTGGGCCGGGACCCCTCAAGCCAACAAATGGTTCCATTTTCGGGACCGAAAGAGATTTGAGAACAGGATCAGGTAGTGGCATTAGAGATCTAGAGTAGGGCTAAACGAGCCAAGGTATAGCATGGAACTGTGAGAACTATCAGAATAGGTGAAGATCGCCCTACCCATAGTCCATCAAGACCTACACGAAATTCACCAGCCACCCCGATATTAGGGCCTTTGGAAGATAAAACGGTGGAGCCCATGGCGGCACACTTAAAATTACCCACCTTTAAAGGAGCAATAGATGAGGACCTAGAACAATTCTAGTTTGTGGCCGATTCGGTATGGACAGTGGAAGGGGTGGTAAGTGATACTGTAAAAAGAGCGCAACTATCGTTGGCTTTTGAGGAAAGGGCATTGGATTTGTATATGCGGTACATATCTCAAAACTGGAGCACAGCACTTCAAAATATTAAGGATGCCCTAAAAAAACAATTCTGGAAACCGAAATCATATTCCCAACTGGTATTGAAAGTAAAAGACTTCAAAGAGGGGGCATCTGAGTCGGTCTAGGAGGCTAATCAGTAGTTAAAGAAAGAAATATAGGAAGGTGAGTTCAATTATGATGGAAAACAACACACATAATGGTTTATTGCTATACTCCTACCTCACTTACGTACACCCATGGGCCATCAGACTTTTTAATCACAAGAAAAAGCCTTGGAAGCTATTATGAAACTTGAAGCGAAATCTAAGGATGACACAAGGGAAGGTGTACAGCAAATTCAGGAGCAACTCAGGGCCATGCACATGGAAATACAGAGCTTACAGATGGAACGAGGGAAGGGAGTAACCACGGACCTTTGGTGCGAGGATTTCCAGGTGGCGGGACTGCATGACACGACTCAGTGTCCATGGATAAGTAGAGGTGAATTAAAGAAACAATGGTGCAGGTTCTACTGCTCTATGGAACATGATCAGAAAAATTTCTGGACATATGACTTACTGATAGATCAGGGAACCCTCTATAGGGTACAATCTGATCCTGCCTCTCCGAGATCCCCCGTGAGCTTTGGTGGTTACCCTGCATGGAGCAGGGGGGGTGGGGAGGAAGCGCGGGATGAGGACAGGACCAAATGATCTGCTACAACTGTGGAGAGGTAGGGCACTTCACCCAAGATTGCTCAAATACCACTAGACAGACCTGTAAATACTATCGATGATTGGACCATGAAGTTGAAGATTTCCCAATTCTGCTAACAAAGATGAAGGAAAAATAATCTATTCCCACACAAAATATACAAAGAGTCAAGATGGAGCTAAGGAGCATAATGCGTAGCATGCTCACCCAGAGAGCAAGGGAGGAGCTTGTTGTTCGGAAGGAACCAACTCCCAGAAAGCAGGAATGACTGGGAGCCCCTGCGTAGCTGCCAGAAGAAGAAATTGAAACCTTTTGGAGGGCATGCTTGAAGCTCCTACGCAGCCCGCAGGTGGAAGAAATTATTCAAGTATTATTGTAGTACTGCGTAGCCCAGCCCATCATGGCAAATGAGGTTAAGGAAGTACAAAAATTACACAGCTATAAAATGGACACTGGGAGAGAAATGCACTTGACTACATAGATTGGTGACTATGAGATAGATCAGGTTATTCTTGGTCTTGGATCTGATGCGAATGTCTTACCAAAAAAAACCTGGCAACGAATAGGAGAACCTAAATTGGACTGATCCACCATCTAGCTGTGAATGGTGAATCAACAAAAGATCATCCCTCTGGGATGGTTGCCAAGGGTTATGGTTGATATCACAGAAGTAAAGGTCCTGGTCGACTTTGAGGTCATAGAAATTATGGAAGATACAGACCCCTACCCTGCGTTCCTGGGGATAGACTGAGCTATCCATGTAGGAGGTGTCACTAATCTAAAAAAGTGCAGCATGGTGTTTGAGAAGAATGGGACACATGTAGTAGTACTGCTGGGTCCTGCTGAGGGTGCACAGTATATCGAACTAGCACATGAAGACGAGGAGCTCGATCACATCTACAGGATGATAGTACAGGACGAGGACCAGGCTGATCCTGTAACAGGTGGAGTACTCAACTGGGAGAAGAATAGGGAGTATTTTTCTGATCCAGATGAAGAACTTGAGAAGTGGCAGACCCGGCTACACGGTGTTTCAACCCTACGGTGCCCTCGGTTCACGAGGACGCCCTACTGCATCACTTCGGAGGTAAGGGACCTTGTTATAGCATCATTTTTCACCCTCTGGTGATTCATGATTGTCTTTATGGATTTGGGCACCCATTCCCACAGAATTGAACAAAATTCACTAAAAAACAGTGTTAAAATTCCCATACGCGGGTATGCCCAGACTTTTCCGCATATAATGTGAGTCCATATGTACTTTTCCGCGTATGCCATTAAAATCATTAAAAAATATATAAAAATTCCCTATTTTCGGGCTGGGTTGATGGTTACTCCAGTAGTTCAACCACCCCAGTGCGTGGCCAACTATTTCCAACTGACTGAAACTACTTTGAGGGAGTATAAAAACACCTCATGTGCATGGCCTAAGGGAGAGAGAAATTTATAGACATTATACTCTGTTGGAATCCCAATTCAAGTCTGAATTCCCGTGCCTCCTGCACTTTCCCAGATTTATACAGGAAACCCTTGTTTCCTGGAGATGATCATCCATTTATATGCCATCTCGAGTGCACAAGTCTTGAAAGTATCTTAGCGAGGCAAGGGCAGGACAGATCCAGACGATGGTCTGTTCAAAGATTGTGGAAGGATTCAGGTGATCTCTCCACTTTTATATCTGTACATGTTGTTCGTAATAATGAAGAACCATCTTGTTCCTAAACCTATGTGTTAGTGTTTACTTATATGTATGAAAAGATTATCATTTAAGCATTTATTATGGTTTATATAATGTTTCACATGGATTGCACTAACATTTAGGAGAAGTATATGCTATACAACTAGGTTTCCGTGCATGTTCTTTCTTGTTTTCCAGGTGAAGGAGGAAGAAGGGTTGCTCGAGGTTTGAACACCGTGGGATCTACATCGAACGTAGGACTAAGGGTGAGTTCTACTATCATTGTTATCTAGTTTTTTGTATTCAAGTATGGTTGTGTGTGAGTCCTTCTGAAAAGCATGCCATGATCTGTGGAGGTTTTGACCCAACAAACCTCTAGGGTGATTTTCCCCGAAACAGAACTGGCGACTCAGTGGGAGACCACATTTTTGTGATTACCCTGTTAGGTGGTTTCAGCTGTTTGATAGGTTTCCAACAGTTTTATCTTTTATTTCCAGTCCAGTTAACTCTTTCTCAGTTAGACTGAAGTCCTAGTTTCTTATCCAGGCTTGGTATTTTTTAATTTTCATTATTTACCTTTTCATACGCAGTTTTGTCTACACACAGATGCGTATACACACAATTTTTGTTAAAGGGAGTCGCGTATACGCGTGTTTCCTTTAACACAGTCATGTATGCCTGCTTGTTTCAAAACTGGAAAGTCGCGTATATCTGGGTCAATTTTGAAATTTTTGATTTCTTGGATTTTTAGTCTTATATGACTGTGTAGACCTGTTCCTACAATGTCTTTGCATCCTCTGGATTGTGTTGAAAGTGGTCTTTGGTTTTTTCTCTCGTTTGTTTGGTTGATAACTAGCTTATCTGGTAGATCTTGTTTTTTGTGCTGGCATTTCTGGTTTGAGTACCAAGATCTCTTCCTGGGGATTCTTGGTTGTTCTGCTTCATCAGATTAGAGAGCTTATGTTCATTTACTCTTTCCTACCTTTGTGTCTTGCTTTGCGCTTTGATTTTTGCCCATTGTTTGGTTGGTTTTCTTGAGTTCAGTTGACTAGCTCTTGTTGCAATTTTTGAAGAGTCTTTCTAGGTTCTTTGAAGTTTTTTTTGCTGCAAGGTTGTACTATTCTTCTAGGCTGAGTCATTGAGTTTCTTGTCTTCTTTTGCTCATATAAATCTTGCTACTAGCTAGACCTATAAGGTTTAGAGCATTTTTTAAGTTTTTTGCTTGAAATTCAGAGTTGTTTGGCTTGGGATTTGATAGTCTTCTTGGTCTCTTTGAGCTCTTCCTTTTTATAAAACTCAAAAGCTCAAAAAACATTTTGTTTTGTCATTTCTTTTGTTTTGCGTTTTTGTTTTTGTTTTGTTATATCTGTTGAAGCTTTGTTGAGGTTTCTTTCTTTCGGTTTTTGACTTGATTTTGGAAAGGAATTGTCATTGGTTTCTTCCTCTTGTCTCAAGCGTTTTGGTGTCTTTATATTAAGAGTTTCTAGTTTCGGGAACTAGCTTTCTGGACAACCAAAAAATTATAAAACTGAAGGATCTTTGGGAAATTTCTCTCTGCTTTAGTAGATTTTGCATCTTAGAATTTGCATGCTCTTAGTGATTTGCATCAGGTGCACTTAAGCATTTAGTCATTTTCATAGTTTTTGTGAGTGTGAAGTTTGTTATCTGAAAAGAAAAATAAAATTTTTAGTATCGTAGAACCTGTGTAGAAGTTGCTTTTCATCGAAAGACAATAACTGCATTTACATGTAGTTTGGTTTTTATTAATTTCTTTTCTGCATCAAAACACCATAAGTTTCATTTCCATATCCATTTGACTTAATACAACAACCGATTAAAATAAGCGATATAATTTAAAAAAAAATAGCAAATTTCTTAAGTGTCATACACCAACTAGCTAGGTTGTAGGGCCTTGGATTAGGTGAGTGGAGAGTTAACTCTCCAAGGCCGCTCAAACAAAACATAGAAGTTGATTAATTGAGCGAAATCCAACTCCATTAGGTGGACCGGGAAAGCTATCCTCTAGAGAGTCAAGCACGAGGGGAAGTGAAGGCTGAGAGGAGAGATACCCCCTCTCTGATTTGCTGAATCTGACCTCAAGACCGTTCCGCCCGGCTTCTGACACGGATTGGTGCCCATAGTTGCCACTCCTAGGTTCCACATAGGTGACTGTGGAGGGGAATACCCGTGTTACCTGAGGCAGACGTCGTATTACTTTCAGCAGTACTTCTGGGGGGTGCCGTTGCGAAGCTTGGGCACTTGTGCTGGCAAAGGATGTCGTTAGGAGGTTGGCGTAACTGTTTCTGTTACCTTCGCTAGTAGGCCTGGGTCATAATTATCGCAGACTACTTTCGGGAGGTCCTATATTTCGCTTTCCTGTATTTTGGTGTCCGGTCCTAATCACCCGGAGCAGAAATACTTGAAGGTTGTTTGCTTGATTGTATCTCAGGGATTTCTTTTTGTAGTGGGTGCTCTTTGCTCCTAGCTTGCCTAGCTTTATACTTTTCGAGTCTAATTAAAATTTGTTAAAGTGGCTGATCAAGCGCCTCGTCGATCGAGGAGAATCTGGGGGTTGTCTCCTGAGAGTTCAGAGCCCTCTTCAAGAAGGATTAGGAGTAGTTTAGCAGGTGAATATCACCATGTGGTGTCTGATGCAGTGGAGAGATATCCTCCATAAGGGACTGAAGGTTTCGTAGCTGGTTCTAGTGTTGGTTACAAAAGGAAGTACCAATAGAGGAAGAAGAAGTTCAAATAGAGGAAGTACCTGAACCCTCTGTGTCACTTCTATCTCCTCTTCCTCCTGATTATCCATTCATTGTTGAATACATCGGACCTGAGTCAGAGAGACCGGAAGATCCTCCGTATTATTCATACCTTTCGATGGCCATGACTGGGAACGCGGCTTCTGTTGTGAGTGCTGCAGGCATTCAGACTCCTGCTTTTGTTGAAGGAGGGGGCTCTATTGCTATATTTTTTATTTCTTCTAGGACTATTGTGTTTGGCTTTGGTTTCACCCAGGCACATGCTTCCCAATCTGGTCCCTTCTGTTTTGGAATGCCCACTAGTGGGATTCCTTCTTTTTCCTTTTCGGCTGCTGCAGCTGGATCTACGCCCATGTCTTCCATGGCTAGTGGATCAACTTTGTTTCAAGGGTTCCCCTTTGGAACTAGACACATTCCTACTTCCAATCCTTCTTTAGGGTCCTTTCCATTTACCTCTCAGATCCAAAGTTTCAACCCTTGGTTTGGAGGTCATAATTCGACCAATTTTACAGGTTGGAACCCTGTATTCACTACAGTGGGGGAAGGGAATTAGTTTTACGCTGGTCACCAAGGGAATGCTTCTTTCCCTTCGTCGAGTGCTTATCAGACCTTTTCCCCTCTTTCTAGTGCCTGGAACCCCTATCAGGGGTTTTCCTCTTCATTTAATACTTCCGGGGGGGAACTGGTCCAGTCTTTGGTGACTCTACGTGGGGGGGAGGTTCTTCTCCTTTTTCTACGAGTTCTTTCTGGAAACCTGCTCCCTCATCAAATCCAAGGTATTCTTTTCAGAATGTTGGGAATCCATCCCATCAAGGATGGAATTCTTAGACTCTGCCTCGCTTACCTTTTCTGGCAACGTTAAACTTGCCAGATTTTTCGAAATTGACTAATGATCCAATTCGTTATAGTCTGGGGTGGCCTCCAGTTCCCACCAGACTTCCTTTAGACATTCCAAAGTTTAAAGGTAAGAATGGAGAAGATCCGGCTGACCACATCACCACCTTCCATTTATGGTGTTCGTCTAACTCCATGATCGATGATTCGATTAGGTTGAGATTATTTCAACGCACCCTAACTGGAAACGCTGCCAAATGGTATATTGAGCTAAATGGGGGAAATTTTGCTACATTTGGGGAACTGGTTGTTAAATTTCTAAACCATTTCCAGTTGCCAGTCCATTATGATGTCGGGACTGAACTCCTATCTAATTTTAAACAGGACGATGCAACCCACATTTCTGACCATATTCAGGAATGGCAGAGAAGGAAGAGGCTTATTAAAGCTCATATTCCAGGAGAATTCCTTTTGGAATGGTTTTTGAAATCTCTGCAGTCAGATATTTCGAAGGATGTATCCCTCTCTGGGGTATTTTCCGAGGAGCAAGCCATTTTTAGAGCCCAACAACTAGAATTGATATATTCTCAGTCTGGGGTCCTTCATAAGTATTTTGCCAATGCTCCTCACTCCAAATTAGATTTATCCAAAACTAAGCCTGGTCCTCATGGTGACGGACTGATTGGATCGATCAATGGTGGTGCAGCCAGCATGCTTACTAAATTGCAGCAATTGTCTTTACAATCTGCTCCTTCTAGTCAGGTTGTGCCTGCTGAGTCATCGCCTTCCCCCTCTTTGTCCATAAATGCTGTCTAGGCTTCTGATCCCAAAGGAAATCAACAGTCCAAAAGGAAGAAGAAGGGACAGAATAATAAGAAAAAGGGAAATAATGGGAAGGGTAATGGGAATAAAACCAATGAGCATGTTCGTGACGGTCCAAAGGAGAAAAAGAAAGTGAAGTTTCCATGCAAGCTGTGTGCTGGAGACCATCTTACACACCTTTGCCCTAAAATTCAAGATGCACAGCGCTTGCTAGCTCAGCAGGGTTCTTCCAGTTCCCAGGCTGTGTTAACAAACCCTTTTTCCCAAGGGCAACAACTAGTTGTTGACGCAAATCAAAATCCTAGGGCTTCCTCTGGGGGCACCCAGGATGGGGAAATTCCATCAAACATATTCATGATGAGTTCTCATGTGGATGTCGCTACGAGATCCCATGATTATGGTAGAGAAGAGTCTTCGAAAGCTAAGGATGCTCCTGATTCTACTGAGCTGCTTCACATTACGAGGCCTAGTGTTGAGCCTATACCTCGGATTCCCAAAGCATCTACCAAGTGCCCGGCGATTAATCCAAATGCTAGGGCTGCCCAGAACTACTCTGTTGTGGAAGATCTAGTGCAGAGTCCTTGTGCCATGTCAGTTTTAGAGGTGCTCCAGTCTTGTCCGGCTCAGCGCACTGCTTTGCTCACTGCCATTGGGGCTATTGATCCAAAAAATTCTCTTCTGATTACATTTGATATCACTAATTTTAAGAAGAGACTTCCCCCACCATATGGCTTTTCATATTAAATCGTCATACCGGAAGTGCAATATCTTTCAAACGGTTGTTGATGAGGGTGCTTCCACGTGCATGATGTCTCTCACATGTTGGAAGACGATTGGATCTCCCAAAGCTATTCCATCTACCACTCTCCTGACTGCGTTTGATGGTCATTCTCACGGACCACATGGAATTGTCCCAGCTTTGCCCATCTGTGTTGGGGGAAAAACTGTCAATATAGAGGTTGAGGTAGTGGATGCAAGCTTGGACTACAACCTTCTATTGGGGAGAAACTAGATTTATGAGATGGATGCCATTGCATCCTCATTATTTCGGATTATTTGTTTCCCTCACGAAGGGAGGATTGTTACAGTGGACCAATTGGATTGTCCTCCTGTAGACCCGAATGCATCCACTGACTCAACCGTTCCTACGGTTCATATTAATGAAATTTCATCCTCCAAGGCTCTTCTTCGAAGAGAGTTCTTCAGAACTCATTATTTTTCGGACCCTTGGACCTTACCTTCTCCTACTGCCACATTAGCAGAAGGTCAAGTGGGTGGAATGGCATTTCCAATGTCTACATCTGAGATTGCTTATCAGTCTATTGTTGACTCTGCAAAATCCATCCCAGCTCCTCTTTCACCAGAAGAGTTGGATGGAGATGTGGCTTCGGCTTGGACACTTATTTCTTCTTCTGCCCAGGATTGCCTTGATACCACTCTTCCATCTGAAGAGGCCATCCTGGAAGCTATGACTGGTATAGAGAGATCGTGGGATGATTTGCATCATCGGTCTTACTTCTTACCTAATTTGAGCGAAGTCGAATCAAGTTTTCCGAGTCCTCCATCTCCTGGTCCTGTTCGCCCAGTCTTGAACCTTTTAGCACCAACACAGGTTTATGCTGAAGGGAACATGGCTGTGATTTATCCTACTATCCCGGTGAACATATCCAGGGATCCCAATATTATTGAGAATGTCTTCATCGGAGCTGAATGTTCCCATGAAGAGATTCAAATTTACACCGAGCTCTTTAAAGAGTATAGGGATGTATTCGTTTGGTATTATGAGGAAATGCCTAGTATAGATCCATCTATTGTCCAGCATGAGATCAAAACTTACGAAAACGATAAGCCTGTGAGGCAAAAACTTCGTCCGGTTAATCCTAGGAAGGCTGCAGCTATCAAAGCCGAGGTGGAGAAGCTGCTTAAGGCAGGATTTATTTATCTGGTTCCTTTGACTGAATGGGTTTCAAATCTTGTTCCCGTAGATAAAAAGCAAGGAACAATTTGGGTTTGCATCGATTTCAGATACCTTAATAAAGCAAGTCCTAAAGATAATTACCCCACACCATTTATCGATCAGATCATTGATGAGTGTGTCGGTAATGAGATTTTCTCCTTCATGGACAGTTTCTCCGGATATAATCAGATTTCTATCCATGCTGAATATCAACATAAGACTGCTTTTATTTGTCCCTGGGGTATGTTTGCTTACAAGAAGATTCCTTTTGGTCTTAAAAATGTTGGGGCTACGTTTCAGTGGGCCATGTCATATGCCTTCCACGACATCAAAAATATTATCGAGGCGTATTTGGATGATTTAGCTGCTGATTCTCGAAAGAGGATGGATCATCCTGCTCACCTCCATCAAATATTTGAACGGTGTCGTTTCTATAAGATTAGGTTGAATCCGAACAAGTGAATTTTCGTGGTTACATCCGGTCGGTTATTGGGATTTATTGTGTCTAGAGAAGGGATAAGGGTATATCCCTTCAAGGTAGAGGCAATACTTCGGTTGCCTCCCTCGTCCTCTATTCGTCAACTTCAAAGTCTGCAATGAAAGGCTAATTTTCTTCGGATATTTATCGTAAATTATGCTGAAGTTACCAAGGGATTTATGAGATTGTTGAAGAAAGTAGTTACGTTTCTTTGGGATGACTTCGCTCAACACTCATTCGATGCTTTGCAAAATTCATTGACCTCTACTCCTTTATTGAGTCCACCTGATTATAGCAGGGATTTCCTTTTGTATATGGCAGCAGCAGAATCTACCATTGGTATGGTTTTGGTTCACGGGGATGATGCTCTTGCAGAGCATGTTATATACTATCTTAGTCGAGGCTTGGTAGGAACTGAACTCCAGTATACTCCGATAGAAAAGCTAGCTTTAGCAGCTGTTCATGTTGTGCAGTGACTCCGACATTACATTATTCTACGAAAAACTTATGTTTTGGCAGCAGCCAATCCATTTCATTTTGTCCTCAGTAGGCGAGTGATTGGGGGCAAATACAATAGATGGATTATGATTTTGCAGGAATTTGATCTCGAGTTTATGTCTGCCAAGTCCAAGAAATCATTGGTTTTCGCAGAATTGATCTCCGAGTTGCCCTCTGGGGATGAGATAGTCTATGATGAATCCTTCCCAGATGAACATTTGTTTATTATCTCTCCACAGGATCCTTGGTATGGAGATATCATTGTGTATCTTCAGACTGCGAAGTTTCCCTCTACTTTTTTGAAAGATGAGCATCGTAATTTGCATCACTTGGCTAAAAATTACTTGATTATTGGTGATGCTTTATACCGTCGAGGGGTTGACTCAATCCTGAGACGTTTCTTAACTCTCGAAGAAGTTGAGGCTGTGCTGAATGATTGCCACAGTGGAGCTTGTGGTGGTCATTTATCTGGGCTTGCTACAACCCAAAATATTTTGCGTGTTGGGTACTGTTGGCCTTCGATTTTCAAGGATTGTATGGAGTCGGTCAAAAAGTGTCATCCATGTCAAGTTTACACTCGAAAAATGCGCGCTCATCCAACTCCGCTTTTTCCAGTCATTACTGTCGATCCCTTTACAAAGTGGGGTATTGATTATACTACTTGTAACCCGCCTTCGGCTAAAGGTCACAAGTACATTATTGTAGCAGTAGACTACTTTACGAAGTGGGTTGAGGCTACGCCTACTTTTGGGAATGATGGTGAGACTGAAGCTCTTTTTCTTTTCAACCAGGTTATTGCTCATTTTGGTATTCCTAAAGAGATTGTCACTGATCATGGCAATCATTTTCAAAATAGCATGATGGCTGAGTTGGCTCTAAAATTAGGTTTACGGCAGGAGAATTCATCTTTGTATTATCCTCAAGCCAATGGGCAAGTGGAAGCCATGAATAAGTTCTTGAAGACAATTCCTCAGAGGAAAATTGATAAAGCTAGATCCAACTAGCATGTTATGCTATATCCTGCACTTTGGGCATACAGGATGTCAGTGAAAACTGCAACTGGCTTTACTCCATTTCAGCTAGTTCACGGGATGGAATCCGTATTTCCCATTGAATGTGAGATTCCTTCTCTTAAATTAGCTGTTGAACTTCTTCCTGACACTTCTAGTCTTGAAGAACGACTCCTTCATCTAGAACATCTCGATGAGCAGCATCGGGATGCTACCATGATGAATGAGGCGCATAAAAACCGAATTAAAGTTCAATATGATAAGGCAGTCAAGCCTATGGTTTTTTCGGAAGGTGACCTTGTTTTGGTCTATGTCCAAGAAAAAGATGCCCTGGGGGCAGGAAAATTTAAATCTATGTGGTATGGCCCCTTCATCGTTAAAAAATTCCTTAAAAAAGGAGCATATACCTTGGTTGATTTTGAAGGGAACGAGTTGTCAGAGCCCAGAAATGGGCTCTATTTGAAGAAGTATTATGCCTAGGCTTCGGCCTGGCATTTTGCTTTTGTATATAGTAGTTTTTCTTTGTACATATCCGGTTGTTTTTCAATTTTTGATGAGATGGTGATGTTTTTGATATGCTTTGGCAGGTTGTGTCGGATGTCATGAGTCATTTTGGTTTCGCCGATGGTGCTAGTAGACACACCCAGAACTTAGCTTCCACGGCTTGGGTGCTTCATTATCCATCCGGTCAGCTGCTAGTATCAAGAGGGGTCTGCATCGGTCCTGCTTCCAATAATATAGCAGAATACACTGTAGTGGTTTATCTACTCTTGGAGGCAATATCCTTGGGTGTTGATTCGTTGGTAGTTTTCTTGGACTCTCAGCTGGTGGTGTCGCATTTGAACAATACTTATCGGGTTCGAGATCCATTTTTACTCTGGTTGTTCTTGAGGGTACATTTTTTACAAAGATCATTTCAATTTTTAACTTTCATTCATATTCCTCGAGCTGAAAATTGGTTGGCAGACTCATTAGCTAATCAAGCAATTGATTGGAACATTAATCACTCCATACAATAAAATTTAATCATCAAAATCATCATACATTTTCATACATTTATTACATCACATCAAACATCGCTGTATATATATCATCAGAGTGTTCAAAACTATACAAAAATTTGGATCCAGAAGTCATACAAAAACTTGGGCTTATGCCCGATCATGTTCAGTCTCAAAAAATATACAGTCATCTGATACATCATATCTATCTACTACTGAGGTCCCTGCCCAGATGTTGTGTTCCTATAGAACACAATCACGGTGGCAACTCGGCGGAATAACCGTACCCAGTCACGAGCTACTCCTACCACTCATCTCTGGATGTCTTCAGGTAGATCTTCCACTGCAGCCATAGGTACTTGGTGGTTAACCCCTCCAAGTTCCTCTGTATAGCCTGGAGGGTTCTGTCTAAATCTACTGTATCCGCTTTGCCCCTGCGACACTTATGTCTCAGGTAACCCTCAGGTCGCACTGGTCCAATATCTGTTCCATGATCATTTTAAAATTGTAAGTCATTTGAATCCAATCAAAAACATGTTTGTTTTTTATATTTTTCCATACATATTGAAAAAATCCAAAAAAATTATATAAGTCAAAAAATTGTAAACTTACCGACTTTACCCCATGCTGCGCTTGGTGGAAGGAAAAGATCTGGATTGCCACGAAAGTCCATCCCGGCATAGGGATAGTCATCCACAACGATGATTTGTTCTCTCTACCATTGGAAGAACTCATCATCCCAGGTGGTCCGGGGAACTTCACTTCCCCCCAATTTTTTCATCATGTCAGCCCAGCGGGAAATTCTTGGGTCTCTCGGGCTACTGATGGTAGAGATCACTCTGGGTCTTAGTACTGGAATCTTCTCGAAGGATAATGTCATCAAAATTGTACCATATCCAAAATGTTTTGTTTTTGCTTGGCGGATAGAGGTCAATTTTTGCTTCATGTTCATCAGTAGGGCTGTGCACCAATCATATATATGAGTTAAGCATTCCACTGCTATGCTCATTTGCGTCCTGGATGCCTGGTGCAGGGAAGCAGATCCCGCTACCCTGCCACTGGTAAAAAGGAGGATTTTCATGTGCAAATCCCTTAAATCTTTGATTGCAATTTGAGTTCCAACTTTCTTAGAACCCTCTACGCAATACACGTGGACATAATCTTCCATGGTGAGCCCTCCCAAAGGCTTAACGTGCAAGTCTACTGGCTCCCCCCTTCGGGAGAGTCCAGCGATAAAATATATCTCTTCCACTTTAATGCGTACAGGCATATGATCTATCATAAAGCATTCCTCTTCCGGTTCCCAATAGTTCACAAGCATTTCGAGCAACCAGACATTGCTCTTCATATTTGGCATTTTGAAAAACTTGAGTAATCCACAATTCCGAAGAATATTCAGTGATACTTGGTCCTGCATGACTTCATTGTCTATTGTGCTATGTTCATGCTCTCTCCATGATATGGTCGTCCTGCAAAATTTCAATAATTCGTTCATTAGCCATGCATTTTTTGATTTTGGGTCGCGCATACGCGACTTTCTTTGTGCACAGTCACATGTATATGTGACTTGGTCATTACCAACCCGTGTATGCGCAAACCCGTGATTTTTAGCAAGAGATTCTACGGTGAAAATTCCTAAATTTTAAATTATGAACGGACAAAATGAACAACAAGGATGGTTGATGAGCTTACCTGACAAATTCGCTGACGATTAACGGTCGGTTGCTTTTGTTTTGATGAAAGAGGCTTTTTCTCCAGAGCACTTTTTCCCAAATCAGCAATGTAACAATGAACCAAATATGAGGTAATTTGTCTATTTATGCTCAAAAAGTTGAAAATTTTCGCAAAAATTTGTTATACTTATTTTTTCGATCTATCTTAAGCTGCATAACCTGGATGTTTGGAAGTGCCCAGATTGGTATATTTTCAGGTACATTTTGACGAATTTGAGATTTCTCTCGGTTTTTGATCCATGACTATTGACCCGTCATCGCAGGTATATGATCTTCACTAGCATATAGGTTAGGGAATCCACTTTCCGTTGCATTTTGCATACTAGCCTCCATTCTAATCACTTGCCATAGGGTTGATCCCATCAGGTCATGAGTATTACACCCATTTCACTCGCCGATTATTTAGTCATGACTTGGTGGTAGAGCCTTCCTTTACATGGGCTTCCTAGTTAGTTCCTCGCTATCACTTATTGCCCATGCTGTGTTTTATGTAGGCTCGGGAGTCCTCTTTAGTCCCGCCATGACTTATGTGTTGAAGCTTCATTCTTCTTCTTCCTCACTATCATTTTTCTAGCTATTACCCTAGAGGCTCCCTGGTGTTGTTGAGTTGTACTACTCCATTGCGTATTGGCTACTTGTTTATCCTGGCCTTTAGCCGACTTCATTTGGACTCGATGTTTAAGAAAATTTTTGATCTTGACCATCTGTACAAGTTAAAGCATTGCATGCAGTTAGCTATCGTGACTTGACACCCTTTACCCATGGATGGAACATGCCTCTGAGTATCGCTTACCAGTTTCCACCACCTTGCATTGAGCATAGGATTGTTCCAATCCCAGGAACTAGTGGATATGTTTCTTGATACTCGTTGTAACCATTCTACTATAGCATTCTTTTATTCTTTTTCAGGCTTGTTATGTGAAAAAGACAAAAAAATCAAATATAACAAAAAGGGCGGGAACGGGATGTAACTTCATACTTTTATGGCAGTACAGTGTTAGGTTGTCACCCTTGAACAAAGCATATACACTTATATATCTTTCCTCCATTTGGGATGGTTTTAGTTTGACCTAGGTTCAGCCTTTACCTTGTTTCACTTGTCAATCCTCCCCCAGTTGGTTATCTCTTCCAATCATATGGAGAGTTTGTTATGCCTCCTGCATAACAAACTTATACAGTGTCACTTTTTACTTCCATGGTCATCATGTGTTGTGCTTTTATTCAAGGGAAGTCTAACCAGAGTTGGCCATTATGCGGTGTCTCTTGACTCATTATTCAGTCGGCCTTCCCGGTCTTGTCAGTATATTGTTCTATCACATCAGATGTTTTGGTATTCTGCTTGTGCTGGTTTGAGAAGGTCCCCATTGACTTCTCACTGGCGGGTTTGTCTCTTATTGACTACGACACATTGCTCTGAGAGAAAACCTAGAGCCGCACCCTGGCCCTATTTCCATCATTGATAGGTGACCTTGTGCTCAGCATTTGATCATCATTATGGGTCTTTGACTGAGTGGTTTCCCTTGTGTTCGACGTCAGCATACATTATCACACTTGGGATACGTGCAGTACCTTGATTTCCATTTGAACCTATTGTTGGATATCTCTCCTCTATGTCATCTTTCATTATTGGTTGGTTCAGAGGGTTTCTTCCGTGCGCTAGCTTCATCTTGTGCATGTCGGAAACGTACTTCGGTTTGGTTCCGTCACTCTACTTCATCCGGTTCCTTCCAAATTTTGGCCTGCGGGTTACACTCGTGCTAGACTGATGTGGGATGCCTTAATGCCTTCCTTTCAGCAGATCTTTTCCCATCGACTCTGACTCATTGCTCTGGGAATAAGGTCTAGAGTCTTTTTGTCAGTACCTTAGGGTTTGCAGTCATCAGTGGCAGACTCTTCGCTATCGACAGTGGGGATTCATCATTGCCTCTTGCTTGGTAGATTCTTCCAAGTGTTCGACTTCAACTCATTTATTCGCACTTGTTAGATTGTACTGGGGCACCTTGACACTCATTTTAATTATTGGTGGGATGTCTCACATTGGTTAACGGTATACATCATTGATCGGTAATCCAACAATTTCTCACATGGTCGACTTCAACTCATTTATTCCCATGGTGTAGAATTGTGCTGTCGAGATCGGTGAAGACCTCGGGTTGCATCAGAATTTCTCGGTTCACTGTTGGTAGTCCATTTAGTTTCTGCCAGTGATGCCATTCACCCTTATATGTTGCAGTTCAGTACAGCATCATCCTATATGTTGGCTCCCGAGTTACGTGATTGTACCGTTTATTCCACCCCTTATGATTTGGTACATGGAGATTCGGTTACTTATATGATCAGACATCCAGTTTCAACATCATTTCTCAGCTTTCTATATGTGATACTTGGACATTGATTTAGACTTATATTTCCGAGCCATGCTCAGATGATTCATTATGTACTTCCAATTCAATTATACTTGTATACATTTTGGATCTATTATGAACTTTCCATATGATGTATTTTTCTCTGAGCATGGGTATGCCCACCTCAACATGAGTTGACTCTCTGTTTTCTTTCATTGGTTTTTGGTAGGCTGAAATCTGGTGAAGTCCTCCGTTGTCCTTACGAAGTTCTTTCTATGTGCATAATACAATTTGGCCATCATGTACCCCTTCTGACCTCATATATTAGGGGGCATCTGTTATAGCATCAATTTTCACCCTCTGGTGATTCATGATTGTCTTTATGGCTTTGGGCACCCATTCCCACAGACTTGAACAAAATTCACTAAAAAATAGTGTTAAAATTCCCATACACGGGTATGCCCAGACTTTTCCGCGTATATACGCGAGTCCACATGTACTTTTCCATGTATGCCATTAAAATCATTAAAAAATATATAAAAATTCCCTATTTTCGGGCTGGGTTGATGGTTACTCCAGTAGTTCAACCACCCCAGTACATGGCCAACTGTTTCCAACTGACTGAAACTACTTTGAGGGAGTATAAAAACCCCTCATGTGCATGGCCTAAGGGAGAGAGAAATTTATAGACATTATACTCTGTTGAAATCCCAATTCAAGTCTGAATTCCTGTGCCTCCTGCACTTTCCCAGATTTATATAGGAAACCCTTCTTTCCTGGAGATGATCATCCCTTTATATGCCATCTCAAGTGCACAAGTCTTGAAAGTATCTTAGCGAGGCAAGGGCAGGACGGATCCGGACGATGGTCTGTTCGAAGATCGTGGAAGGATTCAGGTGATCTCTCCACTTTTTATATCTGTACATGCTGTTCGTAATAATGAAGAACCATCTTGTTCCTGAACCTATGTGTTAATGTTTACTTATATGTGTGAAAATATTATCATTTAAGCATTTATTATGGTTTATATAATGTTTCACATGGATTGCACTAACGTTTAGGAGAAGTATATGCTGTACAACTAGGTTTCCGTGCACGTTCTTTCTTGTTTTCCAGGTTAAGGAGGAAGAAGGGTTGCTGGGGGTTTGGACCCCGCGGGATCTACATCGAACGTAGGACTACGGGTGAGTTCTACTATCGTTGCTATCTATTTTTTTGCATTCAAGTATGGTTGTGTGTGAGTCCTTCTGAATAGCATGCCCTAATCTGTGGAGGTTTTGACCCAACAAACCTCTAGGGTGATTTTCCCCGTAACAGACCTTCCCCACTTTGATGGGTCTAGTACTATCCAGGACTTCATAAGAACATTAGAAGCTAGGACGCCCAAGGATCAATGAGTCTAGGCGATCAATATGGCACTATGCAGCACACCTACCCGATGGTGGGATACCCACAAGAAAGCATTCCCAGACTGGGAGATGTGTCGATATAGGATGGTGCTACAATTCACACCCCCTGCTGATGTGCGGACGAAGATATTCCTGGGTCCCAGAGATCCCCGTGCACATCTAAGTATATGGAAAACCAAGTGGGCCAACCGAACCCCAGACAAGTGGATCCATCTGTTTATACATGCCCTGGGCCCCATCCCCATTACTTGGTACTTAGATGTCGAATTACATCAGCAGACCCGCCATTAGGAAATATTAAAAGAGGACTTCCTTGGAACATTAAGAATCATTAGGGGAACAGAAATGCTTGATGAATCCCTACAAGACATTGATGCATTCATCTTTAAGAAGCCTCACCCTCACACTCCACCAGTCGTTCTGACATGGGAGGCCCAGATGCAAGACATAGTCAACTGCCAGAGCTTGGCGATTAATGAAGAGGAGGATAACCTTCTTTATCTCTCTGTTCCGGAATCTGAAGGGGAATGTACCGTTATTGGACCATCACTCTTAAATGTCGATATAACGCAACCTCTTCAGCTACGCGAGGTTAATATTGAGATAAAAGAACACCATAAATTGGCGAAAATTGGGGATTATTGGGACAAGGGTACTATGGGCAAAGTTGCCGAGCTACTCACAGAGTATCAGGACTTATTCCCTGCAAAGTTTTCCAAGCTCAAGGGAATTACGCAGGACCTCAGCATTATGCACATCACTCTAAAGCTAGAGGCATGACCCATCAAGAAGCGGCCCTACCGATTGAATCCTAAGTATAAACAAAAGGTCAAGGAAGAGCTGGAAAAAATGTTGACCGCAGGTATCATTGAACCAGATAAACAGTCAGATTAAATCAAACCGATGGTCGTTCAGGAGAAAAAACAAAAGGAGAAATATGTATCTATGTGGACATATGAAAACTAAACGATGCCTGCGTTCATGACCCCTTCCCTACTCCCTTCCTCGATGAAATCTTGGATAGCGTGGGTGGCCAAGAGGCCTATTCCTTCACAGATGTATTCTCGAGATACCATCAGATAATAATCACACCAGAGGATAGCAGTAAGACCACCTTTTCTGCTAAATGGGGCTCCTTCCAGTACATGGTCATGCCCTTCGGTCTTAAGAACACAGCCGCTATCTTTTCAAGGGTCGTAGTGGCCGTATTCAAAGAATTTATCCATAAGCTTCTGAAGGTTTACTTCAATGACTGGACGGTGTTTGTCTTAGTAAAAGATCATGTCTTGAACCTATGATTAATGTTGGATGCATGTCGAAAGCACCAGATCTCCTTGAATGTCAAGAAGTGCATCTTCTACATACTGTTCAGAACCTTGTTGGGTCATAGAGTCTGTCAGTAGGGTCTAATGATATATCCTGTTAAGATAGCTATAATTATCAACCTGGCAGCCCCTGCAACAGAGAAACAGCTGCGCTGCATTCTTGGTCACACAGGTTATTACTGAAAATTCATTCAAGGATATGCCTTGATCATAGCACCGATCGAACAACTGCTAAAGAAATATGTCTCCTTTTTTTGGAATGATGAATGTCAGAATAGATTTGAACTACTCAAGGAGAAGATGATTTCTACGCCCATACCGATATTCCCTGACTCGTCGAATGAATTCCATGTACATGTTGATGCATCAGGTATTGCCTTGGGTGCGATCCTTATGCAGCCTCGTGAAGGGGATATTGATCATCCTATTACCTTTACCAGTCGAAAAATTTTGGGTGCTGAACAGAATTACTCTACCACTGAATGTGAAGGACTGGCTATGGTGTATGTGCTACAAAAATATCAACACTATCTGCTGGGGGGACACTTTAAGATGTTTATAGACCATTCGGCTTTGAAATACCTGTTCAAAAAGCCTGTGTTGGGGGGGAATATTTGCTGCTGGTTATTGTTGTTTCAAGAATATGATCTTGAGATCATCGTGAAGCCTAGAAGGTTCAATGGAGGCCCGAATAATCTGTCTTGTATTGGTATAGGGGAAGAACCCACTAACTTGGATGAAGTCTTAGCTAATGCACAGTTTTTTACCATTAAAATGGTGGATGACCACTTTGCTGATATCCTTGAGTTCCTTACTATGGTTATGGCCCCTACTATGTATTCAGTGCAACAAAAAAGGGAGTTAGTTACCCGAGCAACAGACTTTACTATCATCGCAGGACAGCTATACAAGCTAGGCGCAGATTAAATACTCTGCAAATATGTATTAGAACATGAAAGACCTGTCGTCCTCGCAAAGGCCCATGAGGAAGTCGCTGGCGGACACTACGCAAGCAGGGCTATAGCGCAAAAGATTTTGAGGGCTGGCTTGTGGTGGCCTACCCTGCATTAGGATTCTTACACCTATTGTAGAACGTGTGATACCTACCAACGAACTGGCCACCCCTCACGACGTGATGATATGTCGTTACAGCCTCAAATGGCCCTACAGGCTTTCGATAAATGGGCCATTTACTTTATAGGACCCATTAATCCACCATGCAAGAAAACCGTCGCGTGCTACATTATTGCTGCCATTGACTATGTCACATGATGGGCTAAGGCACAGGCTGTAAAGGATTGTATCGCTGACACTACTGTGCACTTCATTTTTGAGCAGATTATGACCTGGTTTGGCTGCCCAAAAATCCTAATGAGTGACAGAGGTACGCATTTTTTTAACCAAATGATTCAAGCTTTGAACGATGAGTTTCGGATCAACTATGCCAAGAGTATACCATACCATCCCCAAGCCAATGGGATGATGGAAGCTTTCAACAAAAATTTGGAATAGGCATTAAGAAAGGTTTGTAATGCCAACCGTAGTGATAGGAATATTCACATCCCCTCGGTCATATGGGCTTACTGAACGACCTACAAATTGCTTACCGGTAGGACACCTTTCCGAATGGTCTATGGCAAGGAGGCCATCATGCCCATAGAATACATTGTTCCTAGCCTATGCATTGCAGCATTCACAAATATGGAAGACTCCGATATCATAGAAGAACGCCTGGCGCAACTAGTAGCATTGGAAGAAGATCGGTTTATTTCTCAGTTTCAATAGCAGGTACAAAAAGCTAGAGATAAAGCCTGGCATGATCGCCACATTCACCAGAAGACATTTGTCATAGGTGATCTTGTCTTGTTATATGACAGCCAATTTGCGAAAAATCTTGGAAAATTCCGGCAACATTGGCTTGGTCCCTGCGTTTTTCAGCAGGTTACAAACAACAGAGTGGTCTACTTAGCTACCCTGCGCAGTGACCCCCTCCCTAGTTTTCTCAATGGAGGTCAATTCAAACCATACCAGGCTATGAATCATGGGGTCACAACAGTGTCGTGACTTGGGACGAGTCACAAGATTGTGTTCGGGGACTGTTGGAACGGGGTCTCCTAACAAGCTACAAAACCAGTCCATTTTGGTTATTTTTGTTATGTTTAGTATAACGCAGGGGTTTTGGGGTGGGTCAAAGCCTCGAAAGCATTGTAATGGGGTTAAAGGCTAAACTAGGGTCCAAATACCATGGGTTGCAGACCATAGGAATTTTCAAGCTATATTGTTATAAATAGAGAGGCATTTCAGATTGTAAGAGGTAAGATTTGATGAGCTATTGATGCGATCTGTTGTGTAAGCGATCTGTTTGGGTTTTGGGGAAAAAACTCCTACTGGCTGTGTGCGCGAAGATCCTAGTCTAGCTACGTGCAGACCCTACTGCTGTGTGTGCAGGTTGGGAAGGGAATTGTAACGGTGATGAATGAATGAATATGTGGGATTATTAGATATGAATCTGAGTACTATTGAATGAGTTGATGATAGTTACTGTGTTATGCATTTTCTGTCCTTGTGCTATGAAGGTCTGTGTATTGAATGATTGGATATATTCTGCTCTAGTTATATCATGCTGCGGAAGTCTGTATATTGAAGTAAATCTAGAGTTGTTCTATTCGGGTTATGTACTATTGTGTTGATGCTATGGAAAGCATATAATTATAGATCTATTGCACATGGATGCAATTAGACACATATTTAAACCTACACATAGACGAAGTAATCTGAACAGAACGCAGCCCTGCTTGCCTTACCCTTCCTTTCTCAGGGTGCGGAAACCTGGTTCCAGCACCCACCCATACTGCTTCGGGTGAGACTGTGACCTGCATAAGTAGGTCACTGCCGAAAGGGCCAATATTATAGGGTTTTTTTTGGAAAACCTTGCACACCGGACCTGGGTTAGGACCCCTCAAGCCAACACCATGGAACTCTTTTATTATCTCATAAACAAATATCCAATTCTACCAAACCAATATTCCCTACTATGATGTGAAACATCAGGATGTATAACATAAGGAATATACTCTGAATTAATAATTACTTCAATCACTTATAAATGATAACAATAAAGCATAAAAATGGAAATCCATTATGTTTCAAAGTAATTCTAAAAATGCACACAGCTAGATAGTTACACCTAAAAACTTATTCAATCGAATTGGCATATCTAATCATTCATGGAATTTAAATGTAACTCTATATATTGACACGACAAATCAATAAATTGAAGAATTTACACAACGAAGATTATAAATCTACAAATTCACATAACATAATTGTAAATCTAAGAATTCACACAAGAAGAAACAATCATTCATATGAAAGGAAATAAAACATAGTTATACAAGACGACAATATTTCTAGTGACTTGGCCCATAGTCTCTAGAACTAACTTCCTTAAGGAAAATTCAATACAGTAGGCTAAAGTTGAGCCATTAAACTTTCATTGATATCACAGTGAGTTACAAAAAGGTCTGTAAAACTTCAAAGAATTTATGTTGTTTACCATTTAAAATTGCTGGGAATAATCAAAGATCATTTTCATTCTTCTTTCTTACTCGATTTTAGTATATATGTTAAATCGTATTTCCAATTTTGGAATGATAAAGTTATCCCGAGAATCTGAAGATTCTCAGGATTTTTTATTTAAATTACAAAATATTAAAATAACAAATCATATATTCTCATTTACCGTTTCGTGAAATTAGATGTGAATCCTCAATGAGCATGCCAAGATTAGTCCAATAATCTTCAAGAATTTGTTTTTCTCCATAATTTCAAGGGAACACTAGTTTTTCATCATATTTACCCTGTTCATAAATTTACCCAAATTATAACTTTATGATATCTAAAGCACTCAAATTAACTAATTAACAAGATGAAATACTAAGACATTATTAATTACTTGTCTAGAGCTTCTATCTCTCAAATAATTATAAACTAAACTAAAAGGACTCAAAAAATAGATATTTAACTAAAGAAACAAGGGGAAGAAACATACCAATTCCATGGCCCAAATGGAAGACAACTTGTAATTGCAACTTAACGATATGAAAAAAAGGACACATAGTTTTGTTAAACAAAAATATAATGAGTTGGGAATAACAGTGACCATACATATTCCTTGTAAAAATCAGCAACCAAAACATGTCAACAATATTGAAAAAAATACTGATTAGATAGGGATATTGAGAAAATTTGAAAGTTGATGGTAAAGGTGATTGAAGGAGGTATTTATAGACAAAAGGAAACATGACTATAGGTTGTAATGAACTGATAAAACCTACATCAACATGGAAGGAGAAAGAAATGAACACAAGATCTATAAACTAGGAAGGAAGAAGGAAACAACAATAGAACAACATCATCATGACATAGAAACTGATTTACTGCCAAGTCAAAGTTTGGAATCTGGGAGAATTAAATCAACTTATGAAAGCACATGGTTAGGATACCATGAATATTTTTCACCTTGGGAGTCTGATGCTAGAGCATTCCACTTCCAAGTCAAAATCAATTTTGAATAGAATAGTGTTCTTCCATTTACCAAGGGGGTCACTTCCCTACATGTGTGAAATTAGTTGATTTTATATGTGTTCCTAATTTTCTATAATAGTGTACATAATTGATTTAAGTGAGGATTAATATTATCATATCTTCTCTAATTGATATATGTCAAGATTATTTGGGAGAGTTAGAGATATTTCAGATTTAATTGTATTTCTGAGAGGATTTTATGGATCTAGATCTAGAGATAGGGTTTTGTTGATAAAATTATGAATATGAACTAATTCTGATTCAAAATTTATTTTTGTATATATTTTGTAAGACAAAAATGAATATTTGTTGACAAGGGGAATAGGGAGAGTATTTTGAGAGCTAAAATTTTTGAAAGAGGGATAAATGATGTATTTCTGGCCAAAGGCCTTTTGTAAATTATTGCACACAATATACGAGACTCTGTTTGAGTGTATGAACCCAAAATGCCAAGCCTTTATTTAATACTTTCAAGCCTGACATAATATATATATATATATATATATATATATATATATATATATATATATATATATATATATATATATATATATATATATATATATATATTATGGTTGCAGAATTCAAATTCAAGGATGGAGAGCATCCAAAGAAAGAACATTTGAATCATTATAAAGGAAACATAATCCTTATATTGCATTGATCATTTTTTCCATTGAGTGATGAATGATTCAGATTCCACAATAAATTCTAGATGGAGCAAACCTATGTTAATATGTGACAAAGGTATGAGCTTGTACTAAGCAAGGTTTCTTTAAAATACTAAAGGTCAGATTTGCACAAGAATATGGCATAACGGACGACACAATGAAATTTTACAGGTCGAGAACCAATACACAAGATCCACAAAAGAGTTGGAGGCCAAAAAAACAAGTCATTGGCAGAAAAAATGCAAATGAGTGTTGAACACTAGTGAAGCCCAAATACATAGGTAAGTGAACAAACACTTAATATTTTTAAAAAGGGAAAAGAGGAAATTGTTAACTAAAAGGTTGAGAGACAAAACCCTCAGAAAAGTGTCAAGCGACAACATCAAGTTGAAGGCCTTAGCCTAAAAGGATCAAAGGAGCGCATAAATAAAATACGTGTGTGATGAGGACCAAGCTTACATGGAGTAGTGGGTCCCACCCGAAGGTCTTATTACCTGATGACCTTTTGTGATATATATCCAAAGAGCTAGGATTTAAATAACGGGCTAGAGAATTTAGATGCAGGTTCCACTTAGATTTTCCATCACGACGAGGTTTTTGTGAATACCCTTTCCTTACATTGGACTTGAGTGAGCATGATTATGTGGAGCTAATGACATAGTGGAATCAGGAGATACTGCCATGTAGGAATAAAGAGTGGGCCACACCAAGGCTTTTGAAGCTCGAGACCTTTATTAATTTCTAAAAGGAAAAGGAGTGGAAAGAACTAATGGGCTCATGTTGCAAGGGCAAGGCAAAGGCTAATAAGTAGAGAAGGCATGGTATATTTTGTGAAATAGTGGGCCAACTTGAAAATTAACAAGCATGGAAGTTTTAAAGACTAGAAGGTTGATCTAGATTTATGAAGGGATGAAATGAAATATAGATATTGTTGGATATGTGAAGCTGGGTTACACTTTTGTGAGAATCAGGGGAGGAAATTATTTTTTCTACAATAGTTCGGCCAAACTTTATGAGATAGTTTCGCCAAACTCGTTCTTCCGTTTAGATTGACAGCACATTGACGGCGTGAGCATACAAAATTTTTTCCTGAGATTGAAAAACCAGAAACACAAGTTCGGCTGAACTAAAATTTCGGCCAAAATTTTACTCTTAAAATATTTAGGCCGAACTACCTTTTATAAATATATCACCTGCAAAATTCATTTGTTTCCCGCGTCTGTGTTTCATTGTTTCTTCGCGGGATTTTTTGTTGTTGTTCTGTTCGGTGATCTGTTGCAGCGTTGCTGCTGGTCTGGGGCTGCTTTCATCTGCTCTATTGGTGATTATCTTTGGTGACGTCAAGTGAGCAAACTACCAGGTAACTTCCATTTCTGCTCTCCTATTCTTGATTTTACCTCGGAGGATCTTCGCTGTAGCTTTGATTATTTTCTTTATGGTAGGTGGACTTATCGATTGTAAACTATCCTCAAGGATATTCTTTCTTAACTGCCTTAGTGATAGAAAATTCATTTAAGAGGTTTAGACCTCACCCGTTAACCCCATTACTAGAGTTGATGCTCTACTACATAGAAATGCAGTATCTTATGTATAGATCCTATATAAATGTATTTCTATGTTTTGCACTATGGTAAGAGAAAGGCAAGTTGAAAGTGCCAGACCCCATTTAGTGGATTCAAGGATCTTCTTTATTGCTTAGGTAATCAATGAAATGAAATAGCTTCAAGAGAGCATTTCATTGTCCATAAAGGTTGGGTCCTGCTTGTAAAACACTCATTCTTTTCATCTTTAGAGATGGTAAATCCAGCTGGTGAATGTGCTATCTGAAGTCCATGACTAATGCTTTGATATTGCCTTATGACATGCTTTCTCGAGTTCTTGCCTACACGAGGAAGACATGTTGAAAGTGCCAGACCCCATTTAGTGGATCCAGGGATGCTCTTTATTTCTTAGGTAATCAATGAAATGAAATAGCTTCAAGAGAGCATTTCGTTGTCCATAAAGGTTGGGTCCTGCTTGTGAAACACTCGTTTTTTTCATCTTTAGAGCTGGTAAATCTAGCTCGTGAATGTGTTTTCTGAAGCCCGTGACTAATTATTTGATATTTCGTTATGACTTGCTTTCTCAAGTGATTTCATACACGAGGAAGGCTAGGGGAATAGGACTAGCTTTTATACAATTATGGATATGGGAGACGTAGAGCATGAATAACCAAACTAAGGTGGTAGGACCCATTATAACCCCAAAAAAAGCGATAAATTGATAGATCTTGTGAGCACTACACACCACCCTTTCTCTCGCGAATTTATGTTGGATGCCTAAGTCAGTCCCACATTTTTGAGGGCACTGTTGAAAAAATAACCTTATTGAAACGAAAAAAACCTCGTCGAAAAATAAAATTTCCACTTTGTGACCTCTCTTAAATCACAAGTTCTAGGGAACAACTGCTTCTCGGTCTCCTCTTCCAGTTCTCCACCACTTGGTGGCTGCCACCTTGCTAGTAGAAGCCTCAGTGGACTACTGTGCACTCTTTTTATGATTTAAATTTCATTATCTTTTGCTGTAAGGTGTATGTTGAATTTTTGTAGTATGATATGCATTCGGTTGCTGCAATTATTACTGTTCCTATGGATCCATCAATTTCATCTGCTCTAGCTAATTCTCGCCAAGTGCATGGAAGTTTACCACCACTTTTAAGCTTATGCCATTACTGAGCCTTCTCTCGATTCCTCAACGCTAGAATGATTGAACTAGAATGATCTACTGCTGTAATGTGACTACATATTGTCTTTTCTGCTATTGTAATGTATTTCTGTATGAGACAAAATCTAATATTTTGTAATGTAGTCCTACATATTGTCTTTTATATGTGAATACCTATTGTCTTTTATACCGCTGTAATGTATTTCTGTATGAGACAGAATCTGATCTTTTATACTTGATAACCTATTATGGGTATATCAAGAGGATTTTGTATATGAATTGTTATCAATATATAAAATAGGGTTTTTTATCCTTTGAAAAAAGAGTTGAAATCATTCTAAATTCACATATGTTCAGTGGTGCCACTGTTTCACTTCCAATATTATGTTTCTTACCTTGATGAACAGGTGGAACTCTGCTGGGAAGCCTCTCTATTTTTTGACTCTTTGCTCATATTGTCAAAGGCTGTTATATGTTATATGGGCTAGACTGTATAGTTATTAGACTACATAGCTTCATATAGAACTTGCAAATAGTATTATGGAAACCAAACATAATAATGACATCACAACTTGCTAATAGAGTGATGGAAATGTGAACTTGCAAATAGTATGATGGAAATGTGGATCTCATGACTCTTCGTGATTAATGCTTCTAGAAACCGAACATAATAATGTATTAGGACATGCTCCTTTAACTTGCAAATAGTATTGTCGAAATGTGGATCTCATGACTCTTCATGATTAATTCTTCTAGAAAAAAAACATAATTTAATGTATTAGGACATGCTCCTTTAGGCTTGGTGGAATTACCTTTGCTTTTTATTTTTCTCTTACACACACACACATATATATATATGAAGAGATGATCCCATCTTCTTTTTTATTCATAGATCAAATTTCATTTAGATACAAGATTTATCATAATTTACAATGTTTCCTTCCATATTATTCATAATTTTTTTCATTAAAAAATGAACCCTTTAAATGATGAACCTAGTTAATGCTTATTCTTCATGAAGAAGACTACTTGATCTTTCAATTTGAATTTTATGATGGTCCTTTTTTATCTTTCTTGACTACTTCAAATTATTGACACAATCATATGCTTCTTGTTACTCTTTTTATTCTTTCCTTACATTGTATTCTCCCCCTTAGATATTGTGTACTCTCCCACATAGATATTGCACTCAATGTTGATGGTCCTTTGTTATCTTTCTTGACTACTTCAAATTATCAAATTATTGACACAATCATATAGATATTGCACTAAATTTTGATGGTCCTTTGTTATCTTTCTGTACTTCAAATTATTGGCACTTGATCATATAGATATCATATAGATATTTCACTCAATTTTGATGGTCCTTTATTATCTTTCTTGACTACTTCAAATTATTGAAACTCTATCATATAGATATTGCACTGAATTTTGATGGTCCTTTGTTATATTTCTTGATTACTTCAAATTATTGACACAATCATATGCTTTTTGTTACTCTTTTTATTCCTTCCTTGTATCTATTCTCCCCCTTATATATTATGTACTCTCCTACATAGATATTGCACTCAATTTCATAGGCTCTTCTTTTGAAGTCAAATATATTGTATTCTCCCCCTTAGATATTGTGTACTCTCCCACATAGATAATACACTCAATTTCATATGCTCTTCTTTTGAAGTCAAATAAGTGACAATAATTTACAAGAACTATCCCTAATTTTTTTCTGACATGTTCAAATGGTTCTTTAACAAGATAATTTACAAGAACTATTCCTAATTTGTTTCTCACACATATTCAAATGCTTCTTTAACAAGACGCTTTATGGGTATGTATTCCATCTTCACTATTTTCTCAAAGACTTGTTGTGTGAGGAAGTGGTACTTTATGATGATATGTAAATAGTGATTGAAGGAAGTAGAATATTTTATTTTTGAAATTATTAATACACTTCTATTGAAACATTTAATATAAATATAGATTTACCTTAATATCTAGTAGAGCCCATTTCATCCAAAACACTTAAAGAAATTTACCTTACCTTAATATCTTGTAGAGCCCATTTCATCCAAAACACTCAAAAAGAAATTTACCTTACCTTAATATCTTGCAGACCCCATTTCATCCAAAACACTAAAGAAGAAGTAACTACTATGTAAATTCCACTTCTACTCACTCAAAAAGAAATTTACCCTAATATCTTGTAGAGCCCATTTCATCCAAAACACTCAAAAAGTAGTAACTACTATGTATTCCACGTCTACTCTAGATAGAGAAAGTAACGACTCTTTCTTGCTTAACCATTAAACCAAAGACTCTTATAAGTAGAATTATACATTGTCCACTTGTACTTTTCACAAGCCGAGTTGAATCTCTATATGTTGTGAATGTAAATTTCTTAACTTCTATAAGTTTTATAGGCAGAGTCTATAAAGGGCCAGGTAGCCTCTCGATCTCATATTTTACGGAAGGTGACATATCTAGTAAATGCCACTATAGTCAATCTCTGGAATAGATCTAAATAAAAGTTCTTCATTTTAATCTCCATAAAATACAACCTCTTTAAGGTAAACTGTTTACATGCACGTCATTTCTCCCACAAACTAAAGAATTCCTCCCATTAATTTTAGATGTGAATTCTACCATAAAATTTTTAAGTAAAACTTTAAGATAAACCATGCACATGCCATTTGCAATAAATTTCAATTTAATATCTAAATTCACATATGTTTAGTGGTGTCATTGTTTCACTTATGACATTATGTTGCTTACCATGATGAACAGGTGGAACTCTACTGGGAGGACTCTCTATTTTTTGACTCTTTGCTCATACTGTCAAAGGCCGTTGTATGTTATATGGGCTAGACTGTATAGTTATTAGACTACATATATTCATATAGAACTTGCAAACAGTAGGATGGAAACCAAACATAATAATGTATTAGGACATCACAACTTGCTAATTAGTTATTAGACTACATATATTCATATAGAACTTGCAAATAGCATGATGGAAATGTGAACTAATTAGTTGTTAGACTACATATCTTCATATAGAACTTGCAAATAGCATGATGGAAATGTGAAATTGGAAATAGTATGATGGAAATGTGGATCTCAAAGAAAAGTCATGATTAATGATTCTAGAAACCAAACATAATAATGTATTAGGACATGCTCCTTTAACTTGAAAATAGTATGGTCGAAATGTGGATCTCATGACTCTTCATGATTAATGCTTCTAGAAAACAAACATAATTTAATGTATTAGGAAATGCTCCTTTAGGCTTGGTGGAATTACCTTTTCTTTCATTATTAATGCTTCTAGAAACCAAACATAATTTAATGTATTAGGACATAATTTAATGTATTAGGACATGCTCCTTTAGGCTTGGTGGAATTACCTTTGCTTTTTATTTCTCTCTTACACACACACACATATATATGAAGAGATGATCCAATTTTATTTTTTATTCATAGATCGAATGTCCTTTAAATACAAGATTTATCATAATGTACAATGATTCATTCCATATCATTCATAAATTTTTTCATTAAAAAATGAACCCTTTAAATGATGAGCCTAGTTCATGCTTATTCTTCATGAGGAAGACTACTTCATCTTTTAATTTGAATTTTATGATGGTCCTTTGTTATCTTTCGTGACTACTTCAAATTATTGAAACTTGATTGAATATAGATATCATATAGATATTGCACTCAATTTTGGTGGTCCTTTGTTATATTTCTTGACTAATTCAAATTATTGACACTTGATCATATAGATATTGCACTCAATTTCATAGGCTCTTCTTTTGAAGTCAAATATATTGTATTCTCCCCCTTAGATATTGTGTCTATACCACATAGATATTGCACTCAATTTCATAGGCTATTTTTTTGAAGTCAAATAAGTGACAATAATTTACAGGAACTATCCCTAATTTGTTTCTCACATGTTCAAATGGTTCTCTAACAAGATAATTTACAAGAACTATTCCTAATTTGTTTCTCACATATTCAAATGCTTCTCTAACAAGAGGCTTTGTGGGTATGTATTCCATCTTCATTATTTTCTCAAAGACTTGTTGTGTGAGGAAGTGGTACATTATGGTGATATGTAAATCACTCACGATATGTAAATAGTGATTGAAGGAAGTAGAATATTTTATTTTTGAAATTATTATTACACTTCTATTGAAACACTTAATAGATATATAGATTTACCTTAATTTCTTGTAGAGCCCATTCCAGTGATCCCCTTACGAGGTAGTGTTGCCATCAATGCCTCCAACATGCCTTAAACGGTCCTCTATGGCCCTCTCAGGTAAAAGCCTATTGATTCCACCCCTCAAGTTAGGTCAACTATCCAGTAGGATATGCCCTTCAGGAGGTCACCATAATTTTAACAGTTGGCGATGCCTTCAAGTTAGGTCACTAGTCTCAACGGCACAGCCCTCAGGAGGTAAGTGGACTCCGTGTAGCACACCCCCGTGGAGAGGAGGGGCCATTAGCATATCATTGAAGGCCTTACTGCCTCCTTATAGCTACACTTAGAGATCCTATGGTCCATCCAACCATTAGGATAATAAGTCTATCTGCCCCCTTAAGGGGGTATATAAGGTCCTTTAGCATGTCATGGAAGGCCCTCCCGTTACTGATGGGAGCTTATGACATCATATGGCCATTCAAGGTCCTTGCAGTTGATTAATGTGATGATATTATCTGATTATTATCAATCATATCAGGACATATCACCCATATGATGGGACCCCATGCCCTTATAGGGCCATTACTGATGGGACCCCATGCCCTCATATGGCCATATAACCATATGTATGGAACCCTATGCCCTTATAGGGCCATTAAGGATCAACCATAGGAAGGAATGGGTGGAACCCGTCCTAAAGAATCTACAACCAACAATTTAAGATCATTAAACCAAAGGTTTAAGGATGAAGGACAACCAAAGGTTGAAGGATCAACCATAGGAAGGAATGGGTGGAACCCATCCTAAAGGATCTACAAACTTCGGTTGAAGATCATTAAACCAAAGGTTTAAGGATGAAGGACAACCGAAGGTTGAAGGATCTATAACCAACGATTGAAGATAATTAAACCAAAGGTTTAAGGATGAAGGACAACCAAAGGTTGAAGGATCAACCATAGGAAGGAATGGGTGGAACCTGTCCTAAAATATCTACAACCAACGGTTGAAGATCATTAAACCAAAGGTTTAAGGAAGGTTGGGCTTGCCCAATGAGTAAGGTCAAGGACCTTTGCATTAAACCAAAGGTTGAAGGATGAAGGTCCCTTGACCTTCAAAGTACAACCAAAGGTTGAAAGTACAACCAACCAAAGGTTGAACCCATAACAACAACCAAAGGTTGAAGGATCTACAACCTTCGGTTGAAGATCATTAAACCAAAGGTTTAAGGATGAAGGACAACGAAAGGTTGAAGGATCTACAACCAACGGTTGAAGATCATTAAACCAAAGGTTTAAGGAAAGATCAACCAAAGGTTGAAGGATCTACAACCTCCAGTTGCAAGATGAAGGTCAAGGACCTTCAAAGTACAACCAAAGGTTGAAGATCATTAAACCGAAGGTTTAATAATACAACCTTGAGTGATTCCACGGGTCCTCTACACCCTTCACATGGTAAAATTGGGATAGGTAGTGTTTATTTCTACAAGTTTTATAGGCAGAGTCTGTAAAAGGCCAGGTAGCCTCTGAATCTCATCTTTTATGAAAGGTGACATATCTAGTAAATGCCCCTACAGTCAATCTCTGGAATGGATCTAAATAGAAGTTCTTTATTTTAATATCCATAAAAGACAATCACTTTAAGGTAAATTGTGTACATGTGTCATTTCTCCCACAAACTAAAGGCTTCCTCTAATATTCATAAAACACAACCACTTTAAGGTAAACTGTGTACATGTGTCATTTCTCCCACAAACTAAAGGCTTCCTCCCATTAATTTTAGATGTGAACTCTACCATAAACTTTTTAAGTCAAAATTTAAGATAAAAAATGCACATGTCATTTACCTCATGATCTTGTGTCATTTTTCTCATGCATTTGCAATAAATGTCGATTTAATATATATATTTTTATTTAATTTGTTTTTTTTTAGGGATAAGAAAACCATTAAATATGGTTGAAAAATGGAAATTATGCATAGAAGTTTCTTGCTATCCCAATCCAGGGAAAGCAGTGATTACATATGTGCTTTCCAATATTGCAACTAGCAAAGTCGTCCAAAGGAAAATTAATATACCGAGAAGAACAACAAACAACGAGGCATATTATATTGGATTGATAGAAGGCTTGGGAACAACGATGGAGTATGGATCAAATGGAATTGTAGTTTTCACCAATTATGAACTTGTGTGCAACCAGATGAATGGCGTGTGCCAAGTTAAGAAGGAGAGGCTAAAAGAACTGCATGGAATAGCAAACAATATTGTTAGCCAATTTCAATTTTTTAGTATAAGGCATTGTACAAATGTGAATAAGATGTCTACTGATCTATTGTGTGGGGCAATGCCAATTCATGATTCATCTATCAAAGATGAATTAGAATTATATAGAGCAATGCCAATGCAAGATTCATCTCTCAAAGATGAATTGGTTTTGAGATTCTCTTCTTCAAAAATTCAAGATTCATCTCTCAAAGATGAATTAGTGTTGAAACACTCTCCTTCAAAATTTATTGATGGACATTGTAACATATCTTGGATATGTGTGTGTTGTGTATTTATAAATGCGTCTTTTTTAATGACCATGTGTTTTTTTCAATTATATACCAAGTGTACTCCCACCACACCATGTAAAGCGCAACTTGGTGAACTTCACATTTGCAACAAGTGGTGAACTTCACATTTTTATAAAATTAAAATGCGGGGACTTCAACAAATTTTTGTTTAAATAGAGTTTTTTTAAATGCATTTTCACTTCTTTTTTAATTACCATGTGTTTTTTTCAATTTTATACCAAGTGTGCTCCCACCATATAAAGCGCAATTTGGTGAACTTATCATTTTTATAAAAAAAAATTGCTTAAATTGAGTTTCACACATCAATTAGTGCTTTGAAAGTTGTGTTCTACATAATTTGTGTACACTAAATTACATTAATTTTCTAAAATTTATTTTGCGTAAATGTCCACCAATAGATATATATATATATCATGGAGAATGAACGATGAATATCAACAAAATCCCAGATGGGGGATCATGGATCGGAGGATGTTCATGGTATTTAAATATAATCTTAAATCTCCATACATGTGTGTACATATGGAATTGATTTTTTATTAACTTTGTGAGTTAAATTAGTTGTTAATAAGTTTCATTTTTTATTTTTTAGGAGCTAAGAGGAGAAGGGTCTCTACTCCATCCATGGAGCGTGCCCATGGTTCACCCAGTTGTGGTATGGTTCACGCAATTTAATTAATGAATATGTATATGTATTTATATGTACACATGAATGTATTTTTCAATTGATTATAAATTCGTATTTGTTTATGAAGCTTCTCTCTCGTCTCGAGAGGTTGGTGGTGGTTCAAATCCCCTTAGAGAGCCATTAATGAGTGGTAGTAAGTTGCATGAAGGGGGTGATATTTATTCCCCCAAAGGCCAATCAACAGCTGGTGGTGCTGGTTCTCAGCAGGGTCGTTCTGGGTCTCAACAATTTCATGTTGGAGAAGATGCTAACCAACCACGTCAAGGTTGCCATCAATTTCAATATTTTTTTCATTGAATTTTTATAATTTTTTTTACGTGTTTTTTCTAATATACGAAATTTTATATATCTTGATGCAGAGGCCGAAAATGTTCCAAATATTGGTCAAAATAGACGCAGGGCAGAACAATACATCCAAGAAGAAGGTTGTCTACCCAGCACAACTTATCTGGCCGACATTTTTGATATACCATGGGAAACAAACATGGCGCAATGCACCTTACAAAGGTGTGAAAAACTTCATGCAAAATTGCGGAGGGATCTCTTGGCTTTGACTCTACCTGCTGAGAGTCGACAAAGCCTCGAAATAGTTACACATTCATTGGGCGAACTTGTAAATGTGTACAAAACTCTTGGGCCAACGACTGATACATTTGTAGAAGTGATGAGAAAGAGAAAGGAAATAGTAATGGGTCCAGATAACTGGGAGGATGTAAAACGAAGAGTTACAAAAGATATGGTGAAGTCAATGTTTAATTTCAAGGAAGGGCCAAAAAGAAAAATGCTGAAGGTGCAATATTTCAAGCACCCAAATATAGCTCACTATTTGTATGATAGGCACCTTGCGGCCTATGGAAGGCTCCCATGGAATGACAAGGTTCCTTTTTATTTTGCACAATTTTTTTACGCAATTTTTTTTTGGATATGAAACCCAAATACAATGACCTTCCGTCAGAATTTTTTGGTCCGGGGAAAGGTTGATTGTATGACCGTAAGGGTGCTAAGCGAGATGTGGAGTTGCCTCGCCCTGAGCCACTATTGGTGAGTCGACCTTTTTGGGTCAAAAATCTATGGTTAGAGATGGATGCGACTTCTCAAATAAGTCGAGAAGTAAGGGATGTCATGATCGACAACGTTTACAGCAGATTGGGTGGAGTCGATGTTTGTCTAAATCGACAAAGAGCACACCAAAATGCATGTGCCAATTTTGTGTATTGTACAGATGAAGAGATTGACAACATGAATGTTGAAGATCTACGAATATATGCAAAAAATTGTTGCAATGGTTTTCAAGACCTAATTATTCATGAGAAAGAGGGCACGGGAACAGTATGTGTTAATGACTTTAGGGTTTGAAATTGTTTTAACATACATATACATGTGTACAATTTGTAATAAATACATATGTATGTACATGTATACATTTATATGTATGTACATTAATTTAAAAAAAATGTATCATTATATGTTAAAACACCATTTGCAATTGTCACGCATGATGCATGACGAAAATGTTAATATCACGTTTGAGGCCTATGGTTCAAACAATGCAGATGGGTCTCACCATCAAGATATGTTGGCAAATGTTAGTGTTTTTTAAGTGATATTTTAAAATAAATAATTGTGCACACATGTACATGCATGTATATATAATGATAAAATGTTCTAACAGATTCCGATTCTGTCCGATGTTTTTGGGATGGCGGTACCTTCTTCTTCCTTGGGAGATGTACCTTCTACTTCCTTAGGAGATGAGCCACAAGTATGGACAATTTTTCACTTTTAAAATTTATGTTTATATATATATTACACCTCAAAAAGTTCCATTAAAAATTGATATATATATATATATATCTTGAGTTATTTTAAATTTTTTGAATTTAGGTTCCTATAGTAGATTTCTTTAATCCACGGACTCTAGCGAGAGAGATAGGAACATCCACAACATTTCAACCATTTGAACAAGTTGTCTAATTTTTTTTTTTAATATTATTGAAAATAAGTTTATATATGTACACGTGCATTTTCATTTGAAATTTTTTAATATATATATATATATATTTAACAATACAGGTATATTGTACAGTTTACCGTTGCAGATGTTCCCATGGGGGCGGAACTTGTTGCAAGTTATCAAATGGAGAGGGAACCTCATGAGGTATTGCATGATTTTTTTTTTTATATTTTGTTTTTTACATGAAGTTCTATATATATTCTCACTCATTTTTAAAACATCAAATTTTAATGTTCAAGTACATGTGCATTGTGTATGTAGGTTTCCCATGCTTCACATGATAGTGCGCAGATTGAGACCCTGATAGGAAAGACGCTAGATCCATCTCTATTTGATGGACATGATTTGTAGATTTGATTTCAAGATTTAGATAGTCTTAAATTTTCTTTTTTATATATTATCTAGATGCACTGTCATATATATCTATATATATATATATATATATATATATATATATCTTGATACAGTTTGATACTTGTGAGATCTACAATTTTTGGACATATTTTATTACAGTGTTAATATAATTTGTTTTGTTCCAAAAAGTTAATTTTTGGATGGTTTTAGTACTTTTGGCATGTGAATGTGAAGTAATGTTGTTGTATAATTTGTTCGGTTTTCAAAACTTTTAAGTTTTGGATAATTGAACTACTAGTAATGTTGTCATCTATAAATTAATGTTGTCATCTGAACTACATTTGGCATGTTATGTAATGATGTGTTATAATTTGTTTTGTTTTTAAAATTTAAGTTTTGGATGCTTGAAGTACATTTGGCATGTGAAGTAATGTTGTGATCTATAATTTTTTGCTAAATTAAAAGTTAATTTTTGGATGGTTTCAATCTACATTTTGCATGTGATATAATGTTAAATGTTTTTATTGGATAGTTGAACTATAATTGGCATGGCATGTGAAGTAATGTTGCACGATATATAATCAAAAAGTTCTTAAAACTTAAGTTTTGGATGGTTTCAATCGACATTTGGTACATGTGATATAATATTAAATGTTTTTATTGGATAGTTGAACTACAATTGGATGGCATGTCAGGTAATGTTGTGATATAATCAAAAAAAAATTAAAACCCAAGTTTTGGATGGTTGAAGTACCTTAATCATGTGAAGTAATGTTGTGATATAATCAAAAAGTTTTTCAAAATAAGTTTTGGATACCATTTTAATCTACATTTAATGTAAATCCATTTAATTTCGATTTAATGTTAAATGTTTTAAATGAAAATCCCTTTAATTTTTATTTAATGTTAAATGTATTAAATGTTTTGATATAATGTAAATGTTTTGATCCAAGTTTTTGATGGTTTCAATCTACATTTGGCCTATGGAAGACCCCATATGTAGAAAAAGAATGCGTTACAGAAGGGGAGGTGGGGGTAGGGATGGAGGGGACAAGAGTGCTGGCTGTCACCCTCCTCTTTCCATCCATGACATAGGTAGTGACCCTCCTCTAGCAGGCAATGAAGCACAATTTCACTTCACCAGCGCTATGGTCAGACTGCCAATTACAGCGACCATTTCCATCTCTTTTAAGGAGGAGCCGTAAGATGAAGGTGCTTCTAGTTCCAGGAATCAGTGGAGAAAGTCCACCATCCCAGCCCATCAGCGCCAGGACACTAGGAAGTCGGCAGCTCTTCCAGTCAAATCCAGCTCGACGAGCTCCATCAACAATGGCGCAAGCAGTGACAACTCCTCCCAGCACTCCAAGGGAATATATGATGATCCGGAAGACTACAATTTTCCAATTGTGGAGGAGAATCCTCCTACACACATCGATGGCTATCCTAATGTCAGGTCCTCTTTAGCTTTTTCCCAGTTGTGGGCAGCCCCTTTTCTATTTTTTTTATTCAGACCCCCTCTGGTGTTGGCTAGTTAGGCAACCCAGGAGATGGGTCTCACTATGTACATTATGTTCATTACAGGTATATATATGTAAATCCTTTAATTTTGATTTAATGTTAAATGTTAAATGCTTTGATATAATGTTAAATGCTTTGATCTAAGTTTTGGATGGTTTCAATCTACATTTGGTCCAGATGGAAGACTCCCATGTGAGCTATTGTTTTGATTGAATAAAAAAGAGTAAAGAAGTATTTGTATATGTAAATCCATTTAATTTTGATTTAATGTTAAATGTTAAATGTTTCAAGATATAATATGTTAAATTTTTTTATTTAAGTTTTAGATGGTTTGAATCTACATTTGGTCTAGATGGAAGACTCCCATGTGAAGTATTGTTTGGATTTAATCAAAAAGAGTAAAGAAGTAGTTATATGTAAATATCTTTAATTTTGATTTAAAGTTAGATGTTAAATGTTTTGATCTAAGTTTTGGATGGTTTCAATCTACGTTTGGCTTATATAGAAGACTCCTGTGTGACTTGTATTGTTTTGATTTAATCAAAAAGTTTTTAAAACTTAAGTTTTGAATGGTTGAAGTACATTTAGAATCTTAAGTTTGCTTTTGATCTCTACATAGTCTTGTTTGAGTGAAAAAAATTTCAATAGGAAGAACATAGCTTTTCAATGCAACTAACCATGTATCAATTGAGCTCTAATTGAAAAAAGAGTTTAAAGAAGTAGATATATGTAAATTATCCCTTTAATTTTGATTGGAAATATAAGAAGTACATATATGTTTGTTGAATTTGGGTCAATGTCATTAATGCACTCAAATAGGTAGCCTTGTTGATTTATAAATTGGTAAATTGATGACATTCAGTTAATTGGATTCTAGAACATAGAACATATCTGACCATTGGACAAACAAATTTTGTACTAGATTTTCAATTAGGAATAGAGATGTGGGTCAAATCCCACCAAAAGTCGGAGAAGTGATCCGAGTCTCTTGTCTGAAAGGAATATTCATACAAAACTATATTGTGGATGATTTATTTAAATTGTGGATACTTTTTACCAAAAAATCCCACAAGAAAAATTGGGCACATTCAATTCGTGTACATATATCTAGTACGTGCAACATTTTTCATCAACGCACATAGTAAAACTACTTGAACAATTAATTGCATTCTAGAACATATATATATATATATATATATATATATATATATATATATATATAACATTTTTCATCAATGCACATGTATAGAAAAGCTACTTTCAGTTGATACTAGAGCACGTGCTTGTACCAAAACAATTTGTACATGTGCAAACACTTGCACAAATAACATAAGCAGCTCAATTTTTAGTTGAGTACTGGAAGTTATAAAACATATTTAATCCAAAGAGAATAAATTTTTGGGCAATTCAATCAAAAAAATTCCAATGGAATGCCATCTTCAATAATCCGTTCATGATCGGATTTTGACATTTTCCATTTCTTAATTTTCGTTTTTCTCTTTGATTGAACCTCTATCAACTTTATGCATGCTGCACACACCAAGTGACTATATTGACAACTTATGGAATCAGGTTCATAGTCTTCAAAGTAAACAAAGTCCCCACTTTGATTAGTTTGTTTGAAAAAATAACCTTTCAGTATAATAGATCCTCTGTCATATTGAAATCCATGATCATTATAGTTTTCTAATAATTTCATTTTTTGTTCAGTGCAACGCATCAAATAATACTTAACATTTTCATCGTTGTCAATAGGTGCAATTATAGCAAAAAAATATCCTGCATAATAAAACAAACTTTAAACAAAATTATACATATTTAAATTTATTTCTAGATCTTTAAATCATTAGAAAGAAATTCAAATGTTACCTTCTCTAACAAGATCAGAAACTCGATCACCATCGGATGATATTGTAGTTTCCTCTGATTGCATTTCTTCAAACATTGCAACAGACATTTTTCCCTTTGTATTTAGCTCTGTATGTTTCCAATCGTTCACATACATTTTGTTTTCATAAACGTCATTGGATTTTGTGTTGTCTATGCAAACATCACAAAAACAAGAATATTTTCTTTTATCCAATGCAAACACATTTCTGGACGACTTTGTTTGAATTGAATGCAATTTTCGAGTCTCTTTTATTGTTTCAACATCATTTCCAATTGATCTATCTACGTCTTCGATTCCAATATGCCAGAAAAACCTTTATATGGAAAATTAGAAGAAGAATTTGTAAATATGATATCAAAATACAATCAAAGATAATCATTGCATGATAAATGTACAATGTTTAAAATTAAATTTCCAATATAAATTAAATTGAATGTACCTTCGCACTTCTCTTGATGGGTTTCTCTCATGGCTTAGAGCAGCGATGCACCATTGAACAACTTCTTGAGCATTCACAAGTCGGCTTGCAGAGTGGTTCATTTGATATCTTCGAAGTACTCGTTTTATGCATGCCCCTGCACCGTCATGTTCTCCTTTTCCATGGCCAATCTCAAAGAAATTCCAACAATGTTTAATGCAGGTTTTCTTATGATCTTACGCATCTGTCTGACCATATCCAATGTTCATTGAATGTTATTCCACAATTTTTCAAGGAATCATAAATTTTTCCAAAACAATGTTGTACAAAATATGTATCATGTGTACGATCGTCACTGATATAAAAGTGATATTATTTAATGATATGTCGATTTTCACTGGTGCTTTCTATATGATCGACGTTTTGTTCAGCATGTCTATATAGAATATGGACAAGCATGGAGACTTGGTCAGAATGATAGTATTCACTCTGAATTTCTTTTTGTGGAACAAATGTGTAGTTTTCTACAAAATCAATTACTGACAAAATGGTCCCTGGTGGAAAAACTTCACGAGATTTTTTGAATTGCAAGTCTTGCCATCGAGCTCTATGGGAATGCTTGGTGTATTTGTAAATTTTTGCCTCAAACTTTCTCAAAAATTCTATTAGAAAAATTTCGTCTTCTAGTAATTCAATTATTTTAACACTATTTGCACCTTGAATCGATGTATCGATATATTCATATATCTTCCATTTCACTTTCATGTTGGACAATGATTGATCATTTATATCAATACGATATTTGTTTTGAAATTTAGTCAAATTTCCACAATCATCGCATTTTTTACCACCAACACATTTCTTTTTGTAAAATAGTTCATCGCTTTCTCTTTCACATAGAATTTGAGATATGAATTCACGGATAGTGGAAAGAGGAGGTGAATCCTTCCATAATGTTCTACCGAAATCAAGGAATGTGTCATAATATAACTCAAATTCCACATGATAATGGCAACAACAAGTGTCGCGTACGGTGATAGGTTTTACATACCATGGTTTTTGTTGAACAAAAGCATTGATTGAAACATGAATTTGACGATTCTCTTCTTTGAACTTGTTGAATAACTCTATCTGAGTGGTTTCCAAGAAATATTTTTCATGTTCTTCATACTGATTTCGTGCTATTCTTCTTCGCATCACATGCCTTGCAGTTGGCGAAGCACACGAATTGTTCTTCCAATATTCATATACTATTTTTTTAACATTTTCTCCAAGTCTATCTTTGTATGGTTGCCTACAAATAGCTCTCCAACAAGCGAGTTCATCATTTACATCTACTTGCAGCCGAAATTTATGATGTTTGTGCAAATTTTTTCGCGAGGTTCCTAATGCTCGTGCCATAGATGTTACCAAACGATTCTCTTTAGTACTTGATGAAACCATTGCCATATGTATTCCTCTACGTACAATTGAAACATTTTTCTCTCTAGATCTCTTAATTGAATTTATAGCACTACTTATATTTTGTATCACATCTTCCTTCATTTTTTTATCTTTGGTTGATTTTCGAATACCCAGTAGTGTCGTAGCTTCTTTTAATTTCCTTAATGATAGGAGACCTTTCAACATTTGAGCCTGAACTGTCACCCGCTCATTTAAGAAATACTTTTCAAAAATGCAGTTAACACAATATCGTATAACATGGTCAGGTTTTTTATCTCCATATGTGTGAGTGTCAACATTTTCTAACATCTCATCATCGACACTGATTTCATCTGTACATATTAGAAAAAATAGTACATAATAAGCTTACATATGAACAATAAATAACTAAATTAATAAATATATGTATAATTTCAATAATACGTGCATGTGTTCAATATATATATATATGTGTGTGTGTGTGTGTGTGTGTGTGTGTGTGTGTGTACATACCTTGTGATTCAATTTCTTCATTTGAATTTCTTTCAATATTTTCACCATCTTCAATCATTGGTTCAATACCTCTTTCACTTTCTCTTTCAAAATTTTGTATCTCATCATCAATGTTTTGAGGAATATCTCTGTCTGTTTACATTAAACAAAATATTTTTCAAATTAGTTCATCAAATAAAAATTAAGCTTCACATTTTACACTAGGAAAACTTTAAATATATCAATAGATCATAATATTTACATTTACATACCTGCTTCAATTTCTACTTGAGGTTGATTTTCCCCTTCAATATTTGAGAGGGCTTCTATCTTTCTTTTGAGAGATTGTCTCGTCTCTTCTCTACGTTCTTCAGGGTCTCTGTTTCGATCATATTTTCTCGCACAAGTCCTTTGATTTCCCATGATAATAGAGTATGAAGTTCAAAAAAATTCCTTCAAAAAATTAGATAATAACTCAATTAGAAAAAGCATCACAAAAGATTTTATTTAAAAAAAAAGGTCATTTTAAATTTTTTGCAAAAAATACATAATCCAATCCAAAACACTTTAAAAAATTTGAGAAAAAAATGTCTTATAAAAATGAAATGAAGCTCAAAATATTTACTTCAACTCAAAACACGTACTCTTAAAAAATGTCACTTCAAAAAATGCCTCCAACTTAAAAAAAAAAAAAAAAACGTCACTTTAAAAATTACTTCAGAAAATACTTCCAGAAAATGTCTTTTCGAAATTAAGCCCAACTCCATACTTTCAAAAAAATTGAAACACAAAAAACATCCAAAAAAATGTATTACATACCTCCAAGAAATGTCCTTTGAATGTACGTCCAAGAAAATTCCCTTAAACCCAAAACAATTCTTTGCAAAATCAGGCCGCCTCCAAGAAATGTCCTTAAACCCAAAACAATTCTTTGCAAAATCATACCATCTCCAAGAATTCGAAACTAAGCACAAATCCATACTAAAAAAAAAAAAATGAACAAAAAACATCCAAAAAAATGTATCACATACCTCCAAGCAATGTCCTTTGAATCTACGTCCAAGAAAATTACTTAAACTCAAAACAATTTTTTGAAAAATCAAACTGTCTCCAAGAAATGTCCTCCAAGAAAAGTCCTTAAACCCAAAACAATTCTTTGCAAAATGTTAAACACCATGTTAAGGCACACACATGGTGTATGAGGAAGATAAACACACACACACAAGAGACTCAACACAATGAAGGATAAGCGTGAGGCTTTCTTATTTTTTCCATTATACATGATGTACATTTATAATACAATGGTGTGACTCTTGGTTTCACATTCCAAGGTCACTTGGACTCCATTATGACTTTTCGCATTCCACACCTACCCATGTAGGATTAGGTGTTCCAACATGCCCCCTTAATCTGAAGGGGTATGTGTGAGTCCAAGAAAAGAGTTGTAATACAAATTTGTAAAGTATACATGGCAGCACTTGGGCTGAATCAACTCTTTGAAATGTTGGAAAAAAGAGGTGGTTTGAGGATGACCACTAACATTGGAATGAAATACTTGTTGCAGTTCCTGGAACTCTTCCAAAACTAGCAAGAAGATGAAAGCTTCTGCTAGAGGAATTGTCCCTCATAAAAAAGGGAGACCTTCAACCTAAAAGAACGGAGGTCTACTACCTGTGATGGTTTTAGGATTACCAACAACTCTGGAATGCTTGAAGCATTTCCTGGAACTCAACCAAAGCTGGCAAGAAGCTAAAGGCTACTAAGCTGAAGGCTTTTGCTAGAGGAAGTGTTCCTCATATGAAAAGGAGACCTTCGACCTAAATAAGGGAGGTGTACTACCTGTGATGGTTTTAGGTTATCCCCCAACCAAATATGTTGGTTTTAAGTTATCCACAAACCGAAGGCATGCTCATGGGCATCCGTGTCTCTGGCTACATCTCTGTATCCGGAATGATGAATTATGGCTCAGGCTTGCTTGACCTGCTGGCTACAACTCTGAACATGGAATGAGAGATTGTGGCTTAGGCTCACTTGATCTGTCGTCGAAGCTTGTACATGACCACCATTTTCCCCCTGTCAGGGACAAGGTGAGATGATGGCGAAAACTCAACTGCAAGTTTTCTCAATATCCATGAACAAGTTCTGACATGTGTCGTAAACATCTTCTTGGCTGCTGATGCCCATTGCCAAGAAGCGATCCATCCAAGATGAATCTTGGTTCTTGCAGGAAGCTTGTGTCCGAAGCATTTGTCTGAAGAATGGGTGTGCCAACCACAGTGCTTGCATGGATGAAGATCAAAACAATGATATTTCATATTGCCAACTCGATCAAAGTGTTGGCATTTCTCAATCTGTTGTGGAAGTGGAGCGAGATCTAGAACAGCTGCAGGTGAACTGTCATATAGGAATCTGGCACTCTGAAATATGATGGGCTTGGTGTAATCCAGAATATGAAAGGACACATCCTTGTCATATCAAAGACCAGTTTTGTGCTTGTTGTGGACAAGCTCTTCCCAAGGTCTGATGATGGGCTTGAGAAGTGCAGGTTGAACTGCTGCATCTGCATGTACATCTGCTCTTGTGCAAGGAACTGAATGTGAATCGACTGCAATTTTATCTTCATTCTTCTGATGAGAGTCCTTCTCAATCTTCTGAATAGAAACAGGTTTAGAATGGTGACTCTTTTTCTGAAGTTCATCTTGTTGGAGCTGAGATTCCAACTGCAAAAACTCAATCTTTTCATGTGCATCTAGCAAACAACTTCGAATATTACAAAGAGCATCCTTGCTCATTTTTATCATGTCATCAACATTGGAATGAATGAGGTTATTCAACAACACTAATGCCTCATTGATTTTAGCCATTTCAACAACTTAGGCTCAAAAATGAAAGTGTGTCGGCTTCAACCGAAAATGCACCCATTTACAATGTGATTCAATAAGAAATACAAATGACTCTAAATAATTTCCAACTATGGAAATCTCAAAGTAAAAAATCTTCTCCTCAAAAGATGGAGGACAATCAACAATTTTTCAACAACTCAAGTATTGATTGCAACTATGAAGAAGCAATGTTTACTCACAATACAATGTCAATGCAATACAATATTTCTGCAAAATATGTGCAGCTGAAAACACTTGTGCAAGAGGCCTTTGAGGCAGCTGAATTTTCCTTCAAAGAGTTATTTTCAATGATGGAAAACTTGTCTTCAAATGTCAATTCTTCAAAAAATCACCCTCATGTCAATGCCACAAATCATAAAATGTCAAATCTTCAATTTTCTCTATGTATTCAGTCCATTTTCTTCATATTCCATTTTCTTCTGTTCTTATTCTCTCTTTCCTCTCTCTCTCTGCTGTTTTTTTTCTTTTTTTCTTTTTTTAATTAATTAATTAAAAAAAATGGGAATAAGTTAAAAAGGGAAAGGGATGAGAAAACTAAGGGAAAGGGATTATATAAAAATGGGAATAAAAATGAGATTATATATAAATGGGAATAGATTTTAAAAAAAAGGAAGGGAATTAACGCTCTTTTTTTTTTCTTTTTTAATTTTTTTTTTTTAAATTAAAAAAAATGAGAATAATTAAAAATGGAAGTAATTAAAAAAAGGGTAGGGAAAATTATTTGGGTGGGGGGTATTATATGGGGGTATATTAATGGGGATTGGGGGAGGGGGGGGGGGTGGGGGGTATTAAATAAAAAATTAAAATGGGAATGTATATACGTAAGGGGGCAGAGTTAATAAATTAAAAAACGAATTTAAAGAAGCGAGGGGCGAAGTATTATATGGGAGAGACGGATATTAAAAATAGAGGGGTTATATTAATGGGGGGAAGGTGGATATTCAAAAAAAAAAAAAAATTTTAAAAATTATTAAGAATGAGCGTGTGAGGATAGGGAGTAAGGCGGATGTGGGAGGAAGTTAGAAAGATGGGAGTCGTTGTAAGGAATGGGGATGGTGTAGGTTAGTTAAAGGAGTGGTGTGGGAATCGTGGGAGGGGCGGATATTAAATTAAAATTAATGCAGATGGGTGGGGCGTTGAGAGTGAGGCTGGCGCAGGGTTGTATAACGCAGGGTGGGAAGAGCATTAATGCATAGAGTAGGTATTTTGAAAGGCCGTTGAAGTTTGGGGTCTTAAGGGAACGGCGTAGGGAATGTGGAGTGGCCGGTTGCGAGAGCCGAGGGAAGTGAGGGGGTGGGTAGGCGGAGATGTGAGAAGAGGAATAGTGTAGGGGAGCATTTTCTATGAGGGGGCGCACTGTTGTGTGGTCAAGTTGTGATGTTTGACAATGAGAGTATATTACAGTATGCGTAGGGTATATGGGGGTAGATGAGTAGGGAGTTTTTCAGAGTGAGGGGGGTGGAGATATATGTGAGAGCGCTCGTACAGCTGAGCGAGGGCTAGAGCGAGGGTTAGAGCGAGTGGAAGGAGGGACAGGCGTAGGGTGCAGAGAGCTGTAGTCTAGACGGACTTTGAGTTGTGAAGGGTAGAGTGTAGGATGAGAAGGGGAAGGCCGAAAGGCCAAGAATAGTAAAATATTTTTTTTTTGTTTTTATTTTTGTTTTTAATTTTTTTTTAATTTTAAATAGCAGAGAAGAACAGAAAATGTAGATTTTCTTCCAGCAACAGATGAGAAAAACTAAGACTCCAGACTTTGAAGCAGCAGCAGGAAATTTCGTCTGAAATGCAGGATTTCAAGTAGTAATACACCATAGAAAAATTTGCAGAGATTGCCAATAAAACTTCAAAATTTTTCCAGTAGCCCAACGACAGGAAAATGGACTTTAAAAATGCTGAATTTTCCAGAACATTTTAGCAGTAAAAATCCAGAAACTTGCAGAGATTTTTCAATGAAAGACTCATTTTTTTTTTTTTTTTGAGAAACCCTCTTTAAACAGTATTCCAGCAGCTCTTGAAAATGCAGATTTTAATGAGCAGAAATTGAAGAGAAAAATTAGAATGAAAACCTTCAGATGGGCACAGATGCTTCTCTTCAAAACCAATGCCAGAATGCTGCCAATTTATGAATGCTCAGATTTTGAATGCTGCTCCTCCTCAAAACACTTCTGAATGGGAGCAAAAACACTGCTGCAGAAACTCCGAGTGCTGCAAAAATTATCAACAATTTTGCAGATATGAACAGGCCATAAACACAAATGGCTCACTCAATTTGGATCAGGGCCAGCAATCGCCCACTTTGATACCATGTTAAACACCATGTTAAGGCACACACATGGTGTATGAGGAAGATAAACACACCCACACAAGAGACTCAACACAATGAAGGATAAGCGTGAGGCTTTCTTATTTTTTCCATTATACATGATGTACATTTATAATACAATGGTGTGACTCTTGGTTTCACATTCCAAGGTCACTTGGACTCCATTGTGACTTTTCACATTCCACACCTACCCATGTAGGATTAGGTGTTCCAACAAAAATTAGTCCGCCTCCAAGAGATGCCCTTAAACCCAAACCCCCAAGAAAAGTATTTAAACACAAACCAAGACCTTTATAAAATAAGACCAAATGTGTGAAATGTGTGAAAATTATCAATGATTTTGCGGCAATTTATATTTCCGCAAAATGTGTTTTAGGAGGGGCGTCGTGAAATTTTTCGGTCGACGGAAAATTAGATTAAAGTTCAGCTGAACTTTGATTAAAAGTTCGGTTGAACTTTGATTAAGAGTTTGGCCGAAATATTAAGTTGTTATACTTAACGGGCCATCACTGCAAAAAATAGTTCAGCTGAACTTTTAATCAAAGTTTGACCGAACTAACGCATCACCAGTTATGCAGCTTGACGTTTCTGCAACTTTGGACTAATTAAACTCCATGAAACATTCTGAATTAAACGTCAGAACCAAGACAAGCATTTTCAGAATTGAATCTACTTTCATGAAATATAAATTTTATGGAATTTCATAAAAATTTACTAATTTTAATTAATTTTCTAATAAAATGGGTGGAAACAATTTCTGAGGGTCATTGTGATTCAGTGAAATCAAAATTCTACATCTCCCAAAATACATTGTAAAAAAATTTGAAAAAATTATGGGGCATTACATTGTTCCGTCATCTCTAATGTCTGGCTCTTATATTTTTAGTTTATAACTTATATGTTAAGAAATTTGTTGGTTCGCGAAACATATCCAATATATGTAGTTTTTCCATATTGGACCAGTTCAAAAAATTATAGTAATTATGATATGCATCCATTGGCTTTGTAAATATGATAAAACCGAAGTAGACTCTGTCTAGATTGTTGTAGCAAATTTTGTTTTCTCAAAAACAAAATTTTCAATGAATACAACATTGCGTATTAACATGACTTCTTATGAATCATTTGATTGTTAAGAAACACACATTCAAAGAAACACTACGTTGACATATCAAATCTACATAAAAAAATTTCAAAACATAAGTAATAGAAAGCTAACAAAATTTTTGACAACTTTTATATTTATGGAAAAATGAAATTCTAAACAAAACAATTGTAATAGTTTGCAAAAAATTGAAGAACAAAAAAAAATGAATGTTTTTTCTCAAAAAAGGGAAAAAAGTGTAACCCAACTTCACATTTTCACCTATATAAAAAGAAACACAAAGATACAATGAAAACAAAACTTTCAATTCATTAATAACAAAGTACTGAAACCGTTTACATGGAGAATGATTTGACTTGAAAGTGCTATCAACCCATGGTATTCATCCACCCATGGTATTTATCTACATATGTAATTTACCCATCATATTTTCAATGGCCTCCACCCATGGTATTCATTCACCCATGGTATTTACTCACCCATGGAGTCTACCCATGGTATTGTAACTAAAAAAGGATATAAGTAACAGGTTACATTTTCTAAAAGGATAACTTAGGATAACTTTTCCACCAGAATGTATCTTTTACAATTATTCCCTATTTTAATGAAGATTTTATTTCCGGTTTTTCTTACTATGTGATCTCCTATTTTCTGGCATTTTCATTTTCAAATACTATGGGCCTCCCCCAAATATATGGATCAGTGGTATCATAGGAGGTTACAAATCCATGGGAAAAATGGTTTGAAGCATATTTCAATTTCAAACATTTGTAGGAATCTGTAGCCTCCTTTTCGCACCTTTGGAGTCCATATGCTTGGCCATGCACTATAAGTATAATAGTTTTCTTACAAGCATTACAAGGTATTCCAATGTCAAATATTCATTCACCATTGCAAGAGCATTTTTACTAAATCCATTGGTTTACAAAATAAAGGTTCCATGAAATCTACAACAACCCACGTCCATCTACAAAACCATTGACATCCTTTCTAGTCCTATGTACTTGGTATTCTCACATTCATTGCCAATGTAGATTTACACAACGATGTCATAAATTAAATTTATTTTTGTGCAACACATAAAATATTGTACAACCTAATTTCAATTATTTCTCATATTTCTCATTGTGGTATGGTTTCCATAGAAGCACAATGATGGATGAAAGACAAAGTAACAACATTAAAAAAACTTCATGAAATTGATACAAACTCTACAAATCATTTCAAAAGGTGATGAATATCTCATTTGAAATTATTTTTTATTAGTTAAAATTGGTTTTTTTACATAATTTGATTTCATTTCTTGGTTTGAGAGATATGATCAATTGAAGTTACACATGTATGGAACATTGAGTGACCATGCATATCATGTGTTTCAAGAACATTTTCTCTCTACATAGATCATAAAATTTCATGTTTCTTATATCAATAGAAATATCTCTTCAATATTTCAAATAAGTCTTTGATGGAATTTGATTTCATCACGTGTAGCATAATTTATCAACAAAGTTGTCATAAGAGGTATATTTCTAGAAAATACAATAAAAAGAACTAAAAAAACATTAATTTGAAATAATCATTTATAACATCTCATTGGATAGCAGAATGTATGAGAAAATCCACCATACTTTTACCAAGCAGACTGAAACGCATCATGGATATGGGTCACCCACAAAGCCAAGGTTATGGGTCAACTACATAAAACCCTTATCATCGAATTCCATTTTCTAGATCACAGACTTTAAGTATCATAGTTCATCATGAACATTATAGGGTATCTATATCCCTAGATATTTGTTTTTTATGGTTATGAGTCATCCACAAACCCACACTTCATTGAATTCCATTTGGTAGGTCACACACTATGAGTATCACAGTTGCTCATAAGCATTACAGAGTATCTTTATCCTCGGGTTTTCGTTAATCATAGTTATGGATTAACCACACAAAACCCTTCTCTTAATTGAATCTTCATATTCAACAAAGTCTTCTAAGGAGGAAAATTCAAACAATGGAGACCATTTCTTCTTAGTGGGGTCGGAATAATCCAAATGGGAAGTGACATCCAACCATGGTATTCATCCACTCATGGTATTTATCCACCCATGAAATTTACTCATGGTATTGTAAGTGGCATCCACCGATGCTATTCATTCACGCATATTATTTCTCCATGCATGGAATTACTCGTTGTATTGTAACTAAAAGATGTTATAATTAACAAGTCACATTTTGACACAGTTTCTGATCTAACATGAACTATTACCTGAAAACAAGAACTCTAGCCCAAAAAATCTCAAAAAACATGAAAAAACAACCTAGAAAGGAAAAGTGTGTCTTCTAGAACACATGTTTTTTAGGGTCAAATCTAAACATCTTTTTAGATTATGCTAAAAACCCTTCTTTTATTGAAAAAAGGATTGAAAAAACACCCTCGAAAAAAAGTGTTGATGTTGGAATAACATCTTTTTCTTTCTGTGGTAAATTGCCAACAATTTTTAATAATGACATTAAAGAAAAGCCTTAAAATTTCAACGATAAACATGGCATTAAAGATCAAATATCCATTCAACAAAATAAGTAAACCCAATATATATATATATATATATATATATATATATATATATATATATATATATATATATATATATATATATAAAGTTATAAAAAACTAATAATAATAATAATAAATTTAAATAATAAAAAAAATTAATTTACAAATTTAAATTGCAAAAAAAATAATTTAAAAAAAATAAAAAATTAAAACAATAAAAATTAAAAATTAACCAAAAAAAAACTTTAAAATAATAATTTAAATTTAATTATATATATATATATATATATATATATATATATATATATATATATATATATATAATACATTTTTAGATTGAAAAAATAAGAAGAATAATTTAAAAAAAAAATTAAATTAAATTAAAATTTATAAAAAAAAAATTTAAAATTAAAGAAAAAATAAAACATTTTTAAAAATAAAATTTTAAAAATAAACAAACAAACAAATAAATAAAACAATAAATCTAAAAATACGAAATAATTTTTTTTTTAAATTAAAAAATTAAAAAAAAAAATGAAATTTAAAAAACAAAAATAGAGATTGAAAAAAAATATGTTTCACCGCCACTTTGAGCGCCACAAGGCTCAACCCCGTGGCCCCTAAGGTGGCGCTCAAACACAATTTTTTTTCTTTTACCAATTTTATTTTTATTTTTTCATATATATATATCTATATATATATATATATATATATATATATATATATATATATATATATATATATATATATATATATATATATATATATATATATATATATATATATATATATATATTTAGTAAATGTTTTTATTTTTATTTCAAAAAAAATGTGTTTTTATTCTTTTTCTTTCCTATTTTTTTTTTTTAATTAAAATAAACGAATTCTGTTTTTTTTTTTATTATTCTTTGAAAATTTATTTTTCATATATATGTGTGTGTATGTGCTTAATTTAAATTTTATTTTCAAATATTTAATGTTTTTTTCTTTAAATTTTTATTTTTATTTTTAAAATTTTTTTATTTTAATGTTCTTTTAAAATTTTAATTTTTTTCTAAATTTAAATTTCTAAATTTAAATTATTTTGTATTTTAGTATTTTGATATTTTAATTTCTTTTATTATTTTAATTATTTTTTAAATTTTATTTTTAATTATTTTATTTTATCATTTTCTTTAATCATGCTGTCTTTTTTTTGTTTGATTAATTGTTTTTTTTTGTTTTTTTTTCTTTAAATTATTTTTTTTTTTTTCTGTATTTTTCCCCATTTTGAATTATTCTTTTATTTTTATTTTATTTTATTATTTTTGTTTTTTTTTTGTTTATTTTTTTTTTTACAAGTTATTTTTGTATTTTTTACACTTTTATTAGTTTTTTTTCATATTTTTTATTTATATTTGATTTTTTTCACGTTTTTATTTTTTTTATTTTTTTTATGTTTTAGTACCAAGATGAAAATCACCACTGTAAAAAAAAGGGATTGATGTTGCATCAACACTTTTGAAAATTAGCATGAAAATCACTAAATTTTAAAACAAATGTTCATACTTGATAAATAAAAAAATTCAAAGTGCCAAAAAAATCAGCAATTTTCTAAATCGACATCACATCTAAGAAAAAATAAAAGAAAATTTAAAGTTAAAAAATTATGCTTAAAAAAACAGGTTCTTCTACATTACCACTTTTCCAAATCGACATGAAAATCATTACGTTTAAAATAAAAATAAAAAATAAAAAAAATAAAGCCATAAGAAAATTTAAAATGCCAAAACTACACTCCAAAATGAAAAGGGTGATTCTACATGACCACTTTTAAAAATTGGATGTTTCTTTTGCTACCTCAAAAAAATGAGTACCAAGTAATTTTCTCATTTGATCGGTAACTATGTTTTCTGTTAAAGGACAACTTGTCAACCACAATGCAACTTTTACAATTATTTTCTATTTTAATAAAAAAATTCTTTGTGCTTGTTCTCGTTATATGACATCCTATTTTTCTGGTATTTCAATCTTGATATCCTCTGGGCCTCCACCCAATATCTGTATCAAAGATGTAGGAAATTCATTTTTAAGGAAATGTCAGACTCTAGGCTAGTGACATATGTGTATGAGTGTGGGTGCTTAAATAAAGGAAAAGGCCATGAGAAATGTTGTTAAAAGAGAAAATCCAAGCTATTGGAGCAACACTTCTAGAAAAGTAAAGAGGCCCGAGTTATAACTCAATATTAAGGCTCGTGATTTTGAATTGTCTAGACTGTAACACTGAAGGTAAAGGGGCATGCTTTGATTGTAAAGGAAAAGTGAATATGTGTAACTCATTCAGCTTCTCGCACTTATATTTAAACCTCCCATTGTAATATTTGTATAGAGGGGTTTATATCTCACAAGAACATTATGATAGTGTTAAAGGAAGCACATTTTTGGAAACAATAATTGGGCATTGAGGGTTTTAAGCAAGCTCAAATTAGGCTTCCATCACCTTAAACCAACTCACATATCCAAATATATGCCCCTTCAAACATAGGCCAATTCACCCTTTCCATGGCATCATTGATTCCATGTGGAAATCACATGCTAAACCACATGGCACCTTACGCACTATCCCTTCCATTGTGGAGAAGTCGACGTGGATATGAACACTCCTTTGAATAATTGGAGGTTAACTTGATCCACAGCTCCATGGAACAATAAAACTTAACAAAGGGCCAAGCCCCAACCCTTGACCTAGAGGTTGACCCGACCTCCCTCTGGAACCATCTACGATTTCATCCTTGACTATCTCAACTCTAACCTAGCACTTCGGCCCATACCCCAACCATTGGATGGTGGGACCCACCGATGACTCAACCTATGTACCTTGGGATGCATATGATTCCACAAGATGTCCAAATTTTCCAACTTAGCTTGTCACCTTGGAATTTATAGGTCCTGCAGGAGACGTCAAGTTGGTATTGAAAACATTTTACACTTGGAAGATATTTCAAGTTTTCTTATAAGTTTACATAGGCATTTTTATAGCCTAAATCTCCCTCGGGGTGAAGAAGGTAGAGTCTAGGGTAACATCAAACCACGCTTAATCTGGCAGCTAGCCCTACCAGATCGGGAGAGGGCTCTCTCCTTGTCAATCTCGCAAAAAATGATCAGTGAGGCTTGAGATGACTTGAATAAAGGCTAATTTTAGGCTAGGTATATATGTAAGAGAGTTTGATTTTGATTTTGAGGGCGTTTGTTGGATCAAAGGGAAGGGCAGATTTTGGGTCTGGGGAATGAGGCCTAGTTTTTGTAGAGATCTGAATGGGGCAAGGTAGGAAATTTTTTTGACACTTCAATTTTCAATGAAATGGATAGCTGAGACTGTTGAGGAGTTTAAGAGGGCAAGAGACTTTCAAGAATCCTCTTCAAGCAGTTTAAAACATAGAAAATTAAACAAAACTCAAGGTAGAGCACTGCAATCTAATGAATTCCACATTTATACTCCTTTGTTTAACTTAAGAAGAAATAAGAAGGAAGATGATACACATGAAACACCAGTAAACTTACATTAAAAGAGAGAAACACATCATAAAAACAAAGAGCCACATGAATCCCAAGGAGTGCTGCAAACCCTGGTCTATTCCTTTGCCAAACTGCAGAGATGAAATGTACAATGATGCTCAAAGCAATCCCAAGTGTCCAACCATGCAAATGACTGAAAAACTACAAGATATAAACAAGCATAACTCATCCCAAACCTCTAGGCGTCGAGCTCACAATTCTAGGAGCTGTTTACACAAGATCTAAAACTAAGAACTGGAAAACAGGCAATGGAACATCTTGCCTCTATAAGATAGGAAACTGATTCATTCAGTTGTGTTTCACCTTTTGATAAATCAATCTACTTCCATGAGTAAAAATTTTCCAAAATTACATCAAGGGCCATGAAATTACATCAAATTACATCAAGAGTTTTACATGTGGAAGTAAGAAAGTCAAACTGGCCAAAACTAGGAGAAAAACAGAGTTACTGAGTGAAAAATAAGCCAAAATCCCCAATGTGTCGCGCCTAAAATCTCTATGCGTCGCGTCAGTTTGGAGAAGATTTTGAAGGCCTTCCCGGTGTCCAAATTGAGCGCAGGATAGCTCATTGGAAAGCTCTAGCTATCTACATTCCAAAACAAGTAGAATTTCTGGATTTGGTTGCAATTTTCTCCTACAAAAATGAGTTTTTCCAACGCTGATTCCTGTGTGTCCAAAAAAGGGCAGAAAGGTCATTTTTAGCGTGTTTTTGACCCTTCTGGAAGCCCAAAACCTTTAAAAATATCCTGGCCATGGGTAGGCATGCATATTTTTTCATGAAAATTCTAGAAATATAAAGTTTTACCCAAGAGGAGCTCCCAATCATAAGCGCGCGCCAAGTGGCACGACGTGTCGGGCAGAAAAATATGTATTTAGGCCAAAAAAATCAAAATTTGCAAAATGTGTCCCAAATTTCTTGAAATTCGGGCTGAGTGTCCTCCATCATGTACTATGCTTTGCCAAGGAAGCCTTGGCCAAAATCGAAAGTCTATCTTTCCTTTTCCGACGCTTTGAGGCCTTCTTCAACTTAGCCTTCAAGATCTTAATTCGTGCCTTGCAAACATGATTTCTTGACCTATAATGATTATCCATGTGTCTCAAAATTTTCTTCTTCTTTTTAGCTTTCTCCAAGAGCTTTTGGTCACCTTGGTGCATGAAATTCGGTTTTAGAGTCATTGTGTTTCCTTCATCTCGGTCATAAGATGTATCGGTCTCCATGATTTCCAAAGTCTATGTTGTCTTGGATGAAAATGAAAAGTTTGGTGTCCTTGGTTTTGTTGCCAAATATGTGGTAATAAGTGAGAGAATATGGAGGGAAAGGGTAGGGGAGATGATGGGAAATGGCCAATTGAAAGTTGTCAATTGAAAATTTTAGAGGTAGTCACTAGGTTTCTTGGGATAGCCTTGGGGTTTGGGAAATTTATAATTAGGATGTGGGATAATGGGAATGGAATAGGAATGAGTGACTTAGGGATATAAGGGAATAGGGAAATGGGATGCTATGATAAGATAAACAGTGAGGAGGGACTAACAAGGTGGGGGAAATGGGAATGATTGAGCACAAAACCAATTTCAAACCCTAAAGGAGCATTCTTCAAACAAGATAATAGGGTTTGATTTTTTGTATTTAAATTCTCATAAAAATCACCAAACACATGTTCATGGGCAATGAAGAGGTTGCTTCGACTTACTTCGACAAAGATGGACTAAACCGACTTCAAAATTTGGAAGCAAAGGCAATAAATATGTTTGCAGCCCAACGCGTCGCGCAAAAAACCTAGTGTGCCACGCTGCCTCAATGCGTCACGCAGGAAAACATTTACACATAGGGAGCCGACCCAATGCATCACACTCGCCCAATGTGTCATGACAGTCACCCAATGCGTCGCGCTCAGAAATTTTAGGCAGTCTGCCCTCAAATTCCTTACTTCTCCCTCCACAATTTCTTCTTGGCTTAGTCCAGTCTTCTTCGCATACAAATGAAGTTTTGAAACATGAAAATATCTTATATGCCAAGTATTTTGATTTTCCATTTGAAAAACCCACTTTGTAATGTTTCAAATTTTGACACTTTTCTAAAAAAAAACTTTGTTTTGCTTCATTTTGGATTTTTGGACTGAATGATGTACTTTCTTGTCTGTCTTGCAGGGAATGGAATGGTTGGAGCTTTGAAAAAGGTGGCTAGGGTTGGCGAGTGAAAGTATTATTACAATTGAGAAAACTTGAAATCACATTACATTTATACATAGAGATAAAAAATTTATTTTTCTTCAAAACGAAGTTTTGAAGAAAAATAATTATTAAGCATATAATGATGAAATTTTAGCACTAAAACCTTATTTCAAACTCCCCCATGTGCCTGCTGACCGTTATTAGGCATTCTGAAGACCTGATTAATGAAACCCTAGACCTAATGAGACTAAAACCCTAAAATGACTCTTTTCAAACTATGAGATCAAAAATGACTGTAAATGATTTTAATGAACAGAAATAGGCCAGCAGGTAAAATACATGAGGGACATGAGCAACAAACCACTACCGTCAGATGATCCATGCTCCTAATGGAATGCAACTGACTGAATGAGACACCTACTAATGCAATGTAATAAGAGAAATTTGATCTCTGACGGACGGATGAAGATACCAACACTAACATTGGCTCTAATGGGAATGGTAGCTCCTTGGAGGTGCCAAGAACTACAGATCTCTAGGGAAGTAGGCAGTGCCTTGGTCCATTGGGCTATGGAGTAAAAAACTCAAGCTGAAATGCATGACTGAAAACTGATGACTTAACGACACAAATTGACTCTCAGTCAACTAAAAACTGACTCGATACTTAAGCACAACCAACAAACTCGAAAATATGCTCAATATGAAGCTTATTCAATGCAACCTACTCTAATAGTTTCATTCATCACCTGATCAAGTGAAATGAAACAACCAATGCAACCAGGTAAGTATTCCAGATACTGTTTGAATTCTCCTCAAGTGCTTGCTTATGAACAACAAGAGAGAACTACTGAAAGGAAACTCCCATGAAAACTTGTGAACAGATCCATTAAATGTTATGGATTATCTATCCGCCTCCAAAAAGACTGCATAATGATCTTGAATTTCATGCACACTAGGACTTAGCTCATTCAATGGATTACTTTTCTTCTTCTCATACCATGAATGCAAACTTGTTTTTGAGCTTTGTGATGAGACTCCTGCTAAAAATGACAAAGAGACTGGCTGCCAGATTAAGTTTATATCAGCACACGCTTCAAGCTCAGATATAGTCAATGGAGAAAGACTTTGATTGCAGACATCATAAAACACATCAGTTATTGGATCGTGAAAAACTTGAAAAGACTGTTGCAACCCATTTTCTATTGGTTCCGATGAGATTACATGATTTCCTACGGGCTACTCATTTGAAGATTTACTATGAAATTTTCCCTTCAAAAACTGAAATGATTCAAAACAAAATGGTATGGAGTCATCTTGTATCATTTGATCATATGTGCCAGCTTCCATGTCTTCATCTGCAACTTGACAATCAATGGCATTCGAGGGCTACAAATCTGGATATGGGAAGTCTTGAACAAGGTTTTTATTGCCCTCAAGATGGTCCAAATCAAGGCTTGTTGAAAGTTGATTTCTGATTGCATGGAAGTTATCTCTGATGAACTGAAAAGGATAAAAAAAAAGGAAAATATCCTTCACTTACTTCAAAATTTGTTGCACTTTCCTCGTCATTTTCATAGCTGATATGCATCGGTTGATCACTGTACTCAAGCTGCTGAAAGTGAACTTCCTCCTTCCACAAACTAGCAACTGATTTGTCTGCAATATTAGCTTCTGTTTGGAGAACATATTCATCATCATACTGATCAAACTAACGCAAATCATCAGTATAAAACACATCATCAAGCATACATGTCAAATCAACAGATCTCTATTCTCCAAGATGATCTACAAAATAATCATTATTAGATCTATGACAACTGGGATAAGAAACAAAATGTTTTGGATCAGCAACTTGTTCTTCTTCAATCAGCGAGCCATGGGCTTGAAAATTATACTCATTCTTTGTGATGATCCTTTGCATCATCTCTTCCACTGCACTTACCAAAATGTCAAGCTTTACCTCTAGAGATGTTGATTTCTTCGGAGCTATGTTTTTCATCTCTTCTTCCTTCAACTTTGCCCTTTGGATCAACAAATGAGCCTTTACATCTACTACACCGTTCTGCATCTCTTCAAGTGTTGCAATATTCCTTTCTCTTAGCTGAAACTCCATTTCTGGATCAAAGGCACCCGGGTAGTGCAAGAGAGCAGATCCAGGAGGAGGCCTTATATTAACTGGCATCGAATAATAAAATTGGTTAAATCTGGCAGAAAACTATTGTACTGTCTCCCCTGGTTGTCTTTTCAACTGGTTATACTCTTCTATAATCTAGAAAGGGTTCTGTCTCACCACCCACCTATCGAGGAAAACTTTGACAAACTACTGGAAATCTGAGATGCTCGCATCAGGCAGGGTTTTGAACCAACTCTTGACTTTGCCTTGCAAAGAAAGAGCAAAAATCATAATACTGACATCCTCTTCATCAACTTCAAAAAGGTCAAGAAAATACTCAAAATTCAAAACATGTCTCTCAGTAGTGATGTTGTCGCGTTCACCATCAAATCTTGGTAGATATAGGTCATGATTTTATAGGGAAAGCATGGGATATAGGAGGTAAAATCAGAGGCTTGTATCGATATGCAATTTTAAAAGGTATAGGGGTATGTACAAATGTTGTAGAATCAGTCTTGGTCTCTTGAGGTTCATCATTTTGAAGATGGTCATCACAAGATTTGGAAGAAAGTTCTTGATCAAGCTTAAAAGCATGCAAATATTTGGTATTCACAATCTTCAAAGGGAAGGAATCAAATGCAGGCCGAGGGTCTTTTCTCAAATACAATATACTTTGCAAAGCCTTCTTGACATTCTAGGGAAAAGAGAAGAAATAATTTATGACAAAGAAAAAAATGTCTTGGATGAAATTCAAACTTGAGTACCTGATCTTTCCATATTGTCCTTTCATGTTTCTGCTGGTTAGGTTCAACCTCCAGTGGAGTCCTTGGATCTGATCTCGAAACTGGTTTAGTGTCGCCAGGTGAATGATTTCAGCATTGCGGTGTCTGATCGTTGTCCACCATCAACAATCAGATCTGAACTTGATTAAATCTTACTGAGGAAACTAGATGTTCTGTTCATAAACTAGACCGGAGATTGACTGAAGTAGCATTCATCTACTTTCGCTAATGCAAAGCAAGAGCGTTTCGAAGGCTACCTAGCTAACTTTAGGCTCCCTCTGTAGTTTATAAAGAAAAAAACAAACTTTTCTCCCCAGTATGGTAGCCACTATATTATAGCCTAAATCTACCTCAGGCTGAAGAAGGTAGATTCTAGGGTAACATCAAACCACGCTTAATCTGGTACCTAGCCCTACCAGATCGGGAGAGGGCTCTCTCCTTGTCAATCTCGCAAAAAATGATCAATGAGGCTTGAGATGACTTGAAGAAAGGCTGATTTTAGGCTAGGTATATATCTAAGAGAGTTTTATTTTGATTTTGAGGGTGTTTGTTGGATCAAAGGGAAGGGAAAATTTTGGGTCTGGGGAATGAGGCCTAGTTTTTGCAGAGATCTGAATGGGGCAAGGTAGGCAATTGTTTTGACACTTCAATTTTGAATGAAATGGATAGCTCAGACAGGTGAGGAGTTGAAGAGGGAAAGAGACTTTCAGGAATCCTCTTCAAGCAGTTGAAAACATAGAAAATTAAACAAAACTCAAGGTAGAGAACTACAATCTAATGAATTCCACCTTTATACTCTTTTGTTTTACTTAAGAAGAAATAAGAAGGAAGATGATACACATGAAACACCAATAAAATTACATTAAAAGAGAGAAACACATCATCAAAATAAAGAGCCACATGAGTCCCAAGGAGTGTTATAAACCCTGGTCTATTCCTTTGCCAAACTGTAGAGATGAAATGTACAATGAGCGCGCCAAGTGGAGCGATGCGTCGGGTAGAAAAATCTGTGTTTAGGCCAAAAAAAATCAAAATTTGCAAAATGTGTCACAAATTTCATGAAATTTGGGCTGAGTGTCCTCCATCATGTACTATGCTAGGCCAAGGAACCCTGGGCCAAAATTTTAAGTCTATCTTGCATTTTCGAACACTTTGAGGCCTTCTTCAACTTAGCCTTCAAGATCTTGATTCGTGCCTTGCAAACATGATTTCTTGCCCTATAATGATTAGCCATGTGTATCAACATGTTATTCTTCTTGTTAGCTTTCTCCAACAGCTTTTGGTCACCTTGGTGCAAGCAATTCAGTTGTAGAGTCACTTTTTTTCCTTCATCTCGGTCATAAGATGTATCGGTCTCCATGATTTCCAAAGTCTATGTTGTCTTGGATGAAAATTAAAATTTTGGTGTCCTTGTTTTTGTTGCCAAATACGTGGTAATAAGTGAGGGACTATGGAGGGAAAGGGTAGGGGAGATGCTGGGATATTTCCAATTGAAAGCTGTCAATTGAAAAGTTTAGAGGCAGTCACTAGGTTACTTGGGATAGCCTTGGGGTTTGGGAAATTTATAATTAGGATGTGGGATAGTGAGAATGCGATTAGAATGAGTGACTTAGGGATATAAGTGAATAGGGAAATGGGCTGCTATGATAAGATAAATAGTGAGGAGGGACTAACAAGGTGGGGGAAATGGGAATGATTGAGCACAAAACCAATTTCAAACCCCAAAGGAGCATTGTTCAAACAAGATAATAGGGTTTGATTTTTTGTATTTAAATCCTCATAAACATCACCAAACACATGTTCATGGTCAATGAAGAGGTTTCTTTGACTTGCTTGGATAGTGATGGACCGAGCCGATTTGAAAATTTGGAAACAAAGGAAATAAATTTGTTTGCAGCCCAACGCGTCGCGGAACAAACCCAATGCGCCGCACTACTTCAATGCGTTGCGCAGGAAAAAATTTACACACAGGGAGCCGACCCAATGCGTTGCGCTCACCTGATGTGTCGCGACAGTCACCCAATGCATTGCGCTCGAAAAGTTTACACAGTCCAGCCTCAAATTGCTTGCTTCGCCCTCCACAATTTCTTCTTGGCTTACTCTAGTCTTCTTGGCATACAAATGAAGTTTTGAAACATGAAAATATTTTATATGCCAAGGATTTTTATTTTCCATTTGAAAAACCCACTTTGTAATGTTTTATATTTTGACACTTTTCTAAAAAACAACTCTGTTTTGCTTCATTTTGGCTTTTTGGACTGAATGATGTACTTTCTTGTCTATCTTGCAGGGAATGGAATGGATGGAGCTTTGAAAAAGGCGACCAAGGTTGGCGAGTGAAAGTATTATTACAACTAAGAAAACTTGAAATCACATTACATTTATACATAGAGATAAAAACACTATTTTTCTTCAAAACAGAGTTTTGAAGAAAAATCATTATTAAGCATACAATGATGAAATTTTAGCACTGAAACCTTATTTCAAACTTCCTCATGTGCCTACTGACCGTTATTAGGCATTCTAAGGACCTGATTAATGAAACCCTAGACCTAATGAGACTAAAACCCTAAAATGGCTCTTTGCAAACTATGAGATCAAAAATGACTGTAAATGATTTTAATGAATAGAAATAGGCCAGCAGGTAGAAGACATGAGGGACATGGGAAAAAAAACACTACCGTCAGATGATCCACGCTCCTAATGGAATGAAACTGACTGAATGAGACACCTACTAATGCAATGCAATAGGAGAAATTTGATCTCTGACGGAAGGATGAAGATACCGACACTAACATTGGCTCCAATGGGGATGGTAGCTCCTTGGAGGTGCTAAGAACTGCAGATCTCTGGGGAAGTAGGTAGTTCCTTGGTCCATTGGGCTATGGAGTAAAAAACTCAAGCTGAAATGCATGACTGAAAACTGATGACTTGACGATACAAATTGACTCTCACTCAACTAAAAACTGACTCGATACTTAAACACAACTGACAAACTGGAAAATATGCTCAATATGAAGCTTATTCCATACAACCTACTCTAACAGTTTCATTCATCACTTGATCAAGTGAAATGAAACAACCAATGCAACCAGGTAAGTATTCCAGTTGTTGTTTGAATTCTCCACGAGTGCTTGCTTATGAAAAACAAGAGAGAACTACTGAAAGGCAAATCCCATGAAAACTTGTGAACATATCCATTGAATACTATGGATTCTGTATCCGCCTCCAAAAACACAGCATAAGGATCTTGAAGTTCATGCACACTAGGACTTAGCTCATCCAATGGATTACTTTTATTCTTCTCATACCATGAATGTGAACTTTGTTTTGAGCTTTGTGACGAGACTCCTGCTAAAAATTACAAAGAGACCGACTGCCAGATCAAGTTTATATCAGCACACGTTTCAAGCTCACATATAGTCAGTCGAGAAAGACTTTGACTGAAGACATCATCCAACACATCAGTTATTGGATCGTGAAAAACTTGAAAAGACTGCTGCAACCCATTTTCTATTGGTTCCGATGAGATTACATGATTTCCTACGGGCTGCTCATTTGAAGATTTACTATGCAATTTACCCTTCAAAAACTGAAATGATTCAAAACAAAATGGTATGGAATCATCTTGTATCATTTGATCATATGTGCCAGCTTCCATGTCTTCATCTGCAACTTGACAATCAATGGCATTCGGGGGATGCAAATATGGATATGGGAAGTCTTGAACAAGGTTTTATTTCCCTCAAGATGGCCCAAATCAAGACTTGTTGACAGTTGATTTCTGATTGCATGGAAGTTATCTCTGATGAACTGAAACAAATCAAAACAAAAAGGAAAATATCCTTCACTTACTTCAAAATTTGTTGCACTTTCCTCGTCATTGTCATAGTTGATATGCATCAGTTAATCACTGTACTCAAGCTGCTAAAATTGAACTTCCTCATTCCACAAACTAGCTGTTGATTTGTCTACAAGATTAGCTTCTGTTTGGAGAACATAATCATCATGATACTGATCAAACTAAGGCAAATCATCAGTATAAAACACATCATCAAGAATACATGTCAAATCAACAGATCTCTCTTCTCCAAGATGATCTACAAAACAATCATTATCAGATCTATGACAACTGGGATAAGAAACAAAATGTTTTGGATCAGCAACTTGTTCTTCTTAAATCAGCGATCCATGGGCTTGAACATTATACTCATTCCTTGTGATGATCCTTTGCATCATCTCTTCCACTGCACTTACCAAAATGTCAAGCTTTACCTCTAGAGATGTCAATTTCTCCAGATCTATTTTTTTCATCTCTTCTTCCTTCAACTTTTCTCTTCAGATTAGCAAATGAGCCTCTACATCTACTGCACTATTCTGCATCTCTTCAAGTGTTGCAAGATTTCTTTCTCTCAGCTAAAACTCCATTTCCGGATCAAAGGCACCCAGGTAGTGCAAGAGAGTAGATCCAGGAGGAGGCCTTATATTAATTGGCATCGAATAATAAACTTGGTTAAATCTGGTATAAAACTATTGTACTGTCTCCCCTGGCTATCTTATCAGCTGGTTATACTCTTCTATAATCAAGAAAGGGTTCTGTTTGACCACCCACTTATCGAGGAAAACTTTGACGAACTGCTGGAAATCTGAGATGCTCGCATCAGGCAGGGTTTTGAACCAACTCTTGACTTTGCCTTGTAAAGAGAGAGAAAAAATCCTAATACTGACATCCTCTTCATCAACTTCAAAAAGGTCAAGAAAAGACTTAAAATTCAAAACATGTCTCTCAGTAGTGATGTTGTTGCGTTCACCATCAAATATTGGTAGATATAGGTCATGATTTTTAGAGAAAGCATGGGATATAGGAGGTAAAATCAGAGGCTTGTATCGATCTGAAATTTTACAATGTATAGGGGTATGTACAAATGATGCAGAATCAGTCGTGGTCTGTTGAGGTTCATCATTTTGAAGATGGTCATCACAAGATTCAGAGGAAATGTCTTGATCAAGCTTAAAGGCATGCAGATATTTTGTATTCACAATCTTCAAAGGGAAGGAATCAACTGCAAGCCAAGGGTCTTTTCTCAAATAAAATATACGTTGGAAAGCCCTCTTGAAATTCTCGGGAAAAGAGAAGAAATAATTTATGACAAAGAACAAAATGTCTTGGATGAAATTCCAACTTGAATACCTGATCTTTCCATATTATCCTTTCATGTTTCTGCTGGTCAGGTTCATCCTCCAGTGGAGTCCTTGGATTTGATCTCGAAAATGATTTAGAGTCGCCACATGAATGATTTCAGTGTTGCGGTGTCTGATCGTTGTCCACCATCAAAAATTAGATCTGAAGGAAACCAAATGTTCAGTTCATAGACTATACTGGAGATTGACTGAAGCAGCATTCATCTACTTTCACTAATGCAAAGCAAGAGCGTTTCGAAGGCTACCTAGCTAACTTTAGGCTCTGTCTATAGTTTATAAAGAAAAAAACAAAATTTTCTCCCCAGTATGGTCACCACTATGTTATAGCCTAAATCTACCTCAGGATGAAGAAGGCAGAGTCTAGGGTAACATCAAACCACGCTTAATCTGGTAGCTAGCCCTACCAGATCGGGAGAGGGCTTTCTCCTTGTCAATCTCGCAAAAAATGATCAGTGAGGCTTGAGATGACTTGACTAAAGGCTGATTTTAGGCTAGGTATATATGTAAGAGAGTTTGATTTTGATTTTGAGGGTGTTTTTTGGATCAAAGGGAAGGGTAGATTTTGGATCTGGGGAATGAGGCCTAGTTTTTGCAGAGATCTGAATGGGGCAAGGTAGGCAATTGTTTTGACACTTCAATTTTGAATGAATGGATAGCTTAGACTGGTGAGGAGTTGAAGAGGGAAAGATACTTTCAGGAATCCTCTTCAAGCAGTTGAAAACATAGAAAATTAAACAAAACTCAAGGTAGAGCACTGCAATCTAATGAATTCCACCTTTATACTCTTTTGTTGAACTTAATAAGAAATAAGAAGGAAGATGATACACATGAAACACCAGTAAAATTACATTAAAAGAGAGAAACACATCATCAAAACAAAGAGCCAAATGAATCCCAAGGAGTGCTGCAAACCCTGGTCTATTCCTTTCCCAAACTGCAGAGATGAAATGTACAGTGATGCTCAAAGCAATCCCAAGTGTCCAACCATGCAAATGACTGAAAAAATACAAGATAGAGATAAGAATAACTCATCCCAAACCTCTAGGGGTCGAGCTCGCAAGTATAGGAGCTGTTTCAACAAGATATAAACTAAGAACTGGAAAATAGGCAGTGGAACATCTTGCCTCTATAAGATAGGAAACTGATTCATTTAGTTGCATTTCACCTTTTGATGAATGAATGTACTTCCATGAGTAAAAAATTGCCAAAATTACATCAAGAGCAATGAAATAACATCAAATTACATCAATAGTTTTACATGTGGAAGTAATAAAGTCAAACTGGCCAAAACTAGGGGAAAAACATAGTTACTGAGTGAAAAATAAAACAAAATCCCCAAAGCGCCGCGATTGAAATCTCTATGCGTCACACCAGTTTGGAGGAGATTTTGAAGGCCTTCCTAGTGTTCATATTAAGTGCAGGATAGCTCGTTGGAAAGCTCTGCCTGTCTTCTTTCCAACACAAGTGGAATTTCTGAATTTGGTTTCCATTTGCCCCTCAAAAAATGAGTTTTTCCAACATTGCTTGCTGTGTGTCCAAAAAGGGGCAGAAATGTCATTTTTAGGGTGTTTTTTATCCTTCTCGAAGCCCAAAACCCATAAAAATCTCTTGGCCATGGGTAGGCATGCATAAATTTTCATGAAAAATAAAAAAATATAAAGGTTTACCCAAGAGGAGCTCCCAATCGTAAGTGTGTGCTAAGTGGAGTGTTGCGTCGGGCAGAAAAATCTGTGTTTAGGCCAAAAAAAATCAAAATTTCCAAAATGTGTCCCAAATTTCTTGAAATTTAGGCTGAGTGTCCTCCATCATGTACTATGCTGGGCCAAGGAAGCCTTGGTCAAAATATGAAGTCTATCTTGCCTTTTCCAACACTTTGAGGCTTTCTTCAACTTAGACTTCAAGATCTTGATTCGTGCCTTGCAAACATGATTTCTTTCCCTATAATGATTAGCCATGTGTCTTAACATGTTCTTCTTCTTGTTAGCTTTTTCCAACATCTTTTGGTCGCCTTGGTGCATGCAATTCGGTTGTAGAGTCACTGTATTTCCTTCATCTCTATCACAAGATGTATTGGTCTCCATGATTTCCAAAGTCTATGTTGTCTTGGATGAAAATGAAAGGTTTGGTGTCCTTGGTTTTGTTTCCAAATACATGGTAATAAGTGATGGAATATGGAGGGAAAGGGTAGGGGAGATGATGGGATATTGCCAATTGAAAGCTGTCAATTGAAATTTTATAGGCAGTCACTAGGTTACTTGGGATAGCCTTGGGGTTTGGGAAATTTATAATTAGGATGTAGGATAATGGGAATGGGATAGGAATGAGTGACTTAGGGATATAAGAAAATAGGGAAATGGGCTGCTATGATAAGATAAACAGTGAGGAGGGACTAACAAGGTGGGGGAAATGGGAATGATTGAGCACAAAACCAATTTCAAACCCTAAAGGAGCATTCTTCAAACAAGATAATAGGGTTTGATTTTTTGTATTTAAATTCTCATAAACATCACCAAACACATGTCCATGGGCAATGAAGAGGTTGCTTTGACTTACTTGGACAGAGATGGACTGAACCGATTTGAAAATTTGGAAGCAAAGGCAATAAATTTATTTGCAGCCCAACACGTCACGCAACAAACCCAGTGCGCCACACTGCTTCAATGCGTCATGCAGGAACAAATTTACACACAGGGAGCTAACCTAATGCGTCGCGCTCTCTCGATGTGTCGCGACAATCACCCAATGCATCGTGCTCGAAAATTTTACACAGTCCACCCTCAAATTGCTTGCTTCACCCTCCACGATTTCTTCTTGGCTTACTCCAGTCTTCTTGGCATAAAAATGATGTTTTGAAACATGAAAATATCTTATATTCCAAGGATTTTTATTTTCCATTTGAAAAACCCACTTTGTAATGTTTCAAATTTTGACACTTTTCTAAAAAAAAACTTTGTTTTGCTTCATTTTGGATTTTTGGACTGAATGATGTACTTTCTTGTCTATCTTGCAGGGAATGAAATGGCTGGAGCTTTGAAAAAGGTGACCAGGTTTTTCGAGTGAAAGTATTATTACATCTGATAAAACTTGAAATCACATTACATTTATACATAGAGATAAAAACACTATTTTTCTTCAAAACATAGTTTTGAAGAAAAAACATTATTAAGCATATAATGATGAAATTTTAGCACTGAAACCTTATCTCAAACTTCCTCATGTGCCTACTGACCATTATTAGGCATTTTGAAGACCTGATTAATTAAACCCTAGACCTAATGAGACTAAAACCCTAAAATGACTCTTTGCAAACTATGAGATCAAAAATGACTGTAAATGATTTTAATGAAAAGAAATAGGCCAGTAGGTAAAAGACATGTGGGACATGAGCAAAAAACCACTACTGTTAGATGATCCATGCTCCTAATGGAATGAAAATGACTGAATGAGACACCTAATAATGCAATGCAACAAGAGAAATTTGATCTCTGGCGGAGGGATGAAGATACCGACACTAACAGGCATCATGACCTACGACTAATTCACAAAAACATGTACAGGAGGATACGCTTAGTGAATATGTATTCGAGTGCATTTCTTTAAAATCACATTGAACTCAATCCCGCTTTCCATCTACATCATATATATGTATGCACTTATTTTTATCTTATAAAGACTGAACTATATAGATCATATCAATAACAAACATGCCAAAAAATCATACTCATTAATTTAATGAAACGAATATAGAGATTCATGTTCACAGATCACGTACTTAAACTCAACCTTTCTTCAATAAATTATGCATGAATCAAGATTTCCTGTAAAAATTATAAGAATCACATTCCATTTTATATAGGGGATACATATCCTTCACATCCATTATAATTTAACTTCATAACCGTAATGCATATAATATCACTGGTAGATGAGTCATATTGGGCACTACTACACAAATAAATCAAAATTATAGCATTAGTAAACACTAATCCATGCACTTAATACATATTTATTTAGAATATTAACTAGGGCATTGGCCTGCAAGAACCAACACTCAAGATATCAACAACGTAGTTTACACAACGTAACCAACACTCAAGATATCAACACTACAAATCATTAATGAAGCCAGGTTTAATACATTCAAGTAAAATTTTAAATTATCATATCAAGTATTCATGGGAAGTTCACTTTCACATATAAATTAATTAAAAAAATATCTTATATCCAAAGAATAGAAACTGAGATTTGGATTTCAACTCTCCACCGAAACTTAGACACACTACAACCAATATTTTCTTGCAGTAGTCACCCTCTAGCCATATTTTAGAGCTGCAGGAGGAGTTCATAAATTTTAAAGAGAAGTACTTCTGAATAAATCATAGCCTCAATAGGTAACTCAATTTACCTATCATCTAGTGAGAAGTTAACACAATGAGAAGGAATTCACTACCCTATCATTTTAGCAATGACTCCTAACTATTACATAACAAATATTTATGGCTTAGTAAACATTAAATTTGAGGTTCCTCCTAACATAATGAAATACAATTCAATACCAATAGGAGAGTTATTTCAACTTTTATCAAGGTTCATAAACATACAAGCTACCATGGGAGTATGGAAATCACTCTTATATGTAGTCCTTTAGTGAAGGCAGGGACCATTTCTTTATCCCCTTGACAACAGCTGGTGGTTCATCACCCTCAAAACCACTTGATTTTTTAATCCTCCTAGATAGTAGGTTCATCAATATGAAAACTTCCCTATGGGTTCTCCAGAACTTAGCAAGTCACTTATAGTGGTTTCATCATCCTTAATTCAAGAGAATTCTTTGTAAATTCTAAGCTACTTAGCCACACATAGTTGTTTCATTAGTTGCACTACCATAGAGCGAACTCTCTCTATAAAAATGAACTTTTTTCAAAGTATAGGAAAAATGTATCATAACAAAACTAAACCAAGTATCACAACAGAAAAAAAATAGAACCCATATAATCCCATAATCGATCTGTTAAATAATTATCTTCTTGTCCTCTAATTCTGACGCTTTACCTTTTCTGGTGTGTTGAGGTGTTGGCCTTCTCAGCCGTGAACACATGTTCTTTCCTCTTTCATTGTTCTTAGAGATAATTGTTTTTTTCATTAATTTCTCTCGTTAAGAATATTTCTTCCATTTGTAGTTATGTGTGTGTGACCTCTTTTTTTCCCCTCTGAGTCTTCCTTTGTATCCATATTTCCATTTAATTTCCACTTTATCTCACTTGCAGATTTTTCTAAGGAGCTGGTATGGTTCCTAAATATCCCCTTTTCCAATTGAATTTATTATGAAAACAACTAACTAAAGCATGAAATTCAACATTAATTTTAACATGGTATCCTCAGGAAAATATCCCTCCCAAAACTATGGAATTTATGTCCCATTTTCCCACTCATTTTAATTTTAACAAAAATAGACTTAATGTGTACAATAAGAGTGAATTTTTGAAGGCTATCATAACATCCAATTCTAATGTTTGGGTTGCTATAGATTTCTTTAGGCCTGTATATGTTGTAGAAGCCATTGATTTATGTGGATGATGGCCTCCTTTCCTAGAATAAAATGTTTCCACTACTTAATATCTTGAATAAGGGTAAAAAGTTACCTGTCATACATAAGGTAGTTGAAAATTGTTTAAATGTGTAACTAGGTTTGGTATTCATAAATATGAAATGTGTTTTTGATTCTTGTATATTGTAAAATGAAAGAAAAATTTATTATTTTTATTTTTGTAACATGGGTTTCATACTCAAGGTCATTTTATTTAGAGGTCAATCACCCACTCAGTGCTTCTAGGGTTTGTCCTAGGGTTAATAAGTCAAGATAGTCATTGTCATATGAATAATCCCCCATCCGATACATTGCAACCTGTAAAAAGAATTATTTTTGTATTTAAAAGTGTAAAAATACCCTGCAACACGAAGTCATCCTAGAATCTAAGAATTCGACCTTAATTACGAGATGAATTAGGGAATGTATTATGTTATACTGCAAATGACCTCCTCATCAGCTCAAAGTAGAAGGATATATGGATGGAATAAATTGACCAAGAAAGAGACCTTTTTATCCATGCTAGTGAAGCCTAGAAATTGTCAAGCTAAGTTATAACGCTTTCCTTCTTCCTATAGTGAGAGTTAGTGCCTAGGTTAACACCATGTTTTGCCGAAAGGGTCACATTACTTATGTTTCATGAAGAATGAAGGGAGGCTTTTGAGTTAACTAACTAAAATTTCCAGATTTGTCTCATACAGTCAGTCCAAAAAACTGACAACCTGTGGTGCATACATCTGATTGGACATTAATAAACCTCACTAAGCATCCCAAGAGGGAAAATTCTAGAAAAACATGCAAACATCATTTATTTTTCCATATTTAAACTAATGGAGAATAATGCTAATGTGTTTCCTCCCAAACTGTTATAAATTGGAGGCAAGGGATGATTGCCAAAGGTTGAAAGTTTGATTGTCTAAGGAGCGAAATTTTGTTACTGTGAGGAATCATTGATTGGCATAGTTCATTGAGAGATATTTTCCTAAACATTGTCAAACTAGGAGATTGGAAAGAGATCTTGGAGTTGAAGGATTGTGGGAGGCTTGACGAAGTCGATGGTTGTAACCCTCATTCATTAAATACAGTAGAATTGCTTCTATTTTTTCCACTTGATATCTTGTAATTGCATCTATTGAGTTATTTGTTCAAGATATATCTTATAAGTGGACTAGAGTAATATTAGTTCATCTTTGATTATATGCTTGTCTTTGATTTTTTTTTTGTAATAAAACTGTGAAGATTACTAGTTTCATTGTTTTCTTGCAAGATTGAGACTTGGAGCTCCTGAGGCGGGGTTCCACAACACTACCTTGATCTCTCCAACAAAATATCACCACACGTCAAGGTATCCTTATATATTTCATATTTTCAATCGAATACTTGCATATCATTGATATATTGTCTTTGTAAATGTTGCAGCTAATCTGTCTATCTTCCTTGAGTCCGAGGAAGGCCCAAGAGGGATCTTATTCTAGCTACCACCTTTGTATTTTACCCATAAGAAGAATTTGAAACTCCACTGGGCGCTAATCCTTAGTTCCTGGTTTTGATTTCCGACTCTTGGTTCTCTCCTTCTATAACTTCTTCTTTTGTTCACATTCCTTTTGTACCATTTTTTGTGCTCTGCAACCATCTTAGTTTCTCACAATTTTCATATTAGGTCCTATTTGATCCTATTTTTCAATGTAGCCTTTGTAACGTGCCATTTGTGTGCACCCTAGAGCATTTAATTTTGATCCTTCTTGTGAGCAGTGCATTAGTGAATCTATTAATGCACTGTACTCTCTATTGGAGAGTGTTACTCATCCAAAAACTTGCTATTTCACCTCCTACTATGATTTTATTGGCTGTTAGGTTGTTGGATGTCAGAATGGTTCCTACAACTTAATATCCATGCTTGGTTTCTTTTTGGCATACTAGTTTTTTCTTTTCAAAAGTTAGCCTAGCTGCATTTACTTTCTGAAAGAGAAAAGGGAAAATTCTTTCTTTTTTTTTAGTTTTTTTTTTTATAATATAGCTCATTACATTCTGTAAAATGTTGGGTTAAATATTTGTTAGAGAGAATTGGTATCTATATATTTCATAGGATGAGTTGCATTATTTTATGTGTTATTGCATGGATGTATAAATGAATTTCTCTTTGTATTGTAAATCTTTCATCTAACTGAATTGAAAAACATCTTATGCATGGTTTGTGTCAGAGTCACATAAATTTCATGCATCCAATCCCCCTCTAAAGAATTAAATGCAATTAGTCTAAAATTAAAAACTTAATAAAATCAATCAATAACTCTTTTATGAGATTACACAAAGATTAGTGTTGGGCAATGAAAAATGTATGAAATCATTATGTATTTCTCATTATTTTACTATAGACATACTCCTTTTTACCTTACCAAGGTAATTTATTGTAAGAATTATGGTAGAATTGAAAAGGTTTATGTTTATTGTAAAAAGATGACGAAATGTTGCTTTTTGTTGACAAAAACAGGAATTAGACGAAGTGAACAGCTGTACCAAAGGCGAGGCTAAGATTAATGCAACTGCTTCTCCATCAACATTAAACCACACCCAGCCAAAGACAAGGAGATCCAAACGCATTACCAAGAAAAGGCAAGGGACAATTCAGCTTCGGTCAAAGTAAACAAGATGACAACTAAACAAAGGAGAGTGAATCCCTCAGGATCCTTAGATCCTGAGGGATCACTGTTCAAACTCATCTTATTACTCATCTTATCTATCAGGATCTGATATATAAAGCAATGTCCTTTAGTGATCAAGGGGTCAGTCGGAAGTTCTCATATTAAAACATTTCCTTCGTAATATTGTTTATTGACTCTCGTTTTTGAGAGAATAGCCTCTGTAATACTTTATGTTCAATTAATATCAAAGACACATTTCGTTTTATCTCTTAATTTTTGAAGTAGCCTAGCAGTATTTCACTGGCGCTAAGGGCCCAACTCTGGTGGAATTACCTTGCTATTTGTATTTCTAATATTTGCTTACTGTTGTGTGAAGTTGTGTTTAAATTTTATTACGATTGAAGAGTTGATTGACTGTTGTTGGATTGAATACAGATTCGTTGTGATCATTAATGAGTTGCATTGCTATTTTATCATCTGCAAGAAGTACATTCACTGTTTATTTATCTTGCCATTGTTATAAAGCTTTGTTGTTCTGTATTTAATTCTAGTTTCTGTTCTATTGGTTTATGATTTGTTATAATTAACTGTTGTGTAGTATTGGCTGTCGACAGGATCAGAGTATGGAGATTAGTTGCTTCATTGCGTTAAAATTATAATTTCTATTCAATTTATGTTTCTGTTCCATTTCTGTTTATTGTTCATTTCTTATTCATAGCTTTAGATTAACAAATAGATGAGTTACAATTTTTATGCATAGGAATTACAAGCTGGTGTTCCTTTCCAGATTTTTTTATTAGAGGAAGTTCCTTTCAGTTATTTTCATCAGCAAGAAGATTGGGTTTGCTTTCATTTTGATTTCTTTAAGAACAAGACCACCAACTATAGAGGACACTGGTTACTTCTTCCAAGTCCCTAGATTGGGTATCTTTCCTTAGTGTGATTTCAGTTGCATCGATTACTAAGGGAAAGAGTTACTGCTACTGTATCCCTGATCAATGGTTTGCAGATTGATGCAGTTAAGATATTAGAGCATTTTCATTCATGTTACTGTAGTTAGATTTCTTTACAAGCATCTGTTTACTCTTGTATTCAGTATTCTGTACTACATCTTCATAACATTACTCTTAGTTAATTGCAGCCTTAGACAGAGTACACTCTTGAAATAAAAATTTTCTCTCGGATTGATAATTAATGTAGGCTAATTAGGTGTTCAAAAGATACCTTTTTATGACGCAACATTTTGGTGCCGTTGCTGGGGAGAGTGTATGCCATTTTAAAGGAGTGATGCATAGCTGATTTTCTTCTGCTTGCAAAGAATTGGGTATTAAAGAAGGAAGGTAAGAACCTGCGCATTGGGCAAGAAACACACTTTCTCACAGCCTGCTTCACAGCAGAAGTAGGTAAGCTTCTTTCTTTAGGTAGAAATGAAGGTTTGTCTTCTTGAATGAATAGACCAACTAAGAAAAACAAAATTCCTCCTAAAATTGAAAAACCTAAGGGACCGGTGACCCTTGGGCAGACAGAGTTTACTGACAAAATCCTTAAAAGAACTGAATCTCAGCCATCAATAGGATTTAGAAAAGCTATCTCTAGACAGCCTACTAGTTCCCTTCAGGCTACAGAGTCACCATCTGAAGCCTTTGTGAGATACACAGTCAAACAGAGCGAATTGAGAAAGATTCCCAAGAAATTGAGAATCCTTGCATAATTTCCCCTCAAGAAGGGAACTCTAGTAATCGCTGTGAAGGAGAAGGGGAAACAGGAGAAACAAGAGACCCAAAATCTCCAATTGAAATATCCCAACCAATAAGCAGTCCAGATAAGGGAAGTGCTGTTAAACTTATTCAGAAGCAAAACCCTAAATCCCCTCAAACAGTAGGTCAACAAGGAATACTCATTGTTCCAGATAAGGGAAGTGTTTTCAAAGCCATTCCTACTCCTGTTAGTCAGCCTAGAAATTCCTTGGAGATCCCAGAAGGATATTGGCACATTTTTGACCAAATAGCCCGGAACCAAAATCAGAACCAGCAGACACCCCAGCAAACCTCTACGCTGCAATATCCTATAGTAGATAATGCAGTCAATGCACCTATGAAGGCCATTCCCCTTCAATATATTCCCACATTTAATGGCTTAACATCAGAATATCCAGATGCGTTTTTGTTTGAATTTGATGTGTTATGCAGGGGATATGATTATACTAATGATCCTGAAAAACTAAAACTATTCCCTTCTACATTAAAAGGGGTAGCCTTACGATGGTTTATGGGATTAGGTGGGGGTGTCATAACTGATTGGGATCAGATGAAAGCCACATTTTTAAAGAATTATGAATATTATTGCAGGTCTCGGGAACTAAAAGATGAAATATTCCAAATGACAACAAAACCAAATGAAACCTTGGAGGAATATGTGGAACGGTTTCAATAAAATCTTCAGAGATCCCCTTATGCATCCTTACCCTTACCTGATAATGTGTTGAAAACTACATTAATTAGGGGAATGAAAGATCAATGGGTTGAAACATTGAATATTATGGGAAAAGGTGATATATGTCAGGAAATTTATGCTGACATCATTGATTTGTGTATCAGGAGTTTGAGGGGCAACACGAGGCTAAAATCAGCAAAATGTCATGTGATTACAAGAGAAAACAAGACCTCTAATGAAGGTGTGACTCGTGCAGAGATTGGAAATCTGCTAGAATATTTTAAGACAGACATACTTGGGACTCTAACAACGCAGTTCGACATTATGAAAGCCAAACAAAATCAAGCAGAAGAAGAGAAGAATTTGGCGATATTCTGCCCAAGATGCAGAAAGAAACAAGGCCACAAAGAGTGCCCATTGGATGTGATCAAAGTCTGCGCCATTTGCATGAAAGATCACCCTATAGAAGGATGTCCTTTTCTTCCTGGCCTAAAAGAAGTTTATAAGGAGGCAGAAGAAGAATCAGAAGTGGTATGTCTGCTTAATCAGTGCCAAAAATGCCAGCCACGACAATCAGGTATGCCAACTAATCCATTTTCTTCTTTTCAGCCTCCTCAATACAATGCTCAGCAATATAGTGGAATGTGGAAAAATCAACCACCTTTCCCCAATTGGTCACAATAGCAATTCCCTACAACATCTTGGCCAAATCAATCAAATCAAAATAATTGGCCTAGCTTTCCTTTCTTCGCACCATTTTGGAAAAATAATAACTATCCTACGCAATGGTCCCCCTCTACTTATCAGAGTCAAGCCTGGTAGTCCAACTGGAAAAGACCTACAAATCAGCCAGCTGGAACAATCCCTCTCTCTCAACCGACACTACCAGCTCCCTATACAAACCCCCAGACCAACCTAAGACCACAACTCCCAGCCCAGCCCAACCGAAACCCAAACAATAGGCCAGTTTAGTCTGTCCAAATAATGGAACCCCAAAAATTAGAAACTGAACTGAGGGAGTGAAATGACCTTCAACTAAGGTCTGGGTGCATAGTAGAAACAGAGAGAAATAATGATGTTCATATTGAAGATTCGTTACCTGCAGAACAAACATTACAGAAAGAGAAGGAGGTTCAACAACAAGTAACAACTTCCTCTCCACCATTCCCAGAACGAATAATCATACCACGCCCATTGGAACATCCTAATTTTGATCTTCTGGGAGAATTAAAAAATTTGTGTATAAAAATCCCTCTCCTCCAAGCTATCCAAGACATTCCTATATATGAAAAAACCATTAAGGAATTATGCATAAAAAATCCAAAGAGGAGAACAACCACCAACCCAACTGTCCAAATAGTCAGAACTTTATCTAATTTATTATCAGGAATAGAAACACCCTTAAAATATGAAGACCCAGGAAATCCTATAGTGATAGTCCAAATCCATGGGAAATTGTTTCCAAATGCCTTAGTTGATTTGGGAGAAGCAATCAATATCCTAACAACCACCACCTGTCAAAAACTTGGCATTATATCACTAGAACCAACAACAACCTTATTGGAATTGGCCGACCGATCGGTAGTCAAACCAGAAGGTACACTACAAGATGTAATGGTATCTGTAGATTCCTAGGAATACCCTGCTGACTTCCTGGTTATCAATCCAAAGAACCGGCTAGAATGGCACCCGTTAATCTTAGGTAGACCTTGGTTGGCAATTGCCGATGCTTATATTGGATGCCAACAAGGCACCATGACAATAACAAGGGGAAACTATGTTAAGAATTTAGCTTTATATCCCCCAGCCCAGCCAAGTCTATCAATAATCAAAACAAGAAAACAACCTGTATCATATCTTATGGAAAATATGAGATCACATATAACTTTAGAAAATGCTCTTGATTTTAAAGATCAAACAGAGGATGATATCATCAATAGTTTTATTAATAAACCACAAATCAGATCCCATCTACAATGTCACATGATCAAGGCAGCATTTGATAATAAAGAAGAAGAAGATCCTTTGAAAGACATTCTTGATCAAGAAATACCCAATACTTCTGTGTACAATAGCAAGATTGTATAAATTGAGCCGGGAAAAACTCTAAACATTAACAAAAATCTGACTGTTGAACAAGAAGAGAAATTGGTCCAACTATTGTGGAAATACAAAGCAGCCTTTACATGAGATTACCCCGATATGAAAGGAATTGACCCTCAATTGTGTACACACCACATCTATATTGAAAAAGATGCAAGACCCATTCACCAACCCCAAAGAATATTAAACCCTCACCTTAAAGAAATTGTGAAAGATGAATTACAAAAAATATTGGATGTTAATTTCATCTACCCAATATATGATAGCAAGTGGGTCTCTCCATTAGTAGTGATACCAAAAAAGAATGGAAAGTGGAGAATATTTGTAGATTACCATGAAATTAACAAGGCAACATAGAAAGAACACTTTCCCCTTCCTTTCATTGACCAGGTATTAGACACATTGGCAGGAAAGAAATTCTTTTCTTTCCTTGATGGCTTCAGTGGATACAATCAAATCCAGATTTCCCCTGAAGACCGAGACAAAACTACTTTTACCTGTCCATGGGGGACATTTGCCTACCTAGTTTTACCTTTTGGCCTATGCAATGCCCCTACTACATTCCAAAGGGCCATTCTCAGCATCTTTGCAGACTTAATAATTGAAGGCCTCGAAGTATATATGGATGACTTCACACCTTATGGGGATGACTTTGAGCTAGCATTAGAAAATTTAGAAAAGGCGTTGCAAAGATGTATTGACACTAGGCTTTGTTTAAGCCATGAAAAGTGTCATATGATGATGACGGAAGGAGTTATCTTTGGGCATTATATTTCAGCAGCTAGAATTCAAGTGGACCCAGCTAAAATTCAAATAGTCCTGTTAATACCCACACCCACCACACAAACAGAGGTACGTAGCTTTCTTGGATTTTCTGGTTACTATAGAAGATTTATAGAACATTATTCTCAAATAGCTACATCTTTATATGCACTAATGGGAAATGTTGATTTTATTTGGACAGATAAATGTGACAATGCCTTCAATGACCTGAAAAAGCTTGTTTCAAGATCCCCAGTGCTGAGGGGCCCAAATTGGAATTTTCCATTCCAAATTTCATTTGATGCCTCAGACACAGCAATTAGAGCACTTCTTGGGCAGGAGGAAGACAAGAAGCCATATGCAATCTATTACATTAGCAAAAATCTATCCCCTGCTGAATTAAATTATACTGTGACTGAGAAGGAATTTTTAGCTGTAGTACATGTTGTAAATAAGTTTAGACATTATATAACTGGGTATCCTGTAGTACTATATATTGATCACTCTGCCATTAAATTTTTAGCAAATAAGCCTGTTACAAATGGAAGAGTGACAAGATGGTTGATTTTATTGCAGGAATTTGACATTACAATCAAAGATCAACCTGGGAAAGACAACCCCGTAGATGAATTTTTGTCAAGAATGCCAAAGCCAATAGATATAGAAGCAGTTGAAGACCACTTCCTAGATGAACATTTGTTCGCTGTTACTGTCAGAACACCATGGTATGCTAATATAGAAAATTAGTTGGAAATAAGTAAATTACCTAAAAGTCTATCCCTTAATGAACGAAAATAGATAATATAGTTTAGTACCTGATTCTCTTGGATTGGCGGCTACATATTTCACACAGGGGCAGATATGCAAATAAGAAGATGTGTCCGGGAGGACGAGGTATTTGATATTTTGAAATCATGTCATGATGGGCAATGTGGCGGGCATTTTGAAAATCATAGAACTGCACATAAGGTTTTATGAACAGGCTATTATTGGACTACCATCTTTAAAGATGCCAAAAAATTTGTGCAAGCCTGTGATAGCTGCCAAAGGGCTGGTCACCCTGGGCAGTCTGATCAAATTCCATTGAACCCTCAACTAATGATTGAACCATTTGAATACTAGGTGCTTGATTTTGTTGGCACTATTAGCCCCTCATCAAACCAAAAAACATACATCCTAGTTGCAACCGAGTATGTCACTAAGTGGGTCGAAGCAAAGGCACTTTCAAAAGCTACAAAGGACTCTGTAATACAGTTTCTTTTCCAAATATTTGTGCGATATGGCCTCCCAAGGGACATAATAAAAAATGGAGGACCACAATTTGTAGGTAATAAATTATCTAAAACACTACAAAACTACCACATTTAGCACAAGATTACAACCCCATACCACCCACAGGCCAATGGTCAAGTAGAAAGCACGAAAAAAGTGATTGAATCTATATTAACAAAAACCATTACCTCACATAGATGAGATTGGACCTACAGATTTGCAGAAGCATTGTGGGCATATCGAACAATGTGGAGATCCACTACGGAATATTCACCATATCAATTGGTATTTGGAAAAGAACCCATCTTTCCAATAGAATTTGAAATTGAGACATTAAGAACAGCTCAAAAGGTGGGTCTAGATCTAAATGAAGCCTAGGCCAAAAGACTACAGAAAATTAATGAATTAGATGAAATTAGGCTCTCTACTTTTCAACACATAGTGTTAATCCAACAACAGAGAGAAAAATGGCATGATGCCCTGATCAAAGAAAAGATACTCCACGAAGGAGATCAGGCACTCCTATATGATTCTAGGTTTCAGGATTTTCGAGGGAAACTTTAGACACGATGGCTTGGACCCTATGAAATACAAAAAGTGCATGATAATGGCACTATTAAATTAGCCACCATTGATGGATTTGGGCATTCCTTTAAGGTAAATGGTCATCGAGTACGATTGTATCATAAACCGCTTACCCGGGAATCCTTTTACCAATAGTTGCAGGAAGATTCTACCATGGAAATTTTGGCTGAAGGACATAACTCCTCCTCGGCACTAGTTTATTAAATCGTTTCTTTTTTTAAATTTTGTACATAAATATTGTTCATTTATTTGGATTGTTTTTTTTAGGGAATTTTTTTTTTTTCAAATCTCTGTTTATTTCGTTTATTTTCAGTTTTCGTTGTTTCTTTCATGGAATTCTATTTTTTTAAAAAACTCTATTTATTTCGCTTGTTTTGAGTTTTTTTGTTCCTTTCTAAAGGAACAACACTTCTGTTGTTCCTTTCGAAAGGAACAACAGTTCCGTAGACTGTTTTTGTTGTTCCTTTCAGAAGGAACAACAGTTCCACAGATTGTTTTTGTTGTTCTTTTAAAGGAACAACACCTTTTGAGTGGATTGTTTTTTGTTTTAGATTAGCATTTTGAGAATTTCTGATGACTCTTCTAAAGGAAAACATATTTTTTATATAAAATCATACAAATTAAAGCTTACTATAATCAGAAAATAAAAATAAATCGTCATTTTTAAAATTGTTTAGTAATGATAAGAAAAAGGGAAAAGGGACATAATCAATAACATGATTTTGTTGTTTTACTACCACTGAATTAATCTGATCGATTATCCTTATCATGATTGGTTCTTTCCCATATGTTATAACTTTCTTTGAATTTTATCTATGGAGTAGGAATAAGGGCATATTCTTCTTTATTGAGATGTTCATACTTCTTCCACCATCCCTACTCTTAAGGAGTGCTGAGCCATCCTTTATGTATATGTAGGAAAGTGCTATATGAAAAAGAAAATATTTACATAGTTCACCAATAATTTTATGAATTGGCAGATGGAGGATAGGGGGTCTCATCAAGAGCTAGCCTACCATGATCATAAGGAATTCAGTGAAGTGGCATTCCCATCATGGCCACCAAACCAGGGATATGGTCCAATGGACAATTAAAAAAAAAAAATTTAAGAAGTCCTTAGAACAAGAGGTCTCATCACGAGCCAGCTTGTCCACCTTTCACTTCTTCCCGGTGAATGGCATTGTGATTTATCTGGTCACCCAGCCAACACAATGGCCTCCATTATGACATTTAACGAGCACTTCCTCAGCATAAATAAAGGACAATGGTTCCAATGGTGAGAAAGCAACTTTGTCAAGGTTATGGACACCTGTGGGCAACAGAGATCTGTTGATGGTATTGGAGTCACATTTATACACATCAACAGCCATATTAAACCCTTTTTCCTAGATCTCTATTTAAATATCAAATGAAATTATGAATTCTTAACCTTTGATTTAGAACCTATTATACATGAAAATCATTATGAATAGATCATATTAGTTTGAAGTGGGTAATAAACACATATGTACTTATGTTTATCTTCAGCTATCCCTTATCCTCATATTTAAATCATTACAAAACGATTTTATATCTATTACCGATTTATCACATGCATTGATTTCAGTAATCGCTATAATTTGATTGAATGTATCATAATTATGCCTACTTTTTCCCTGTTGTACTACTAGTGTGCCATACTTGCCTCTCTCAATTGACGGTAGAGGCCAACCTATCATCCATCAGTAGGGGCACGGATGTCTGCATGCAGATCAAATCCTGATATTTCTTTACATGTATGTGAACCAAATCCTTGCATTCTAGGGAATAAAAAAAATTTAACGACATTATTCTAGTTCACCGCATTGTGTTGTTCCATTGCGATCACAGTGTGTTTGGAAAGAACTAATAGTGTGCAGAAACAATGGGAGAACGACCAATTCGCAGTGATCCGCAGGTGCTAGTTGTTTCTGATGCTGCAAGAGATATTTTGGAAAGATTAGGATGGATTACATATTTCACGAGGATGTAACAACCCCATGAAGCAGTGGCCACCAAATTTTTACAAAACTTGTAAGAAGGATTCTCCATGGTGAGAGGAAGACAGATAGCTGTATCCGATGAAATAATTGTAGAAGTGTTTGGCATATGAGCACAAGGAACTATATGGACGCAGAAGAATCTTAGGCTTCGAGAATCCATGAATATTTTTCAGGATGACGGAAAGAAATTGGTTGTCAAAGGCAAAGGAGTTCAACCAGCATCATTGGGAGAACCATGGATGAAACTGGCCAAGATAGTGTAGGCTTATATAACGTGCGACAGAAGGAAAGATGTGGTAAGAACTCACCACCTTAAGTTACTGGCTGTATTAAAACAGAAATGCACTATCAATTAACCTGCATTTATAAATTCCTTACTGCATGATATCGCTCGTAGTATAAGAAAATATCAGCATGCAGACATGGTGGTCAGCCACCATTGCCTAATTCAATTAATAGTAATTCATATCCTCGCCCAGTAACAAACCAGCTTGGAGGAGTTGATATTCTCCATTGATGGAGGGTTAGCCTTACCTGCCCCGAAACGGAAGAGAATGGCTGGCTCAATAGCTGAGCCATCAACTCATAGACAGTCCCTCCATTCAAAACAAAGTGGGGGAATGATGGAAGGACTTTCGGGAAGCAGTAGCCAGCCTCTGGAATTGCACAACTCATAGGATGAACAGCCTCCACAATTGGAGGGAGGAAGTCCTCGTACTGATGAAGAAGAGGAAACAGAAGGAAAAATTCGCTATTGGGACGAACAAGAAATAAGTCACCACACCAGTGGTGAGAAACAACCCAGTGCAGAGGAAGGAAATACTGAGGAAGAGGAAATTGAAGGGGAAATTTGATATTCATATGAGGAAGAAGGAAGCTATCATACCTGTGAGGAGGACAAAGATAATCATAGTAGCAACAAAGAAGGAACAACGCCTCGTGAAAATGCTACTGTAAGCCCTTTACAGGAAGACCAATTGGCCCATATTCTGGCCAATATGAGTGAATATGTGCAGCCTCATAGCCCTTTGGACCTTAACGTTGATATTAATCAGTTGCCAGAGCACTCTGCTATCGACAAAGAAACAACTGACGAAATTTTGGATGAAACAGCAAACCCTAGCGAAGCTAGGGTTGCCTCACCTGAAAGGCATTAATTAGAAAAAGAGAACATCGAAGCAATATCTCAACCTGAAAGCCCTCAGAGGATTGTAGATTCGACCGAGGGTATGATTCCCGAAGAATTTAGCCAAGGGAATATGAATGTGGAAGAAGAACCCCAAGCAGAAGATCAAGAAGAGAACCTAACTAAAGGCACGACTGATATGGACCAAAACCCTGTTGAGCAAACGGGTTTAGATAAAGGAACAGCTGTTCCATCCAAGAAGAGGAGGAAAGTGACTGAGATTGAAAAGCTTCGCAGGGAACGAATGAAGCTTCACAGACTTGTAGAAAAGCTCAGGAAAACTATTAGGGTTCTGAGAATGAAACAAATGCCTAAGCGAGCCCCCAAGAGAAGAAGCATAACTACCAGGCGAATTTTGAAAAAAAGAAAGGTGACCGCTAAGAGGAACCCACAAGTTGCAGAGGCCATGCCTGAGCCTAATTATGGAGATATGGAACAGAAAACAACTATTCCAACACAATTCGTTCCATAGGGACCCACTTCAAGTGAAAACATGCAAGCTAGTAGTCAACATACTTTTAGTGATCCGACACTAGCTAGACTCCAGGAGGGGTTGGCACAGGCCTGAATAGAAAGGAAAAGGTTGGAAGAAGACATTGTCCCAAGGAAGAGATATCAGAATTTGCAGCACCAGATGAAGATTATCCATGAAGCAAAAGCTGAAGCTCATGAAAAGTGTCGAAGAGCAGAGAAAAAGGCTGACAAGGTAATGAACCAATTAAAACTAGCCTACAATCGAATGGACACTCTCTACTTATTGTACACTAATGTCTTAGCCTGTAGATGAAACGCCAAAAACTATGCTTTATTTTTACTAGAAAAATATTTACACGTAAAGAATAAGGTAGTTAGGGCAGGGAAATCCATAGAGCTAAAATCTGTAGATGACTTTGTATCATGCTGTAAACTTTATGGGATCAAAATAGAGTGCCTTTTGTGTGAATTTTATTTACATAATCTAATACTTGAAAACAATTGTGAATCAAATCCTAGCCATTTTGTGGGAGATTTCCAACATCAAGCATTTATTTCCTTTGTTGTAAATCAATTAAAATGGATTAAATCTTATAATGCTTTTCAAAGGCAGGAAAATGAATTAGATTTGTGGGTTAGGAGTGAACCTCAGAACCCATTCCAATTTTGGGCTAGGAAGAAAAGTTTGATGACAAAGGAAGGCATTATCCAAGCATTGGGGCCTGTCCACAAATCAATTATCTTGAATGAAACAGATTATTTCTTATCCATTAGAAACCAAGCTTATATAGCAGCTAAGGTCTAGTGGAGAATTTCCAATCAAAATGTGCAAAATAGAGAACCGTTTAATTATAAAAACTTTGGGCTATTTGCAGACCGCTTGATTTCCTATAGTAATCTCATTTTAAAAGAAGGACCATTCTGGCTAGGGTGTAGGTTCCGAAGCCCCATTGCATGGTATCCTGCTTCAGACTACAAAGCCATTTACGAACTCCCCAAAGGAAATACAGAGCATGTTTTTGAGGAATTAGCTGCATTGCATGGTTTTAGGCCTTTTGATGACAAACCTTATCTGGCTTATTCTTTGACTGATCTCCATGTGAACTATAGTTTTCATGAGGACATGAAAAATATTAAGCAGGGGGGTATGTTGGGCAGTGAAAAAGGTATGAAATCATTGTGTATTTTTTCATTCTTTTACTATAGACATACTCCTTTTTACCTTAGGAAGGTAATTTATTATAAGAATTATGGTAGAATTGAAAAGGTTTATGTTTGTTGTAAAAAGATGACTAAATGTTGCCTTTTGTTGACAAAAATAGGAATTAGATGAAGTGAACAGCTGTACCAAAGGCGAGGCTGAGATTAATGCAACGACTGCTCCATCAATGTTAAACCACATCCAGCCAAAGACAAGGAGATCTGAACACATTGCCAAGAAAAGGCAAGGGACAGCTCGGCTTCAGTCAAAGTAAACAAGATGATAACTAAATGAAGGGGAGCGAATCCATCAGGATCCTTCGATCCTGAGGGATCGTTGTTCAAACTCATATTATTCCTCGTCTTGTCCGTTAGGATCTGATATATAAAGCAATGTCCTTTAATGATCAAGGGGTCAGTCGGAAGTTCTCATATTAAAACATTTCCTTTGTAATATTGTTTATTGACTCTCGGCTTTGACAGAACAACCTCTGTAACACTTTTTGTTCGATTAATATCAAAGATGCATTTCATTTTATCTCTTAAGTTTTAAAGTAGCCCAACAGTATTTCATTTGTGCTAAGGGCCTGGATCTCGTGGAATTACCTTACTGTTTTTATTTCTAATCTTTTCTTACTGTTGTGTGAAGTTGTGTTTAAATTTTATTACGATTGAAGAGTTGATTGACTGTTGTTGGATTGAATATAGATTTGTTGTGATCATTAACAAGTTGCATTGCTATTTTATCATCTGCAAGAAGTGCATTTGTTGTTTATTTACCTTGTAATCATTATAAATCTTTGTTGTTCTATATTTAATTCTAGTTGTTGTTCTATTGGTTTATGATTTGTTATAATTGAATGTTGTGTAGTATTGGCTGTCGACAGGATCAGAGTATGGAGATTAGTTGCTTGATTGCGTTAAAATTATAATTGTTGTTCAATTTATGTTGCTATTCCATTTCTATTTATTGTTCATTTTCTAATTCATAGCTTCAGATTAACAAATAGATGAGTTACAATTGTTATGCATAGGAATTACAAGTTGTTGTTCCTTTCTAGATTTTGTTATTAGAAGAAGTTCCTTTCAGTTATTTTCATCAGCAAGAAGATTGAGTTTGCTTTCATTTCGATTGCTTTAAGAACAAGACCAGCAACTGTAGAGGAGACTGGTTACTACTTCCAAGTCCCCAGATTGGGTATCTTGCCTCAGTGTGATTTCAGTTGCATCGATTTCTAAGGGAAAGAGTTACTTCTACTGTATCCCTGATCGATGGTTTGCAGATTGATATATTTAAGATATTAGAGCATTTTCATTCATGTTACTATAATTAGATTTCTTTACAAGTATTTGTTTACTCTTGTATTCAACATTCTTTACTACATATTCATAGCATTACTCTTATTTAATTGCAGCCTCAGACAGAGTACACTCTTGAAATAAAAAGTTTCTCCCGGATTGATAATTAATGTAGGCTGATTAGGTGTTCAAAAGATACCTCTTTATGACCCAACAATTAGTTCAGGTCAGGATCTTGGGATAGGAAGAGTGAGAGAATTTCCCAAGATTACAAAAATTAAGACTAGTTTCATTAAAAAGTGAAAATAAAAATGCACTCATACTACCAGGATTACTCCCATCACAAATGAGTTTAACATGAGACAACATTGGTGTGTGTGAGAAGGTAGCCTGCCGTAGATCGCATATCCGGTGGGAATTTTGTGTATTGGATTTCCCTTTGGGGATATAGAAACTTGATCAGGGATCTAGTTGTTATGTCCATACAACATGTTGTCCACGACCGTGACCCCCATGATATTGTCTGAGATTTGTGGTATCCATAGTGGCCAACCCTTAGGGATGAACAAAAGGTGACTGGGGTGGGCTACCTAACACGTATAGACCTACTCTTTTTTTTTTTTTTCGAGGGTCCTTGTCTTCATGAGAGTACTTGGCCGAATTATCTTAGAGTACTTGGCCTCAAAAGTAACCATAATTGTACATATGACCAACTCTCTTTGTTCTCTATTGTGATACTAGGTTTCCCATTCGTCTGCTTGTTGATTCACTTTTAGCGTTATTTTTAATTCTTTTAGGTGCTAGTTCGATTATCTCTGAGACTTAATAATATATCACAATAAAATTTTGATAAAATTTGCTGGTCATCATGGCATCCTTCAAGCCTCGTCATATGTATAGGTGGTAAATATTCCTTCCTCCATTTAACTTGGAGGATTTGTCAAGTATCGGTGAACCAAATTCTTCTTCGAAAGAACAGTCTCTAGTGTTGAACCTTGTTTCACATGTTGTTTTCCAAGATACTATATTTCCTGAGGATCCTTTTATTGAAGGATTTGTACCTACCTATCATCCTCCTCTTACTAACCCTCTTGGTCCTATGTGATTCAGATAGCATCGGTACTTGCAAAGTATTTGGATAGACCTATATCTAATGTACAATTGACGGCCAGTGGGTCGGTGGCTTAGGTGTCCAACTCAGTTCCACCTCCACCTCCCACAGCATTTTTTAGTTCTTCACAAATGTTTGGAAACCCTAATAGCCAGAATATTCATTGTCCCTTCAACTTGGTTACACTGCCAGTGAGTGGAGTTATAAACCTTCTGACCTCCACTCCTTTATTCCGTGCTACTATACTTCAAGCTATTACTTCCACTAGCATGCCTACCATGGTTCCTTTTAGTAACCCTTTCGGTTGGAATATATTATTGAGTTCAAACCCTCTAGTATCAATGTAAAGGGATAGTTATAATATCACAAAAGGGATAATGTAGTAATAAAAAAGACACAATACATGAAACTACAACAAAGTAAACAAATAATATAAATACACCATAAAAATGTATAGAATAGTTGGGGCATTTTATTAATTGGAGGTGCAAAATCAGTATAATAGTGCTCAAAATATGAGACACTCAAGCCAAGGAACAAGGCTATAATGACCCTGCTTTCCTCCCAAAAGAGGGATTGCGTAACTCCTAGACTGTTGGAGGTAATACTACATCATCCCTACTGTAAATGTCGGGGCAACAACTGCTAGAAAATATGAAAATGTAGATCCAGCAGTTCTAGAGTTGAGATGATGCTAAAAATTAAGATTTGTGCTCTATGATGGATACCAAAGATAAACTAGAAAGGGATTTCTAGATATACCAATCTTAGAATATCACCCTCTTAGGGCTTGAACATACAACTGCTGGGTATGCAGATTTGAAGCATAGTTTGATTAAATATGGGTGCAATATCATGTGAAACCATAGCTATGCTTGAAGGTCAAATCCCTTCACTATATCCTCAATCTAGAAGCTCAAGATCTATCTCATCCTTGCTCTTCCAATCAATTTTTCTCTTGAATACTCAACAACTGAAGAAAATTGTGCTGTCAAGGAGGGAAGATCTCTAGCCTACTGTTGAATAATGCAATGAAGCTCCTGGATGATGGAGATAGTGAATACAATGTGAGGAGATGATCCCTCAAAGGATTTCCAGTTGAAATACTGGAAACTTCCTTCCTCCAAAAGATCTATAGGATTGGACTGCACAATCCTTGAGGGGACTACTGCTGCATGGAGGTATGAAATCATAGCCTAAATGTCAGATATATATTTTCTGCTCTTGAAATTTTGAACATGAATCACAAGGTGAATGGATGAATCCCCCACCTATTTCCTAGCTGAAATGTTAGAAACAACCACCACCTCTCAAATCCTAGTGCAGGACTGCATTATTCCTATGACTGAATGTGCATATGATAGTTGTTGAATATGGCACCAATGTCTGATGATGTATGGCACCTCAGTAGAATCCTTCCGAAAGTATGCACTCAAATTCCCCCATGGGTAAGGGTGGGATTTCCGCTCAGAAACACCCTTGTGCTAAACACCACTGCAAAGTTAGCTAAACAACATAACAGTGCATATAAATGTCACATGAAAAATCTAGATCTAAACAGATCAAATAATAATAATACAAATCCTTCCTTCTATTGTGCCTTCATATTCATTATATAGATTGTGAGCCTTCCATATCCCTGGCCGACCTCATAAATGTGTTGTACATGTGGCCACTAGCATACATGAAGAGTGTGTTGTCTCTCCATGATATCCATCATGTTTGCATTTAATTCCCACTCTCTCCATAACATATGCATTAGATCCACCACTTTCTCCACAACTTCATCATAAGTGCTTTATGATCTTACATTTAATGCACCATGATGTTAGCTAAATTCCTCCAAGATCTCTATGATTTTACATTAAGAATCCATGATCTCCACTCTTCTGTCATGTAAGAAGTTGTTGCCCTACTCCATAATGTATATCTACATCTAAATTATCCACTTTCACACTTAAAAAGTGGATTTGATCCATCTATGGGTTTTATGGGTCTCTCCACCCTCTTATTTACTGACTTAATTAAGGAAATTAAGAAATCTAATATTCCAATTATTTGATGAGAAATTGGGAATATTATAGTCCTCCCCTCCAAAATGTTTCTTGTCCTCAAGCAACTACAAAAGTGAATGCTACAGGAAACATCTTCCTTCCAAATGGCATCCTCATATGGAACTCCTCCCCATATGGTACAATGTATAATGCATGCCCAACTCCAAAGATGCCTCTATAGAATTTCTAGAATGTCCTCCAACTGAAAAGTTAGATAATTCGCCTCATCAATGAATCTCCAAGTGGGAACCATATGGTGTCAAAAGGTATCCTATATACATGAGATACATGAAATGAAGTGGTTTCTTCCCAAAGTGGAAAGTCACAACTCTTGAACTATCCTTCCAACCCATGTTACATAGATTATATTACATCTCTCAATGCTCTTATCATTAGACCTGTTGGCCTTGTAGGATCTAAGCATCACATCAACATAGTGCAAAATAAGAAGTAGATACATATGGATGAATATGTACAATGTCAAACCATACTCTCCCAGTAACAACCAACATAGCAAAGCCTTCTGCTATCATGCTAGATCATCATGAAAGTAAGTAAGAGAGCCATACTCTCTCAAAAGAAACCACTACAACAATGCTTCTTGCTACCATGCCACATCAACATATAACCAAGTATGATAGCCATACTCTCTCAGTAGAAGCCACCGCAACAATGCCTCTTGCTGCCACATCACATCATCATTATTCGAAGTACAACAACCAAACTCTTCCAACAGAAGCCAACATAGTAAGGCCTCTTGTCGCCAGTCTTTATCATCATCATGCAATGTATGAGGAGAATGCAGCCCATACTGTCCCAAAAGTAACCAAAGTAACAAGGATTCTTGATGCCATATTACATCATCATGATGCAAGTGATGGAGCAACAACATACTAATGGACATGTGGAATGTCTCACCAGAACAATAAAAATAAGCTCCCTGATGCCACATCATGTGAGAGTTATGACATGCCCCACACAAAAGTACATAAATGAATATAAGATATACCCTAAACAAAATTACATTCATGGACATGAGATATATGCCAAAGAAAATCATATACAAGGACATAAGATACATCATGCAATGGAAAAACTCTCTCATCAACAACTAGCGTAGCTATGCCTCCTATTGTTGCATATTATCAATGATGTACTTGAAACGGACCACACAAATGTGATATGTTGGGTAGTAATCATACTCACTGAAAAACAACTAGTGCAGCCATTATTTTTGCTACCATGTATCATAGATCTGCAAGTAGGTTGTCAATCCATTGCACATCCTCCTCATCTGTCGATCCCCCTATGGATGCTGAATCATGTCATGATCAATATTGGTATCCCTCCAATGTAGAATACCAATCTCCTCCATTTGAGTAGCTTTCATTCCATTAAATGTTGAAGTGCACCTCCTTTCCGGTCTCTGCATGAGATCCTCTCATTATTGGCCCAATATAACCCATAAGGCTCCATACATGTTGTAGGTAGATCTTTCTCTATGATTTGTGAGGGGTTCATCAAGAAAACTTCATTTTGACAATGGAAAGTGCTTTCCATCATAGAATGTCAACCACGAATCATTTTTCCCTCCAGTGCTTCATGAGTGAAGCTACCTTCAGAATTCTCCAAGAATAATGGGGCCCTCTTCTCATCATTGCTACTAAGTGACAACGCTATATATATGCATGGTGATACATGTGTTGTCTCTTGGCCATACACAATGCTAAGCTCATAGTTTGGCATTGTACTGAATACTACTGTGCTCTTTCCATCTTCTAAAACTCAACACTTCAACACAAAGTGTTGGGTGTAGCTCAACCATGAAAAACTGGGGTAGTAATACATCTTCTCCTTGATCAAGTCAAGGGTCCTCTATGGAGTGATAATTTGGTTCTCCAAATCAGCAAGGTGCTATAAACCTTGGTTATAAAATTTCCTTGATGGCATGGTCTCACAAATCTCAACATGAGTTACTGAAATAATATCAGATGAAAGTGTATGCAAACCTTGGATAACATGAATCTCAGGAACTTCTTGCACATATACAATAGGTCCTTCCACTGGTGCAATGGTCTCTCCAACTACTAGTACTGATGATGGTTGCTCTTCTATTGTACCAGCACTGGTATCTTCATCCTCCTCCTCATGCATCTCATGAATCATGGATGAGGCTCCAAATGTCAAGATATTCATACCGTATTGTGAAGATGCAAGTGCTCTTCCTTCTGATGAAAGTACTGTTGCAATTGATGGTGGCGGTAGGGGCTCCTCTTCCAAAGTGATAATGAGGCCATATTCCTTTGCCTATTCATGCATTGTATCACCAATGATGGGAGATGTATCTATGTGAGATGTCTCCAATTTCCATCTACCAAACTTATTCTTCAGTATTTGAATGAAATCTACATAAGCAAACACTTTCATATGTGAAAAATGAATGAACCACCAATTTCTTGCTTCACCTTCAAGGTGAAGTGCTGCAATCTCCATAGCCTCTCTTTCTGCTATAGGATATAGTTTAAATAATGTAACTAAATCCTCCCTCCAATCCCTCAATCTTCTTGTGGAAGATCCAACAAATATAGGAAAAAAGAATATAATTCTTTTTCTTCTATTGCTGTTGTGGGATCTCTGCTCCTCTTTGAGTTGCAAAAAATGTTGGAGATTTAGATTCTCCTTGCGAGCTATAGGATGTGATTTGTACTCAGAATGATATTTTCTTAGGGTCTCATAACCCAAGTCTCCTTCATATCCATACCATTCACCTTCCTTCTCAAAGAAATGGGATCTAGTAGAATGTTGTGGAGATCTATGCATTGTTGATTTCTTCTACTGTTGATAGGAAGTGCTTGGAACTTCCTCATCAAATCTTCTTCGATCCTTCCTTTTCCTTTCTATATTCATTTGTTTTACCTCCTTGGAGGGATCTTTCATGGGCCTAAAGAGAAGTTTGGAAAAACTCAAACCCTCCGTCATTTTAGATCTCTACTATATGTTTCTTCTTTGATGTTGAAGATAAAATTCCCACACACTGAGCCAAAGATCATGCTCTGATACCACTATAATATCCCAAAAGGCATAATGAAGTAATACAAAAACACAACACATGAAACTAAAGAAAAGTAAAAAAAAAATTTAAAGACCGCATAACAATGTAAAAAATAGTAGAGCCATTTTGTTAATAGGAGGTGGAAAATTGGTACAACACTGCTCAAAATATGAGACACTCAAGCTAAGGAACAAGGCTAGAATGGTCTAAATTCCTCCCACAAGAGGGACTGTGTAACTGATGGACTGCTGGAGGAAATGCTGTATTGTCCCTACTGTAAATGTTAGGTCAACAATTACTAGAAAATATGGCAATGTAGATCCAGTAGTTCCAGAGCCCAGATGATGCTGGAAATTGAGATCTGGGCTCTATGATGGATACCCCAGATAATTGAGAAAGACATTTCCATATCTAGAAATCTTGGAAATTCACCCTCTTAGGGCTTGCACACAAAACTATTGGGTATGCACATTTGAAGCATAATCTAATCAAAGATGGCTGCAATATGATGTCAAATAATATCTATGCTTGGAGGTTTGATCCCTTCTCTATATCCTCAAGCTAGAAGCTCAAGATCTAGCTCCTCCTTCCTCCTCCACTGAATGTTGTTGTTGAATACTCAGTAACTGAAGAAAATTGCATTTGCAAGGAGGGATGAAGCTCTTGGATGATGGAAACAGTGAATACAAAGTGAGGAGATGGTCCCTCATAGGATCTCTAGGTGAAATATTGGAAACCTCCTTCCTTTGAAAGATCTTTAGGCCTAGACTGTGCAATCCTTGAGGGGACTATTGCTGCATGGACATATGAAATGATGGCCTGAATGCTGAATATATATTTGCTACTCCTAAAAGGCTGAACATGAAGCACAAGGTGGAAGCATGATTCCTCCACCGATTTCCTAGCTGAAATGCTAGAAACAACCACCACTTCCTAAACCCTAGTGAAGGAATGCATTATTCCTGTGACTGAATGTGCATATGAGAGTGGCTGAATATGGAACCAATGCATGATGATGTATGTCAGATAAAGAGAAACCTTCCCAGAGTAGGCACTCAAATTTTCCCGCGAATAAGGGTGGGATTTCCACTCGGAAACACCCATGCGCTAAACAACACGATAGACTTAGCTAAACAACATAAGCATGCATAGAAATGTCACATGAAAAATCTAGATCTAAACAGATCAAATAATAATAATAGAAATCCTTCCTTCTATTGTGCCTTAATCTTCATTATATACATTGTGAGCCTTCCATAGCCCTCGCCCACCTCATAATTGCATTGTACATGTGGCCAGTAGCCTCCATGAAGATGGTCCTATCTCTCCATGATCTCCATCATGTCTGCATTTAATTCCCACTCTCTCCATCATGTGTGCATTAGATGCACCACTTCCTCTACAGCTTCATCAAAACTTCTTTATGATCTTACTTTTAATGCACCATGATGTCAATTAACTTTCTCTAAGATCTCCATGATTTTACATTAATGGTCGATGATCCCCATTGTTCCTTCATTTAATAATATGCTCCACTACTCCATAATTTCGATCTACATCTAAATTATCCACATTCACACATCGAAAGTGGATTTTATTCATATATGGGGTCTACGTGTCCCTTCACCCTCTTATTTACTTAATTAATTAAGGAAATTAAGAACTCTAATATTCAAATTATTTGATCAGAAATTATGACTATTAAAACAATTTTACCAGCATATAAGTGTGAGGGGGAACTTTGGTACCCCTACAGTCTATGGGAGAAGAAGGTTCATCTATTGTTAATTCAATTCCTCTTAGTGGTCAACCCTTTGGTGTAGGACCTATACCAAATTTAAATTATGTGGCCAACAATATTCCATTACCGAACAATCTCACGTCTATTTTGGAAAACCTTCCCCAAACCCAATTGCATAAAGGGGGAACCCATTATCCTGGGGGAAACTAACATTTTTTCCCATGGTTTAATAATCATTATGGATAGACACCTTACATACCTACACCGTTGCTTAAAGGAAACTATTATCCAAAAATTGTTTCACATCTCATTGGGAGCACTTTGATAGGACGACCCTATGATCTTATTTGTAAACCAACACCTCCTTGGATATACTCAGGGGAAACCAAAAAATTTCCATTTTTGAAAACTCTAGACATCCCTGATTTGTATAAATTCACCAACAATCCCATCAACCAAAACACACTTTGGCTTTTTATACAGCATAAGATTCCTTTATATATCCCTAAGTTCAATGGGAAACAAGTGGATGACCCGGCCAAACATATCGGCACCTATCATCAATGGTATATTTCTAATTCCAAGGTGGATGGTAGTATCCCACTCAAGCACTTTCCCCACACCCTCACAGCAAATGCTACCAAGTGTTATATTTATTTACCAAAGGCTATATTTAACACATTTGGTGCCTTAGAAATGGAATTTCTCAAACAAATTCAGCTCCCTATCAGCTAAAAAATTGGAACTGAACTTATAACTACATTGTACCAATACACCACCACCCACATCTCTGATCACATCAATGAATGGAGGCGTAGGTGGAGGCATGTCAATGCCCCAATTGTAGATCATCTCTTAGCAGATTGATCATGTAAGTCACTTGTTCCTCCCATTGCTAAGGATGTTGCCTTAGCTAGTGCGGTCATGGAAGGCCAATCCATCTGTCATTCACAACATCTAGATCTGATTTGTTCAAAATATGGTACATTGTATGACTTACTCCCCCATTCCCCTAGAAAATTCAATTCTCCTGCTACTCAGCAACCCAGAGGACATGCCAATAGTCTCATCAGCACAACCTCCATGGTTTCCATAAAATAGCTGAGTGGGCATGCTTCTCGACCATATTCGCCTACCACCACCGCAACCCAATTGGCTAATCTTCCAATCGTTGAGGTAAACTCCGTGTAGTCTACACAAAATCTTGACAGTAAGAACAAAAAAAATAACTCTCCTTTGGAGGAGCAACCTCATACCTAGAATAATCCAAATCAGAGAAATGTTGTTAAAACTGACAAAGGGAATGAGAATATTACCATATTCCCTTGAAAATTTTGTGTTGAGGATAGCTTGACAGATAAATGTCCTCACCTTCAGGAATATATAGACTTTATTACGCAAAATGATAATTGGAGGACTGTTTCTCTCCTACACAACACTTTCCATAATCAACAACACCAACAGAATATTGTTTCCAACACACCAAAACCCCCACAAGGGGGCAATGGTGGTTCTCATCCATCTGGTGAAGGACCATCTACCATTTATGCGATGGAAATATTTTAACTCCAAACCCAAGAAAAAACCTATGGAACCCCAACCACTCATGCTCAAGAGGCTAACTCGAGTTCAAATCCAATCATTGCCCAATGATCTTCATATTGAAATTCTTGCTACTGACCATGTCATTCATCCCCCCAAAGGGACCCTTCATCATGCGACTCATAACATCTCTGCACATGCTTCCCAGAACTACAGCAATGTAGAAGACTTGGTGCAAGCACCATTAGCTATGTCTACTCTGGAAGTGTTGCAAATTTTCCAGTGCAAAGGAAACATATCCTTTTGGCCATTGGTGGAATTGACCCCTAGGATTCTATGATAGATATATTTGACATGGGAAAATGATAACCTCTCCTTTCTCTTAAAATTTCCTTTAAAATTCAAGTTGTGTCAAAAGGTAGGCCAATCCATTGCATTGTCATTGATGAAGGTCCTTCTAACTATGTATTGTCAGTTGTGTGCTGGCTCGCTTTTGGTTGTCCTACATTTTCTCCCCATACAATTCCATCAAAGAATTCAACAACAACATCTTCCTCCCAAAAGGATACCTTGATATCTACCCCATTACTATTAGTGGGAAAACGATAACAGTGGACACTGATGTCATAGATCTTCATCTTGACTATAATCTCCTTTTAGGCCGTAGTTGGTCTTATGCCATGACCGCCATTGTCTCTTTTTCTTTCTGACTCATCCTCTTTCCCATGGATGGGAAGATAATTATAGTGGACCCATTATCCTTTTGCACCCCATATTATTCCACGTTTTCTAGCAGTACTGTACCCCTAGTAGAAGGAATCCTTGAATCTTATGTCAATATTCATACCGGTCTTCTAAAGGCGTCTTCCCTTATGGGTGTTTTTCCTCTCCACCACCAGAGGTTCCATAAATGGTATCAATGATATCAACCATATCGGATGGATCTATATACCCATAGATCCTATTGGCCACTTAAGAAATTGATTCCTATGGAGAATAGATGATGCTTTCATCATCTAAGTTGGCTTATCAAGCCAATGAATCTGCATCTGAAACCACTATTTCTTTGGTTTCGACCAATGGTACCATCCTCTCGCCCATCATATCTCCTTCTAAATATCTCCTCCATGAAGTCCTACCTTTGAACGAATCTATTCAAGATATCATGTATGTAAAAGAGTGACCTTGGGATGAGTTTTACCACTGCTCTTTGATGTTTGATTTAGACGTGTACACTACGCAAATCCTTCCTTTTGACCCACCTAAGATTGTTCCATCGACTTACATGACTATTCAAACTATCAATGGAGAAGGTAACTTGGGAAATATTTCCAAAAATATGCTCATAGAAATCTCGGTCAAAACAGGTATCGTGGAGAATACACATATTGGAGTAGCTTGTAGTGCTGAAGAAATTGCACGCTTCACATCCCTTTTTAAGAAGTTCAGCAATGTTTTCGCTTGGTCTTAAGAGGAAATTCCTGGCATAGATCCTTCTATAGTTGAGTATGAGATCACAATTTTCCAAGCCTGTATGGTAAATTCTCTGACTTTTCCACCCTCGAAAAGCAGTGGCTATGAAAACATAAGTTGAAAATCTCTTACGTGCTAGTTTCATCTATCCCGTTCCTTTAACATAATGGGTATCCCATTCGGTTTCCATAGATAGGAAAGAAGGTACCATCCCGGTCTAGGTCAACTATCTTGATCTCAAAACCTCATGTCCAAAAGAAAACTATGCAAATCCCTTTATATATCATATTATTTACAATTACTGCTATTGCCAATCCTTTTCCTTTATGGATCGATTCTCTGGATATAACTAGATCGCTATTAAAAAGGATTACTAGCATAAAACTGCCTTCACTTGTACTTGGGGCACCTTTGCATATGAAAAACTCCCATTCAGTCTTAAGAATGTTGGAGTCACATTTCAAAGGGATATGGACTATGCATTTCATGATATCAGACACATTGTTCAAGCTTACATGGATGACCTTCCCACTCATTCCAAGAAACAAGCTCAACACCTTGCTCATCCTCAAGCAATCCTGGATAGGTGTAGGTTCTACAACATCTCTCTAAATCCGCATAAATGCATATTTTTTGTCAAGTTTGGACATATTTTTGGTTTCATTGTCTCCAAGCACAAGATTAGGGTTGATCCAGATAAGGTAAAGGAAATTATTTAATTTCCCCAACTGCAATCCATCTTACAACTCCAACGTTTGCAAGGGAAGGAAAACTTATTACGTCACTTCATCTTAAAATATGTCGAGTTAACGAAAGTATTTATGTGCTTAATTAAGAAAGGGGTGCCATATTTGTGGTATGATCAAGTTCAATTGTTGTTTTACGCCTTAAAACATTCACTTGTTTCTTCCCCAGTTCTTTGTACCCCCAACTATTCGCATGATAGTCTCCCCTACGTGGCAGCTAAACCATCCTCACTTGGAATGGTTTTAGTTCAGGTGCATGATGAAAAAAATGAGAATGTGGTCTATTATATTTTGAAAGGTTTTGTGGGGCCTGAATGATGATATTCACATGTGGAGAAGCTATATTTGGTTGTTTTCTTTGCTTTCAGCCACTTCTAAGTATACATATTGCTGCGACAGACTATTTTCATTGCTTTGGAGAATCCCATGAGACACATTATGTCTTGTCATATCATTGTAGGTAAATATTACAAATGGATTGTAATCCTACACCAATTTTACTTGGCTTTCTCTACTGCCAAGGCCAAGAAACCTTTAGTCTTTGTCAAATTACTGTTGGATCTTCCCAGAGTTGACCCTGAAGAAGTTGTTCATGATCCATTTCCTGATGTATCTGTCTATTTGGTTGAATATATTGATACTTGGTATGTAGACATTATTTTCTACCTCCAAACACAATGGTTTGCCCCAGATATAATGTTAGATGATCGTCATCGCATTCGTCATCAAGCTAGACATTATCTAGTGCTTGATGAGACTATATATTGTTGTGGTGTTGATTCAGTTCTTTGACACTGTCTCACCCTTTTATATGCCATATTATTTTAAATGATTGCCATGAATGGGCATGTGGATTTCATATTTCAGGAATATCTACTGCCCAAAAAATCTTGTCTGCAGGATTGTACATGCCCACATTGTTTAAAGTTTGCATTACTATGCTCCACAACTGCCATTTGTGTGAAATATTTATTAAGAAAATGCACATTGACCATGCCCCTTTGGATCCGGTTATCTCGATTGGTACTTTCGCCAAATAGGGAATAGAATTCGTATCATGTTATCCCACTTCAACTAATGGACACAACTACATTGTAGTTGCGGTCAACTATTTCACAAATTGGGCTGAAGCCATTACCAATTTTTGAGCCAATGGAGAAACCGTTGCTCCCTTCCTGTTCACTCAGTTTATCTGCCAATTTAGTGTGCCCCGCTCGATTTTCAGAGATCATTTTTCTCATTTCAAGAACCACATAATGACGAAGATAACTTCCTTACTTAGCTTTCGACAAGATCATTCTTCATCCTACTATTTACAAGCTAACGGTCAAGTCAGAACTATTAATGGTGTCCTTAAAACCATGATTTGACAGCTAGTAGGCAATCAAAAAACCACACAGCATAAAAAATTATACTCCACATTATGGGCATACCAAACATCACTGAAAACTGCTACATGCTTCATGCCATTCCAACTATTAAATGGTCTGGAATCAATTCCTCTAATCGAGTATCAGATTCTGTCACTAAATTTAATTGTTGAACTCCTACCCGATACCATGACCGAAGAAGAATGCTTACTCTAACTCAATCAGTTAGAGAAGACTCATCGAGATGCTGCACTAGCCCTCGAAGCCCACAACCTCTGAGTCAAAGCTCATTATCACAAAATTTTCAAGCCTCATTCTTTTCGAAAGGGGGATCTAATCTTACTCTAAGATTAGAAGCATGACCTCTTGTGGGCTCGAACACTTCAAACATTATGGCTCGGTCCATATCTCATCACTAAGGTTATTTATAAAGGATCCTAAGAAATTTAGGACTATAATGGAAACCCACTTACTGAGCCCCGCAACGGGCTCTATCTGAAGAATTAATTCACCCTGTGCTCTACTTGGCATTTGTTTTGTAATTGTATGTATTTAAGTGTTGTATTTTTTGGTGTGTCTGGAATATTTTGGATTTTTCTAAGTAATTTTATCATATAATTCTCTTTTTTTACAGATGTCTTCGTCTCCTTTTCCATATGATGTATATTAGGATGGTTTCAGGCATCACACATGACACATTAATTCAACTGCTTGGGTCCTCTATACACCTGAGTTGAAACTAATTTTTTTCGGTGGGATCTTCCTTACCGATACCATCAACAATATTGATAAGTATATGTCCGTTATCCAACTACTCATTGAAGCTACATCTCATGACATCTCCAATATAGTAGTCCAGATAGATTCCTAGATAGTTGTTATGCATTTTAACAATCGTTATCCCATTCAAAATCCTATTTTATTATGTTATTTCTTAAGGGTACACCCTCTAAAGCATTAATTTGAATATATTTCTTTTGAACACATTCCTAGAGAGTCTAATGCATTCATTGATTCGTTAGAAAAATATGTATTGGATTGGCATCTGTCACATTTCTTATAAAAAGAGTCATGCATGAGTGTACATTTTTGCATTATGAAAATTACATAATAAATAAAAATACATCATCATAAAATTGCCAAAATATATTTATGCCCAATTGTTTCAAAATATATAGATTGTGTCCATTTTCTTTACATCAAAAAATCCTCAAAACTTGGGTGTTTTTTACAAAAATGGCTCTGCTAAGCCTCACTATGGCATATAAACACTTGTGCCTACTCCTGCTAAGCCTGATGCTCAAGATAGCAGATAAATTCCCTGGCTAACCTCCTCACATAAACCCAAAATCTCTCTAGCACACCCATCGTATGTCGTTGTAGGTGGACTGGGATCTCCCTCATGGCAAGAGGTGGCACACCCATACTCAAACCTTCGAGGTTACTATCAACCTCACGCAAACTCTAGATATTGTCCCCCTCTTTGGCAGCTAGCGTGACCTCTACTGCTGCTCTAGCCCTCGGTAACTGCATGCCTTTCCTTGCATAGCGAGCGGCTCAAGCTAGTCGTATAGGTGCCACGTGTCAAGAAAATGCTTCATGTCAAAAAAAAAATTCTCCCATTAAAAAAAAAAAAATTGCATAAATATTCGAAAGACAAAAAATACTTGTGCGTTGATTTATCATTTTACCTATTGGCACCTACTGAGTGCTAGGTATAAATCTCAGCTCTGGATGTTCTGTCAGTTTCATCTCATCATAGGTATAGTCCTCAATCATCAAAATTTTTTTGCTAAGAAACTCAAATAATGTATCATAAAAGAACTTCCAAATGAGACCCTCTCTAGTTTGAGGGATCAAGGAGGACCATCGACCTTGTCTAGGCTCCCTGGGTCTAGCTATGTCCATGATAATTTGAGCCCTCTTAAAGGGAACTCTCTCTAGTATAAATGAAACAATTAGTGTTCCATACCCAAATTCTCTTTGGGCTATGGTCTTGCAAGCTGTCAGATCCTCTCTAACACGACGGAAAACACCTTCACACTAGTCGAATACTTGTTGCTGCTAAAAATCCAACACAAATAGTTTGGATGCAACTATTCATTATCTTATTGATGTTACCTATGCTCTAATGATTTGCCAGTTTTTTTCTGCAAAATTAACCACACTTGACCCGAATAGATCTTTGTTTTTAGGGAGATTTTCTAGCTCATAAAACTAAAAAAAAACCTGAGTTTTCTTCTTTAGGCTCATTAAACTCCCACTAAGAATATTATGAGCCATTATGTTCCATATTTTTCTAGCTCTTTAAAATCAAAAAAAGGCACAGATTTTTTCTTTGTTGGAGTCATTGAAACTTCACGAAGAGAATTGATTTTTTATTCATTTGACTCGTTAAAATTTCACAAAGAATATTGAGTTTACTTCATCTCCTTGTACTCATAACAAAATGAGGCATACATCCATTGAGTGTAGGTTTATTACATTATCTAGAATGAATGGAATATCATAGAGAAAAGGAACTTTTTCAGGCATACTATTAACCTTTTTTCACACTTGGTCATCAACGATGACAAAGGTACCCCCTTGGAGTTGTCTTTTTAGATTGCTTTTAGACTCCCTAAATATGAAAATATCACCAGTTTACCCTTCTAGACTCGTTAAACCTAATCATATGGGAAAAATTTTGGACAAAGTAGAGACTCCCTCTTTATAATTTGAAGGATGATTTGGAAGCAACACCTTGAACATTGCACCCCTTAGAAAATTCATTTTCACCAGATTCTCACTGAACCCTACCATTTTATGAGTTTATCCTTCATGCTCTAATGTTGTTGGATCTTTTAATCCTAACACCCTTTGGTGTTCCTAAGTCTAATATGCCTAGTACCCTATATGTCATGCCTTGTATTGTTCAAGGGATTACACTATCTACTTCTTCCCGTATCAACCCAATTGTCATATGCCAAAAATAATTTTGCTGCTATTTCTTTGCACCATTTATCTATACTATCTTCAAAAAAAAATTCATATTTTTCCTTTTTCATGTCAACTGATGTAGGACATCTCATTTCCTACATTTTGACAGATATCTTCCTATCGAATTCAATATTTTATCTAGGAAGGCGATCCGGAAACATATCAATACCCTAGAGCATGTAGACCTTAGTGGCATGTTACATTGTGTTTGATTGGGGGTTTTCATCATTAGCTCGCAGTCAAATAATTCTACGAGTGTTTGACATTAACGCCATTTTTCACACTTTCTATATTTTGTTGGGAATCTTGGAGACCATCTACTTTATCAGTGGCTATCCTCGCATATGTTAACAATTTTTATCATTAACTGGTAATCAGATGATTTCTCACATGTTCAACTACAATTCCTTTATTCAGATGTGTATGAATATATATTTTAGAGAAGCAATGGACAGGACCTTGGGTAGAGGTTTTCATCACTCAGCTTTGTTTCATCTCCCAAGCCGTGTATACTATTTTGAGAGACAACACATTGGATTGATCATGTCATGACACATGCTTCCACATTGTGCTTATTGGTGGACATAATCGTCATATCTCTTTCTCGAGAAATCACTTTGATATAGCTATGAAGCATGTGAATGCCTGACTCATGAAAAGTTTATATATATTTTCGACATATGTTTCTAGTTCCAAGTTTCCCAGAGTCCCACAACTCATCTATCTCTCTCTACTACACATATATAAAGTATTTCAACGATTTTATTTGATGTAGCCTAAGGCTGCCACACCCACATCTACACATATAAAATGTGTTTTCAATTTGTTAACATCAAATAAATCTCAGGTAGGGTAAACATCATAAGCGGAAGTTGTTTCCCTTTCTATATACTATGGTTATAAACCATCTACCAAAAACATTTCATGAAATTCGAATCAACATAAGATCTTGGTTAAATACCCAATTTCACCCGTCATATACTTGAGCCCACGCTTAAGTTTTCATTTGATTTAAAATCTTGACTTTGCTTAAAAATCCAAAGCACTAACATACATTAATATTCTCGGCCACAGATTTATCAATCGACTTATTCCGTCAATTATATTATATAACATCCACTTAATAAAGTTCTTACCTTGGTTATAATATCAATTGCCGACATAATATGATATCTTAACCCCATAGCATATCCAACTTAACGCTTCTTCATCCAACGAAAATCACACAGTTAAGTCTGATCATGCGTAATCTAACGAATTTCACATTCAAATAAGCTTCGACACTTAACGGCTCCAAGACACGCAAAATAAGTGGTTTTCAACCACCACGTGTCAACCCACAACCGTTATCACGTTCATTCATGGAAGTACCACTTACCAGGTCTCACCCATTCGAAAACCATTTATTGTTTTGCAAAACCATCTTTGCATTGATCTATAATTCGATCTTCGTACAACTTCCCCTTTTGAGATGATATATTCTCAATTCACCATCCCTTTCCAGAAATTTCTCATCATAAATCTCAAGGTTAAGATTTATCCCAATATCATACATCCTCCACTTGTGGACTGTAATACTCTGCAACACTTCTGTCTGTTCGAATTGTAGATTTGAAGTTTCGCATTGCAACCCAGTTTACTATTCCATGATTTTTAATTATCACAGATAAAAATGTGTCCTGCAATCTCTATCTCTTCTTTCATTTGACTCGAGTTTTTGAATGGAACTATTGTTCCAACCAATCTTCAAACTCACTCTGAAATTTAGACAACGCATGTTTTATTTGTATTATGAGGTTCTCATCCATACAATAAACCCTCAAATGTGACTTCAACCCCTAGATCTCACCGCATTGTGTATACACAAAAAAATGTGTAATTTCTCCTTGAAATGCTTATACGATATCAATTCCAATTGCAAAATACATGCAGGCCAATTTATACCTCAATTTAGAAGTTCAAGCAATTTCTTTAATGGCATTGATCCATTCTGTGATCGATGCTAATTTTCTCAATCACACAAAATTAAATAAATGAACATTCATCCTCAAACCACACAATCCCTTAAAAGTGTAGCTTGAATATAAAATGACATAATTTCCCTTGTTCCTGTCAATTTCACTTGCACACAATATACACTCAAAACTAAAACTCAGAAATTGAGTTTTTTGTATTAAAACCAATATTTACATAGGAATTCTTCCTCCATCCTGATCTTCTATATTAGTGGCCTTTTCCCTATTCTAGCTGTAGGCTTGCAATTCAAACTCTACCTCTCTATCTCTATTCTACCTTGAAATGTATCTTATTTATGTCTAGAGGCTTATCATTTTTTACACAAAAGGTTCTGAAACTATTTTTGGTTTCAGATCCTTCATCCTCTCAAAAAAACCTTGAATATCCTCTAGCTCCTCATTTGCCTCAACTAACACTAAGGATCCTCTTCCATCACAAAATCATGAAAGCAATTATAATTTAGGATTTACCATTAATTCCTAAATCTCTCAATCCCTATGCACTCTCAACTAGCGTAACTCTCTCATGTTCTCCAACGTTCGAGAACATTTACAAAATTCCTCAAAATATTTAATTAATTCTCATTAAAATCACTCAAAACATCACATAAGAAATCAACTCCCTTGAAAACACAAACCCCTAATTCTATTAAAATACAAGGAATTTTCTTGAGCCTAATGCCCCTACATCAGACACCAAAGGTCAAAAATAATCATGATCTCCTCATCATGTGCTTTTAATCTTTGCCTCCTAGATCCCATACTCTGTTTTGCTGCTATCCAATAGCTTTATTATTCTTCAATTTCACTTATCCAAGCTTCCATATTTTACTCTGCATCTTTCCACTAGTTATGCTTTCACATTTTGTTCTTTTTTTTTCCTTTGATGTTGTTACTTTGCTTTCTTATTGTCGTATTCTTCTGAGACACCTTCATCATCAACCTCCTTCTGTTTTAAATCTCTATTTCCAGTTTATCTTCTGTCTGGAAATTACTCTACCTTTTGTTCCTTCTTTCAATTTCTGTTTCTATAGATGTTGTTGCATATTTTTCCAATACTCTTGCTTTTTTTGCTGCCAATACTGTTGTTTTTGTTGCTGCCTATGTTGCCTTTGTTGCTGCATATGTTTCTATTGTTGTAGATTTTGCTACCAATATTTTTGCCTTTATTGCTACCTCCCAAAATTCCTGAATATCTCTTAAGATATCTCCCTCTGAAACATCCTTCTTCTGCTCACTACTTGCAAATTCACTTTTAAAAAATAAATTATCATTTTATTCTTTAACTACAGTAACATACTCATCCATTCTTCTTTGTATACTAGTAAGCATAATTAATTTTGACAAACTAGCATCTGCTCCTATCTCTTCCATAACTTCAAGTATTTCCCCTTCAGTGTCTGCAATTCCTTTCTCTGACACAGTTGTTTCCAACAAGCATTTCAGCCATTCTCTTTGTACTTGTTTTATCTCAACCACATCATAAATATGCTGCAATCTAGTTTCAACATATCCTTCTTCTTTTTTGACAATATTCAGTAATCCATCACCTCCTTCATTGATTCTGGAAATCAATTAAAATTTTTCAAACTCTTTATCTTTATCCTTTATCATAATAGAATTATGATTCTCCATCACTATGGCAATTCTAAAAGTCTTTCTTACCGTCTTCTCTTGGCCAATCAAACAACCCAACTCCTCCTTTTCATCAACAGTGACAAGTTCCTTCATATGAGACATAACTGTCTCACCTTCCCTGGAATTTATAAGTTCCTTCTTCTGCAACAGCTCATCTTTATTCAGGACAACTCCAAGAGATTGATTGTCTTCTGCAACACCTGTAAACATAGTCAAATTACCAATTTCAAAATCACAATACCCAATGGTCTCATTTGATGATCCAGTCAGGAAATCTTCTTCTAGCAGTTCCAAGTCTCTTTCAAGACTCAGAAAATTTCCACTTTCTTTCTTCACAACTTCCAAGGTTATCTCTATTTTTCCAATCACCATGCTAGAATGATGATCCTTCACTATGTTTTCAGCTAACATAGTTTCCTTTTCATTAAATTCTCTGACATTTTTCATTTTTTGTCCTTATTTTCCGGCATAATTAACACATGAATTATCAGTATTAAAAATACAAGGTTTCAATGTTTCTTCCTCCTCTGGCAACATTTCAGTATGCTACTTTGAGTTTTCTTCCAAATCCTTTTTTAGCACATCATTATGCTGATTTAAATCCTCCATGAGATTGTCATCTAGTCTCTCTTTCTTATCATCTGTTTCAAGAATGTCTCTTTGCTTTGGTTCACAATAATGACATTCTTCAATTTTATGGAGTCTTGTTATCATTCTTGCATTCTTATTCTTTGTTTTCTTGACTGTCATTCATGACAATTTATTTGTCTTTCACATTCAGCAACTCACCCTGAGTATAGATCCTCTGCTTTTCCAACTCTCTTCTTTGAATATCTAACTTTCTATATAATTCAACAATTTAAATTGGTGTAGAATTTGGAAATTTCACACGACTTTCCATACCTTCACTTGTTGTTGACCAATCATTAGATGGCCCATCTTCCTCTGTTTCAATATTTTGCTGAATATTCTCATGGGACCCCTCTGTCTCCTTTTGTTTTTGACATCTTACTATCTCAGCATCCTTCTGAACAGAATTCAGATCCAAATTCTTCTCCTTACCAAAATCTAAAGCCTGTTCATCATCCTGTGATGTATTTTCAATCATACATAATTCATTAGTCTTAAAAACACAAGACTTTTCAGTCTCATTTTTTTCTTCAAACATTTCTCCTTCAACAAATTTGCATGTGGAATCCTCAAATTCCATCCTTGACTCAAAAATTCTGAGTTCTTATTTTCATAAGGCAATCTCCTTCCACCTCCACTTCATTTGTAATGGTTTCCAAATTACCTTCTTTCCCTTTAGTGGAAAGATCCATCCTCTTCTTTGGTTTTCCTCTTCTTGTAGCCATCCCTTTAGTACCTCCAGTTGTACTTTCATCACTACAATATCTCTTTCTCTATTCTAATCATTCATATTATCTTTGTGGAATTATTTAGAACCTCTTCTCTGATCCTCCATGATCATATTTTTCATGAGCTCCTCACTCACTATGAGTTGGACTAAGCCTCTGCAACAGCAAGTCCTCCCTAGTGCCACTTACCTCACCAATCCCTTTTCTGGACTTGGTCTTTTGGCAAGCACTGTTTCTCGATCTCTAGAATCTCTTGAGCACTCTCTTCTGCTCTCTCTAGGATTATCTCCTCAACTCACCTTATCTTGAGAACACTTCAGCTATTCTCCCTATCCAACCTTTAGCTGGAATATTTAGGTTCACTCCCATCATCACCAAAAAGCTTCGTCTTCATCTTGTCTGCAACCAGAATTTTGCAATCACAAGTTTCAAACCAGGTTAAAATGATCTCACCTTCAAGATCTCTACATGACCTTGTTCTCTTCATTCACTTGTACTTTTATTGGATAGTATTCATTTATTTCTGCAAATTCCTGTTCACTTCAATTCTGTGTACCTGCTACTTACCAGATTTAGAATCTAATCTCCTCTTTCTTCCCTCATTGCACATGCATTCTGATTTAATAAAAAAAAAAAATCTTTAACTTTCAAAAGAGATTTTCCTTCTCTGGTACCAAAATGATGCAGCCTAAGGCTGCCACACCCACATCAACACATATAAAATGTATTTTCAATTTTCTAACCTCCAATAAATCCTAGGTAGGGTAAACTTCATAAGCGGAAGTTGTTTCCGTTTCCATATCCTATGGTTATAAACCATCTACCAAAATCATTTCATGAAATTCGAATCAACATAAGATCTTGGTTAAATACCCAATTTCACCCGTCATATACTTGAGCCCACGCTTAAGTTTTCATTTGATTTAAAATCTCGACTTTGGTTAAAAAGCCAAAGCACTAACATAAATTAATATTCTCGGCCACAACTTTATCAATCCACTTATTCCGTCAATTATATTATATAACCTTCACTTAATAAAGTTCTTACCTTGGATATAATATCAATTGTCAACATAATATGATATCCGGACCCCATATCATATCCAACTTAATGCTTCTTCATCAAACATCAGTCGCACACTTAAATCTGATCATGCGTATTCCAATATATTTCGCACTCAAATAAGCTTCGACAGTTAACGACTCTAAGGCACGTGAAATAAGTGGTTTTAAACCACCATGTGTCATCCCACAACTGGTATCGTGTTCATTCATGGAATTACCGCTTACCAGGTCTCACCCACGTGGAAACTATTTATTTTTTTGCAAAACAATCTTCACATTCATTTATAATTATGTCTTTGTACAACTTCCCCTATTTAGATGATATATATTCAATTCACCATCCCTTTCCAGAAATTTCTCATTTTAAATATTAGGGTTAATATTTATCCCAATATCATATGTCCACCATTTGTGGACTATAATAGTCTGCAACACTTCCATCTGTGTGAATTGAAAATTTGAAGTTTTGCATTACAACCCACTTTACTGTTCTATGATTTTTAATTATCACAGATAAAAATTTGTCCTGCAATCTCCATCTTTGCTTTCATTTTACTTGATTTTTTGAATGGAACTATGGTTGCAACCAATCTTCAAACTCACTCTGACATTCAGAAAATGCATGGTCTATTCATCTTCTAAGGTTCTCATCCATACAATAAACCCTCAAATGTGATATCAACCCTCCAAATCTCACTGCACTGTGTATACACAACAGAATGTGTAATTTGTCCTTGAAATGCTTATACGATGTCAATACAAATTGAAAAATACATCCAGGCCAATTTATACCTCAATTTAGAAGTTCAAGCAATTTCTTTAATGGCATCGATCCATTCTGTGATCGATGTTAATTTTATCAATCACACAAAATTCAATAAATGAACATTCAACCTTAAACCACACAATTCCTTTAAAATGTAGCTTCAATATAAAATGACAGAATTTCCATCGTTCCTGTTAATTTCACTTGCACACAATATACAATCAAAACTAAAACTCAGAAATTAAGTTTTATGTATTAAAACCAATATTTACATAGGAATTCTTCCTCTAGCCTAATCTTCTGTATCAGTGGCGTTTTCCTTATTCTGCCCGTAGGCTTGCAATTCAAAATCTGCCTCCCTATCTATGTTCTACCTTGAAATCTATCTTATTTATGTGTTGAGGCTTAACATTTTTTATACAAAAGGTTTAGAAACTATTTTTGGTTTCAGATCCTTCATCCTCTCAACAAAACCCTGAATATCCTCTAAATCCTCATTTGCCTCAACTAACCCCTAAAGATCCTCTTCCATCACAAAATCATGAAACCAATTCTAGTTTAGGATTTACCCTTAATTCCTAAATCTCTCAATCCCTATGCACTCTCAACTAGCCTAATTCTCTCATGTTCTCCAACATTTGAGAAAATTTACAAAATTACTCACAATATTTAATTAATTCTCATTAAAATCACTCAAAACATCACATAAGAAACCAAATCCCTTGAAAACGCAAACCCCTAAGTCTATTAAAATACAAGGAATTTTCTTGAGCCTAATGCCCCTGCATTAGTATTAGTCTCTAGCCTCACACTTTAGGGGGTGTCTATTATATTGCAAATGGCCTCCTCATAAGCTCAGAGGAGAAGGATACTTGTATGGAAGAAATTGACCAAGATAGAGACCTCTTTTTCAGTGGTAACACACCCCAGAAACTTCTAGGCTGAGTTATAATGCATTCCTGCTTCCTATAGAGAGTGTTAGTGCCTTGGTTAATGCAATTTTTTGCCTAAAGGGTTGTGTTACCTATGTTCCATGAAGAATGAGGGGCAGGTTCCAAGTTAGCTGACTAACATTTCCGAATTTTTCTCAAACAGTTAGTCCAAAAAATTTGGAAACCTACGGTCTATAGAATTGTGATTGGATATTACTAAAACGAACTAAGCATCCAAAGAGGGAAAAAGATAGAAAAGCATGAAAAAATCATGGATTTTTCCCTATTTATACTAATGGAGAATAATGGCCAGGTTTGTCCTCCAACACTTATTAATTGGAGGGAAGGGTTCATTATCAAAGGTCGAAAGGTTGATTGTGTAAGGAGTGAAATTTTGTTAGTGTGAGGACTCATTTCTTGGCATACTTCATTGAGAGCTATTTGCCTAAACATTTTCACACTAGGATATTGGAGAGAGAGATTGGAGTTGAGGACTGAGGGAGGCTTGGCCAAGCCGATGTTTGTAACCCTCCTTCATTCAATATAATAGAACTACTTCTATTTTTTCCACTTGATATCTTGTAATTGCATCTATTTAGTTAATTTTTCAAGATATATGTTATATGTGGCCTAGAATTATATTACCTCATGTTTGATTATATGCTTGTATAACATTTTTTGTTGTGATAGCACCGTGAATATTAGTATTTTCATTGTTTTATTACAGGATTCTGAATTGGATCTAGTGAGGTAGGTTTCCACCAGACTACCTTGAGCTCCCCAAAAAACGAACACCACACATTTAGGTAATCCTTCTCTATTTCATATTTTTAATTCAGTACTTGCATGAACATGCATATATTGTCTTTGTAAACATTGCAACAAATATGCCTATATTCTTTTGGTCCTGGGAAGTACCGAGATGGATCCTACTCCATCTACGACCTATGCATTTTACCTCGAAGCATATTCCTCCTTGGAAGCCTATATATAAGAGGGACCTAGACCTATTATGAACATCATTATTTTTCTCATCATCTAGGAAAAAGAGAAACAAAATAAGGAAGAAGGATGAAGGACAAGTGTTTATGCTACTTCTCTCTCTCTCGCTCACACGTGAAGGAGGAGTGCTATGGATTTTATGTTACAAGGTTTAATTTGAGTAATTTGTAAAAATAAGGTCGAAGGAAGGTGTATTAGGTCACCCATAAACCCTAGAAAAGGAGAAAATCAATTGAAGTTCAAGGGAAGCCCTGGAAGATATGAAATTTATCACATGTGTGGAAGTAATAACTATTGCTGGGGGGTAAAATTTTCAAACCTGCAGTGGAGACATAAATTCTATTTTTTGGGGTTAAAATTGTGTAGTTCGAAGATATTTGGTTGGGTTTGACAAGGGTAGAGGAATGGTTTACCAATAACATCATCAAGGATGTCATACTTGGTCTTGGAAGGGTATTTTTCTTGGTATAGAGTTCTTGGAATTCCTCATTTGAAGAATATATAAGAAGGGAAGAGATTTGTTGGTTTTCCTCTCAAGTAGGTTTTGACCCTGACTTATAGCCTATATCCTTTGTTGTTGTGTATTTTTTATTTTATTGTTTTGGTAGTTGTTTCATGATAAGAAAAAAATAATAATAAGAGAAGAAGTTAATAATCTAAAAGATTAAAATACATCACTAGAAATTATCATGTTAAAGAAAAATCATCTTATATGCAACCCTTTAGATTTGTCAGCATGGCATCAGAGCTAAGGTTGCCTAAGGGCATCATGAATAGCACTACATCCTTGAATAAGTATTTGAAGTAGTTTTCTATGGTAGCAAGGTATCAAGTCATTGTGGAATATTCTATTATCCATGAAGAATAATGTGACCAAGATTTCTTCAAAGGACGAAGGGTTATTCTTGGCACTTACAGGAACATTTGGGTAATCGATAATGGATCATGATTACATATTACAGGTGAACAAAAAAATCTAAAGACCTTATCAAGAGTAAACTATTCCTCCTCTGTTGAACTTGGTGTTAACAATAAATATCATGTGAGAGGAATCGGATCAACCTCGTCGGAGCTAAAAAATGGATGAAACATTCATCTCGATAACATTCTATTTGTACCATGTTTTCAAAATATCCTACTTTATATTTCATGTTTAGAAGGTAAATGAAATATATTCTCTTTTAGATATGTAAAATTTGTGGTTTGGGATACAATCTCTAGTATCGAAAATGAAAATATCATTGGGAGTCATGAAGGAACTCTATACATTGCTAACTCCTCTCGCTTAAGATTTGGTGCACATTAAAGTATGTACATGTGAACTTTGGAATAGAAGGTTTGGACACCTTCACTACACAATATTACCAACTATAAATTCAATGGAAAATGACATCCTTGAACCCGAGGAGGATCATGAAGGATTATGCAAGGGATATGCATTAGGTAAAAATGCGAAGAGACCATTTGGAAGCAATTAATCAAGGTAAAAAGAAGTCCTGGATCTCTTGAATTCTGATTTTTGTGGTCATATGCTAAAAAATATCTTGGATGACATATTTATTATGTAACTATCATTGATGAACACTCAAGGAAAAATTGAACTTATTTTCTGAAATCCAAGGATGAAGTATCTGACAAACTTCAAGAATTCAAATGTTAAGTAGAGAACCTTACAGAAAGGAAGATAAAGGTACTATGATACAATAATGGAGGAGAACACACATTAAAGGAACTCATAGATTTGTGTAAGGAGGTTAGCGTTAAGAGGGAGTTTATAGTACCAGATAATCCTAAAAAAAATGGAGTTGTTGAATGAAAGAATAGATCAACTAAATAAAGTATTAGAGCCATATGACATGATCAAGACTTGCCAAAATTTCTGTGGGGTGAATCAACGAATACAATTGTATATGTTCCAAATTTAAGTCCTCACATATATCTGGACAACATGAATCTCGAGGAAGCATTCACTGGGAAGAAAGCGTGCATGGATCATCTCAAAGTATTTGGTTGTCCTATCTATATTCACATTCCAAAGGAAAAAAGAAAGAAGTTGGATATTACAAGCATGAAGAGAATATTTTTTGCCTATGGTAATAATTAAAAAAGGCATATAGGATCTACACAAAAGAAGTACACAGAATAGAAGTAAGATGAGATGTTATACTTTATGAAAGTATTGCATTCAACAAATAAAAGTAGCTCCTGATTGAATCTACTGATGAAGAACTTCGAATATTTGAAAAAGAGTGCAAAAGGGAGGAAAAGGATTCAAATGATGAAGAAATAGGTCCCAATGAACCTTAGCAACAAGTCAACATAGCTAAAAGTATAAAGATACCTAATTAGTTAAAGCCTACTCTTGTATATGCACATGGACATGGAGCTGCCAAGGGTAGATTTAGGGAAAGTAAGAAGCCTGAATGATATTCAGGGTATGTTTCCTATATGATTAACTTAATAGAAGGAGAACCACAGACCTTTGAAGTGGTTTTCAATCATCAAGGATGAAAATATTCCATGAATGAAGAGTGGAGTTTGGGATATCATACGTAGGCCTGAAGATAACTCTGTGGTAAGTTCCATGTGGCTCTACATGATTAAACATGAAAAAATTGTAAGTATTGATAAATATAAGGAAATATTTGTGGCTTGGGTCTTCTCTCAACATGAATAAATCAAGAATGAAGATACATTTGCACCTACAACAAGGTATATAACTATACGTTCATTCCTCTCTTTGGAAACATCAATAGGATAGAACATCCACCAAATGAATGCCAAGAAAACATTATTGAATGGTACTATTGATGAATACATATATATATAACAACCCTCAGAATTTGAAGTAAAGGATATAGAGACTTATTCCTGTAGACTGAACAAGTCACTTTATGGCCCTAAGCAATTATGGTATGCAAGGATGGAAACATAGCTACACAAATTTGGATTCTCGAAGAGTTCTGATAATCTGAATATATACATCAAGGTGTTGATGGATGAGCCCATAATAATTCTTCTATATGTAGATGATATTCTCATGAAAATTGTAGAAGGTCATATTCAAGAGTGCAAGAAGCAATTGGCAACAAAATTTGATATGAAGTATCTAGGGTTGATACACTATTATTTAAGGGTGGAAGTTTTATGTCCTCATAATTTGTTAGATTAGTGAGAAAAAATTAACAAGGGTAACATCAAAGCAGTCTTTGGAGTCCTAGGACATAGCCTTCCTGGACTTAGAGAGGGCTCTCTCTATTTTTTGCAAGGGATATGAACTTGTTTACTTTTTCGGTTTTCATTTTAGGCTAGTTGTTAAATTTAGGGTTTGTTTGTTTGGTTGGTTGGTTGGGAAAGTTTTTAAGTAGGTTAATAGAGTGGGCAATATCAATCTATTGGGCTATGGAATCTAAAAAAGTCTTGAAATGTGTAAAAATGTGTCAAGGATATTTCAAAGGGAAAGTTGTCAAGATCAAATGGATCTAATTAGGTGAAGGGAGAGTGAAGTAACATAGATTTGTGAATATAGTGAGTTAAATGGGAAATCAAGGATCCTTTAAAAAACCAATAAACAAGAAAATCTTCTAAGATGATATCATACTGAAAACTTGAAGAGCAATGAAGGATTCCTCAATATCAACTAGGCTAAGAAGGTCTTAAAAACAATAGTTAAGTAAGTTAAGGGAGTAGTGAAGGATTCTCTAAAACTTACTTGCAAACATATAGAATTCTAACATAGCATATCAGTAACATTAAAGACAATTTAAGGATTTCTTTAGCAAAACTTTGAGGAAGAGAACATAGAAGTCAAGAAAGCAGGTAGAACTAGGGTACCAAGAAGATAAATCCCATTCTCTATTTCTGTTATGTGACTAAATGAACCATAAACACAATGAATAAATAAAGAAAAAAAACATAAATATGGAATACATCACCATTTAAACAATCTTAATGGATCCTAAGAGTGAGCTTGATCCATGGAAGCATAATCCAACACCATCACAAGGCACCAAAAACTAGTTTCACCAATAAACTCCAAGTCTATTGTATATCGAAAATATACAATGAGACCTCCATGCTCTATTTATCTTACATTGGATGACTAAAACCCAATTAGGTCTCTAGAAGCCTATTAGTTAATCATAAATGTCACTTTTTTCCTTTGAGACCTTACAAGGCCCAAGGCACAAAATATATAATAAAAAATATCTTCTCGAGTATTTTTGGCAAAAAAATTGACATTTGGGCTTTCCCAAGCCTCCAAAATATTGTGAAGCCTAATTTTTTTACTTTTTGACTATCAAGGTGCAACACTAAGTTTTAGGATGTATTTCCAGGCCAAGGGTGCATCACATGAGCAAGAAATCTGGGCCATCTTGCAACAACGTTTTGAAGGCATTCCCGATGTTAGAATGGGCTCCGTGATGGCTCGTTCCAAAGTCTGTTGAGTCTAACTTCTGGAAATACCATTGGTTTTCTGATTGGAACCCTATAACATATTCAAAAATCACAAATTCCAAGACTAGTAAAGGCGCAACACATGTCCTGAAAACTAGGCAGAATGGTGAAAATTAGTGTGTTTGTGACCCTTATGGAGGACCAAATCAACTCCAAATGACCTGAAATTTGGTGAGCGTGTTGTAATAGAGCTTAGGGTTCCAAAAATGTAAACTTTACCTCCTAATTATGCCCTGATAAAAATCATAGCACCAAGGTTGTTTCTCCCTTTGCCCTTCAAATCAGCGAAAAACCAAAATTTCCAAAAAGTTTCCAAATTTGCAAGTATCTTCCTTTTTATGTCTGGGATGCTTGCATGGAAGCATCAATAGGAAGGTTAAGCTTTCTTTGACCTTTTTCCTCCTTGAAGGCTTGAACTTTCGCAAGGGATATTTTGAGCTTGGCCCTTGCAATTTGGTTTCTAAGTGCATAATGTTTGGTCATCTTCCTTTGGAGGTCAAGGACTCTATTTACTTTCGCCAATTTAGCCTCCAAGTATGTGTTTGATCTTTCTAGCCAAGGCTCCCGATCATATTCTATCTCCATGGCAAGCAACTCACTTAGATGGAGTTGCTCCACCAAGGTGGACTCTTACTCTCTTTTTCTTGCCAAGGCTTCTTTAAACCCATTGTTCTTTGTCTTCTTCTGGACTGTCCTTCTTCATCTTCACTTTCCTCATAGGTGCCCATGAATTCCTCTAGCTTTACCTGTGCCCTTTGAGCTTCTTTCCGCGATCTGATTTCTCTAACCTCATAAATGGAATTTTGTGCCCCTAGCTAGCTATTCTCCATCTCAGGGACATTATTCACACTCTTGCCCCTATCCAGATTTGCTTGGAGGTCCTCAATTTGGGAATTTTTGTTTTGGAGGAGCAAGTTTGAGATCCTTGCTTCATTTTCCTCATCATTTTCAATATGAATGAGCTCAAACTCTTTCTCATCCTCATGCTGATCTTCTTCTTCTTCTTCTTTCATCTTTTTTTTCCCTTTTTCTAGCTTCCTAGATGAGGTGGATGGCATGGTCCCTTGCCTATTATAAGAAACAAACGCATGCCTCTTTCCTCTTTGATATGTGAGAGGAAAAAGTTCATTTTTGTTCATCTGAATGCCCTCACCATGGCTAAACTTAGGACTGATTTTCTCTTCCTCATTGATCTATGCACTGATGTTTTCTACACTGTGTTCTTGTCTGCCTTCATTAGCCTCACTTTCATTTTCTTCCATTATAACATCATTGCTTTGATCTTCATTTGTGTCATCATAATTTTCTCCTTCATTGACATCATCTTTACTATCCTCTTGACCTCTTTCTTCATTTGGGTTTTCACTGTTAGAGGTGTCATTATAGGTTTCTGCACAATTTTCTTCATTTCCTTCAACACTGCTAGGAGTCTCATTGTTTTTGGCACTACTGTCTACACTATTATCATTACCATTGTTAGGCTCATTTTTTTCACTGCCTTCTTGGCCATCATGATTGTCATTATGACTATCATTGCCTCCCTCATTACTGTTGCTAGCATTATTGCTGTCATCAACCTCTTCATTGATTTTTTGGTCCTTAGTGTCACTACTGTCACAAGCATCATTATTGCTATTAGTTACCATTTTTTTTTCTTTATCACTATCTCCTTTGTTTCCAACGTCATCATATCCCTTATCATTATTTCTGTTGTCACTGTTAGAAATGTCCTTATCAGTTTCTTCATCACTATTCGCCTCTGCACTCATTTCTGCATTTTCATCTTCCTCATTGACTAGTGGCTTGTTTTCAACATAATCATCATTTTCTGGGCTACTTTCCTCATCACTTGCATTTTCATCTTCATGTCATCTAACTCCATGTATTTTTCTTCATTGCTGACCTCTGCCTCCTCTTCATCATCCTCTACCTCTTCATCATCATATTTCTATTTACTATCCTCTTCTTCATCATCTGCCTCTTTATAATTGCCTTCTTCTTCATGGTCACTTGCTTGTTCACTGCCACTTCCCTCTCGATTTGATGCATTGGGATAGGATGAGGAAGAAGAGTTTTTTGAGGTGAGGGTATATGTGTGAAGCATGATCAGTAGAAGATGATGGGAGAGTATGAGGGGGAGGATGAGATGATGAGGGAAAATTTTGCTGAGGATGGGGCTGTGGGTTTGTGAAAAATTCATGGGCGATGAACACCTCCCATGGAATACCCTTTTGCTCTAATTGATGAAACACAACTATCTTCATGAGAGAATGGGGAAAAAGGCTCTGCATGTTTTGTGAAAGATGTCTCTTTTGCACAATATAAGACATCTTATCAATACTCCTATAGAGATAATAGCGAAAATGTAGCATCTTTACCCTAGTGAAGTGCATGAGAAATATTATGTGGTATGAATAAAACCTATAAAACCTCCCCTCACATGTAAAATATTTCATGATGACTCTCATCAAGGGCACATATCTCTCCAACAAATGTGAAAAGGGAAAAATGGATTCACAGTCAGCTTTGTATCTAGATTTTAGGAAAGTTTCATAGTGACTCAGGTCCAAATTAGCCTACTTGAACAAATTTTCTCCCATACAAGGTATCCCAATGGCCATAAAAATTATATTTGAAGATAGCTCAAAGTTTACGCCTACTAAATTTACTTGATCATCATGAAGGTTAGGGATAAACAGGCTAGTAAACTCAGGATGACTCTGTGTCTGTTGTACTTTTTTACAAAATTCAAAACAACCCACATCCTAGAAATATGAAACTGTCATAGGAGATGCCATCAATTTTGCAGTGTTCAGTGGTTCAAGCCTATTTAATCTTCCACCTTTGTGCTACTGTCTTCTGGGCTCTTGGCCTCTCTCACCATAGTCACTATTACATTCTGTTGACATTTTGACTTTATTTTTTCCTTGAAAAGAAAAACCATAATTCTGCTATATGAAATTGATGGGAAAAAGGGAAAGAGGGCGATGGTGAAAAAGGTATATTTTATACAAATGAGGGATGTTTGAATGAGGGTGATGGAAAAATGAGCAGAATGAGAGGTTTGGAAAACTTGATGATCACCTTACTGATCTGTAAAACAATATGCTTTGGACACCTTGCACTGATATAAAAGGGATTTAAATGAAGGCAAATGAGTTTCCCTTTCCTTTTAGGGTTTTTAAACTCCTCTCTAACTTCACATCATTAGAATATATGAAAGAAGGCATGGCATCCACATAACTCTAAAAAAAAACGTTATGAAGGCATTTGGCATAAAACTGGAGGGGTTTTTGAAGTGTTTGAATGCTTTTATTGCTGCAGAGGCCCTCCTGGATAAGAGCACAACACCTGAATGTGTTTTTTGGTGGCTACACATGTTGTCAGGTCTGCAGAGGGCATAGCGCTAAACGCGCAGCACTGGCGGACCTATCAGGTGAACTTCGCACCAAGTTAAATGCGCAACAATCCCGAAAGAAAATGGGATGTAGGGGTGAGCTCTTCATGATTATACAAGGTTAAACGCAGAGTGCACGAGCCTATCGGGTTGTTGAACGGTTAAATGTGCAACACGTTCATTGTTGAACATGTTGTCACCACAAGTCTTTCGGGCGAGTAGTTGAACGCGTGGCATGGGAAAGGCTGCACGATGTTTTTTGGCATGAGCTACCAGGTCTACACGGAGAAAACACATAGTGCAAAATCATAGGCGCACAATGTAAAAATAAATTTACATAGTAAAAATCCTCTAGGAGCGTAGCACAGGCTTCTAGGTGGGTAGCATTGGGCAACTTTTCCTGATCTTTTCAGAAAAGCACAATTTTCTCTTTGGGTGCTCTTGATGACCTTTGTAAAAGGAAATGAGTTACTGAAGGGTGGAGAGGGCCTTTATAGGTTCAAAAACTTGATTTTAAAATGTTAACGCACTTTTCTATTTTTTTCTTTTCAAGCCATTGACCTTTTACTGATATTTTATTTGGCCCTTTTGCTACAGGTGACTAGCTGCTGAAGGTAGTCTTTTTCCTAGCTCCTTGAGGCATGAAGAGCTCATTCCCATACTTTGGTGAATTTGGCCATACATTAGCCTCTTCATTTTTTTGTGAAATCTCTTTTATAAGACTCTGTTCAACCCCTTGATCTTTACAAACCTCCTCTGACTGTTTGTAAGCATATTTTCTCCATTTGGTGAATTCTGACTTCCTTTTGTCCTAGTGATGCCTTTCATCATTTGCTTGATAGGTGACTATGAAAACCTTGTCCTCACCTTTCTTACTAATCATTAGGCATGATAAAATCACCTTTTTACCAGCATTTATGAAATTCAAAATCATGTTTATTACCTTTTTTGACGACTTCTATTTTGCAAGTGTCTGAATTTATAATTTTGAAATTTACCCATTGATACTCTTCAACTCCCTGTTCTGCAGACTTTGTTTGAGTGACAAGGCTTAATTTCTTTGGTTTTTCTATGTCCTTTAACATTTTCACTTTAGCAGGTTTATGAAACCCTGATGTGACCTTTCCTTCTGATCCTTGAAAATGTTGAATTCTCTTTGATAAACTTAGACATTTACATAGTGATGGCATCCTAAAAAAAAATTATATTTACCTTGGAGCTTATACCATGTTTTTCTATCCTTTAACCACTAAATGGAAATGACTGAAATGATATCTTGACCCTCCTTTATGAGTTTTGTTGCATTGGGTTTTTGTTTGGCATACTGTTAATCCAATCAGACTTAAAAAACCTTGATTTCTCCTCTTGACTCAGTGCTCCCTGATTTTCTTTAGAAACTCATCAGTTACCCTATCAATTTCCCTTGCTAATTTACCTTTAACATTCCTGCATAAATTTCAAGCAGATTTACCTTTTGCAATACTTGAAATTGACAAAATAACCTCCTTAGGAGATCTTCTACTCTTTCTTGGGAAATCATGTGTTGCTCTTCTTTTTCATTAGAACCAGGTCTTAGCATAAGAAGAACATAGTGTAAAATACCAATGAAGACCCTATAACCTAGGAAAACCCTAATGATCTAATGGGAGGTTTTTAACTTGGTCTTTTGACTGAAATTAGGCTTGGGATCTTAATAGTGTAAAAAATAGATTTTTTTTTACCGATTGGTGTATTTGAATATGTAGAAACTGATGCTTGATTGATATAAATAGCTTATAGGGGTAGTCTTGAGACCATCAAGGTTTGAGGAACTTGATGAAAATGGGAAAGAATAGGTTGATTGTTAACCTTAGATGAAATTGAAAAAGTGGGGTTAAGGCAAAACAAAGTGTTGGGGTGATAGGTGGGAGAAAAAAAACTAGATGAGTGGCATAAGCCCAGGAAGGGCCCTTTAGGAATGGCAAGTTAATCATGGACTGGTAAATAGTAGAATAATAAAAAAATTGTGACAAGGAAATGAAGGCAGTGAGATTTCTAAAAAGCACAATATTTAGGAATATTGCTTTTAGAAATGTAGGACTGATATCTAGTCATATTTAGATAGTAGAAATTATTGATGACTAACAGTGGCTCCACTACGGAGGGCAGCTCCTTTTTAGGAGGTGTCCAAGACCTTAGAGCTCAAATATCCAAGTTTTGAAGACCAGTGCCTCATCCATTTTGCATATTTCTCTTCTTTAATTTGTTGATGTTTCATTGAAGCTATGATCTTAAGAATATTAAAGACATGTTGGCTTCAACCTCATCTCTACCTACCCATCATTCCTGGCCTAACATTTTTTATTCCTTTTGGTGCACTTGGACTGGAAAACCCTTCACATTCTTTTTTCTTTGAAAGCATGAAACAAAATCTATCTACTTGTACCCTTATCACTCCCAAGAGTTCAATTAGGCTAATGAAATATCTTATTCTGTACCTAGTCTACTTATTTTTCAAGATAAAGTTGTTTGAAAAACTCTTCTTCCCTAATCTACTGACATGAAATTGAAAAACATGACTAAAACAGGATTGAGCAATCTGATTTGCCATGTGCTGTGGCATTCAGGCAAGCTACACACAGACATTATTTTTGTATTAAAAAAAAATAGAAAGTATGAGGGTTGTGTTTCATCATTTGTTGGTCATCCCTATCTTTCTCTTTGGTTCAAATCTGAGCATTGAGAACCAGTATCTTTTCCTCCTAATCTATTCCTACTGACAATTCAAGCTTAAATGGTTTGACAAGCCTTATTTCACTAACCTATTAGCAGAAATTCAAAACATGTTCATCCATGATTAGTTAAGATGACTAAACAAGACTCTTTTTTATTAACTAGTAGTGGCATTTAGGCTTGCACACTTTTAGTAGTAGCCTTTTTTGGGCATGGGGCTGCACCTATTCCTTTTCTGTCCTTTTTTTCATCATTTTTTATGTTTTTATTTTTCCTAATTTTTCATCAATCAATGTTATGTCCAATGAATGAAAGCTTTGAACTAGGAACTTTGAAAAAAATAGTGTTTGAGCATCCTGCCATTGACAGGACCTCCAAAAACCTCTACTCCATCCAACTCTTGTAAAAAGAAAGAATTGTTACCTCTAGCTAAATGAATGATGTAAGGACCTTTCCACAAATTTTCAGACATGCCATGTTTTCCTTTGTGCTCCCTCCTACAATTCCATTTCAGCACTGTGTCTCTAATGTGGAAATCATTGAATTTAGTTCTTCTGTCAAAGATGTTTTTTTTATGTTTTCTTGCATTACTTTTGTTCTTTTGTAAACTTCTTCCCTTGACTACTAAAAGTGAATGGTTTGGTTCACTCTCCTTTGCATGTCATTTTATTCTGATTGAACATCTTAAAGAAGCTTCATAACGGAACTCCCAAGGATGTTGGGAAAATAGAATCCATGCCATAAACTAGCTGATAGGGAGACATATTGATAGATTTCTTATTTTTTATTCTATCAACCCATAGTGCATGCACCAGTTTTCCATGCCGTGATTTTTTGTTCTCTTCTAATAGTTCCTTGATGATGTTCACCAAACTCTTCTTATAGGACTCAGCCAGTCCATTCCCTTGAGGGTAATAATCTATAGAGTGCCCCAGTGTGATGTGATATTTGTAGGAGAAGTCCACTATTCTCTTGGACTTAAATGCTACAACATTATCGGTGATGATATTCTTGGGATAGCCAAATCTGGACAAGCTGTTGGTTTTAATGAATTTTGTGATTACTGAGTCAGTATGATTCCTTGAAGGGATGGATTCTATTGATTTGGTGAAATAATTGGTAGCAGTAAGGATCCACTTGTGTTCTGCAGATGAGGCAAAGTGGATTTTGTTGAGCCCTGAAATTGTCTTCTCTTTCGCCAAAATTCACTTCATTTCATCATTCATTTATCATTTCATAAACCTAAAGCTCAATGATAATGACTAAGATTAATTAAAGGTTGCATACAATGATTAACTTATTGTACTTTTGTGATTTTGTTGTCTTAAAGAATTTTGAAGAGATTTGGCTATAGAATGCAGTCATTCTGTATCTAGTCAAGCATTCCGTCGCTATTTTGGTGTTTACATATGTTATAGGTGTCATCTAGAGAAAAGGCGCACATAAGCGGATTCCAAATCTTTCCTACATCATTCGTTCCCTTCCACAAAGACTCGATCGATAGCTAGAGGTACCTATGCACATGGTCAAAGTAAAATTCAAGAAAAAAATCTTCTACAAACATCAGGACTCATGATTTTTCTTTACAACAAATCAGGAATCCTAAAAGAGTTTCAATTTTATTTTGACTTTAAAATTATACCTATACCTACTTTTTCTCAATGTTATTTATGTAATTGTATATAAATTTAGCTCAATAATTTCGAGAGGAACAAGTTTGATACATATTTTATCATTACTGTGATACTCTATTTTTAAGCATTTTGATAATAGAAGAAGTAAAAATTTGATGTTGTTCTGAATACAACCTTGAGGAGTTAAAGGATTAATTCTGAATTGATAGCAGGGGGACCCTACTATTGAAGGAAGCTTTACATGTTTTCTAGATAAGTAGTTTTCAATTCTGTTTCGTAATATTTCCTTACTTAGACTGCTTTCTGAAATTATATCTTTTAGCATTATGTTTCATGTCATTTTCTTAGATAAAAGATCCTCATGATATTACAGTTAGTATTTTTCTCAAGTTGTTCCAATATATCTCTATTAAATGAATGGGATTTAATTGTAATATTATGAGTTACTAGAATTTTAGTTTCTGTTATTTAGATTAAGAAGATCCTCATTATCTTGCAACTATTCTCTTTCTCAAGCTCTTCCAATATATCACTACTATATGAATGGGATTTAGTTGTACTATTTTGAGTAATCAGCATTTTCGGCTATCTAATTAGACAGATGATCCTCATCTTATTACCAATAATATTTTTCAAAAGCTCTTCCAATAAACCTTTAAATCACGAATAAGACTTATTTGTAATACTGTGGGTTAGTGATTGTTTGTTTTACAGAATATCCTTATAACATTATGCCTAACCTCTTTCAATAAACTCTTCCAACAAACCTCTAACTCAGAATGAGATCTAGTTGTAATGTCATAATTTGTTTCAGAATTTCATAGGATATCCTTATTACATTATAGTAATCTTTTTCTCAAGCTATTCCAATACACCTCTATCATATGAATGAGATTTCATTGTAAAGTTCTAAGTTACTGTTTGTTTTAATACTTCTTTTATGTTTTAGGAAGATCCACACTGCGTTAGAATTTAATCTCTTTCACAAGATATTCCAACAAATATCTAACTAAATGAATCAGATTAAGTTGTAGTGTTTTGAGTTACCTTTCATTTTCATGAATAGTTCACTTGAAAGCTATAATATCCATTGATTAGGACTCTCTGTTTTCATCATTTTCTAATTAGGGACAGAACTTGCAAGTAAACTCTGTTTTGATTCATTAAGATTTCCTTTTTCTTTCTTTTTGACATAGATATAACTTCATACTCTTAGCATAGAATAGCATACTAAGAATCAAACATAAAAAAACCCAAAACATCAATAAAAAACTGAAAACAATGAAATAAGAAAAATGATACTTAGGCACATATAGTGAAAGTACACTTCATCAGTTTACTAGCCCTAGTCGATAATTTATGCTATCAATCTAGGACACTAAATTGACTAAACATTTTGGCACCGTTGCCAGGTAAGTGTAACTAGGTAGCCTTATTTCCTATTTCCAAAAAACAGTGATATGCATAGAGAAAGAGATTCTAGAGGTAGATTTATAAGAGGAAAAAGCTTAATTCCCCCCACTCACTCCACCAAGACCAAGAAGTAGCACACCTCCAACTCAAACCCACATTCCATACTATACTGGTCACAGGCTTCTAGAAGTCTCAAGATCAGATATCCCATCAGGAAGATCTCCTACTTCATCCACTAAAGTAATTCTAGAGGAAGAAGATCCGAGGACTCCTACAGAAGGGATAAAATTTTTCACTTCTATAGTGGAATATATTCCAACAGAAGAATTACAAATCCCTAGTGAAGAGGAACAAGAGGACTATTTCTTTAATATACCCTTGATAGAAGAAAAAATAAAACAACTAGCTCTTCCAAATGAGCCCTATATCAGTTCTGAGGAATCTATCATGGAAGAAGAAGGGGAAGGAGAAGTATTTAGTGGATAACATACACTATTTGGAGGAGGTAGAGTAAGAGGAGGAGATATAGGAAGAGGTAGAGGTATAGAAGAAGGTAGAGGAAGAGGAAATGCAGAAGGAGGAAGAGGTAGAAGGGAAACTGGAAGTCCTTTTGGATTCCCTATAATAGATGAAGAGACTAATGCAACTATGAAAAATATCTCACCCTGTATTCTTCCAAACTTTCATGGACTAAAATGTGAAGACCCTGAGACCTTCTTATTTGAATTTGAAGTTCTATGTAGAACCTATTATTACATACAAGATGCTCAAAAACTTAAACTGTTCCCTTCAACATTGAAAGGAGCAGCATTAAAATGGTTTATGAGTTTAATCACTAGGTCTATTAGGACATGGGATGAAATGAGAAAAGAATTTCTAGATAGATATTTTGATTATTGTATACCACTCAACCATAAGGAGGAAGTGTTCAAGATGATTCAAAAAGAGGATGAAAATCTGGAAGATTTGTTGGAAAGATTTAACTATAACATCAATAGGGAAAAAATGGAAAACTTAGACCAAGATAATTTGAAAGCTCTTTTGTTGAAGAAAGTTAGGGATGAATGGATATATATCCTTAATATGATGGGGAAAGGAGACATATCTCAACTTTCATTACCTGATATAGCAAAACTATGTATTAATCTTTCAAGAGGAAAATCTGAGATTCTAAAAGGATGACGAGACCCTGCTCTTGCAAGGGCAAGGAAATCTGCAGCTAGAATAATAAGTAGGGAAAAGATAGGTAATATGCATGATGAATTCAAAACTGACATTCTAGGGAGTCTTAGTGAGAAAATAGACACCCTTAAGTTACAAAACAAGTAGAAAGCTGAAACTGATGCCTGAGAAATATTTTGTCCCAAATGTAGGAAGAAACATGCCTTAAGAGAGTGTCCTTTGGATCCAAAAGTAATAGAGACCTGTGCAATTTGTTCAGAAAAACATGAGACCAAGAATTGTCCCTCAATCCCTGGCCTTAAAGCTGTCTTTCAAGAAGAAACAACTGCAAATTCCACATAATCTCTTAATTTTTTCTCTAGAAGACCTTGGCAGGGACATCAAACACAAGGGTTTAGTAATCAAATGTATAATCAACCCCCACCTAATTAGAATTCTTGGCAGCAACCTTGGCCCCAATTTCAAAATCAATCTCAACCTTGGGCACAAGTAGCACAAAATCCTTATGGAAGGTTCTCCTAGTGTTATCAATATCCACCCTCTTATCCAACATATCCAAACTTTCCTCCTCAACAAAATCCTCCACAAAATCCACAACATCAAAGCCAACATCAAAATCAAAATCAAAATCCACCACTTCCATTACCATTTCCTCAAAAATCAAATCAGTTGCCTACCCAGCCAATACCAAACCCCAACAAAAAAAAACCCTTAGAATACCAATATGATAGAAGGTCAACAATTTCCAACCTTTTTTATTACTCCTTTAGACCTTAATGATGTTCAACTTTGGTCTAGAGGAATACTTGAAAGAAATAAACCTTTTGTAGTTATACAAGAACACAACAATTTTAAGGAAGATTCTATACAAGTAAATAAATTTTTTGAAGAAAACACATCTCTTAAAGACCAAAACATTGGAGAAATAAAAATAGAAAGAACCAATAATTTCAACTCCTATGTTAGAACAGCCATCAACATCTACTACTACACCTCCTTTTCCTAAAAGATTACAAATTGATAGGGGTGTAGAGAAACAAATTATGATGCCTAACTATGATTTCGTAGACGAGTTAAGAAATTTTTGTATTAAGATTCCATTATTACAGGCCATCAAGGAAATCCCAATTCTAGCAAAGACAATAAAAGAGTTGAGTATGAAAAAAACAGGAAAAATAATAAAAGAGATAAAGAAAATACAATTGGTAGGAAAAATAATAGACATAATGATGGGAAAGATTTCCATTCCAAAATATCTAGATCCCAGAAATCTAGTTGTTAATATACATATCAATGGAATAGCAACTCCAAACACACTCATTGATTTAGGAGCACCAATCAATATCATGAGTACGAAAATCATGGAAAAACTAAAACTTCCTAATCTTCTTTTTACACCCACACTGCTACAATTAGCAGATAGATCTATAATAAAACCAGATGGGATATTAGAAGACATTCCAGTGTCCTTATATTCTTGGGAGTATCCTGTGGATTTCATGATCCTAACTCCTAAAAATTATCTAGGAGGACATCCTATTATATTTGGACGACCTTGGTTAGCTACAACTGATGATTTCATTAGTTGTAGATCTGGTGATATGTACATCTATGATGGAAGTTCAACCAATAAATTCACCTTGTATCCTACAGCGAGAACAATCATAGAATTATCTGGTACTTAATGGATTGATGATGAAGAAGATGTACAACCTCTCTTCACTATTTTAGAAATTAGTGAAGACAATCAAATTCTGAATACCTTAGAAAATCATGAATCTTCTTCAGAATACAGACGTGAACAATTTCAAGAAGAATCTAATATTGAGTTTTTGTCATCAAGACAGATGCCTCTTTACTCCATGGAAGAATTTGGAATCTCTACAATTGAAATATTCCCATGAAAAACCTTAAACATAAACAAAAACCTAGAGAAATTTCAACAAGAAAATCTAGTCAAAATATTACAGAGATACTCTTCTGCATATGCATGGGAGTACATTGACATGAAAGGGATCAACCCTAAGACTTGCACTCATCCTATCTATATAGAGGAAAATTGTAAACCAATCAGACATCCTCAGAGAAGGATGAATCCAAACCTTAGGGAGATTGTTAAATAAGAGTTGCAAAAATTGTTAAATGTCAACTTTATTTATCCCATTTCAGATAGCAATGGGTTTCTCCTTTGGTTATTGTACCTAAGAAGAATGGAAAATGCAGAGTATGCATTGACTACCAGGAACTAAACAAAGCTACTCTTAAATATCATTTTCCTTTACCCTTCATAGATCAGGCGTTAGATACATGAGCAGGAAAAAAGTACATTTCATTTTTGGATAGTTTCAGTGGTTACAACCAAATACAAGTTGCACTTGAGGATCAAGATAAAACCAAATTTACATGTCCTTTGGGTGCCTATGCCTACTGAGTATTACCTTTTGGATTGTGCAATGCACCTGCAACATTCCAAAGGGTAGTATTAGGAATATTTTCAGATCTAATACATGACTGTGTGGAGGTATACCTGGATGACTTCACAGTCTATGGAAACACATTTGAAGAAGCCTTAGAAAACTTGGAAAAGGTTCTAAAAATATGTAAAGAAGAAAACCTCTCATTAAGTCATGAAAAGTGTTTTATGATGTTTACTAAAGGGATTGTCCTAGGATATCACATTTCAAGAGATGGGATTAGATTTGATGAGTCAAATGTTGAAGTCATCTCCAAACTATTAGTTCCAAGTTGTCAGAAAGATGTTAGGTTTTTTCTAGGATTTACAGGATACTATAGAAGATTTATAGAAAACTTCACCAAGATAGCATCTCCACTTTTCAAACTACTTACGAAGGACTATGAATTCAATTGGAATCCTGACTTCCAGTTAGCCTTTGAAACCCTAAAAGAAAAAATCTCTGAAGCACCTATTTTAAGGGGACCTAACTGGAAATTGCCTTTTCAGATTTCGATAGATGCCTTAGATACACCTTTAGGAGTTGTGTTGGGACAAAAAGACCTGATTCCTTATGCCATCTACTATACAAGTAAAAATTTGACTCCTTCAGAGTTGAATTATACTGTAACTGAAAAATATTTCTTAGCTGTTGTTCATGCCATAAATAAATTCAGACACTATATCGTAGGCTATCAAACTTTTTTTCACATAGATCACTCTACAATTAGGTATTTAATGAACAAATCAATTAATAATGGCAGAGTCACAAGATAGTTATTGCTTTTACAAGAATTTAACATCACCATTCTAGATAGGAATGGAAAAAAAAATACAATAGTTGATTTCCTATCTAGACTCCAAAAAACTAAAGACAATACTCCAGTTGAAGATCGATTCCCAGATGAATATCTCTTTGCAATTACTACTCAAACTCCCTAGTTTGATGATATTGCCAATTATCTAGTTTCAGGAAAATTTCCTTCAATTATGAATGCAAGAGATAAAAGGAAAATCATTTTTGACATTGCAAAATATTCATGGATTGCTAATGAGTTATACAAAACAGGTCCAGACTTTATTATCAGAGGATGTGTTCGAGAAGGCGAGATGCCTGAGATTCTCAAGGCATGTCATGATGCACCTTGTGGTGGACACTTTGTTGATAAGAGGACAGCTTATAAGATCCTTCACCTAGGATATTATTGGCCATCCCTCTTTAAATATGCTAAAGATTATGTCAAAAGGTGTGACAGTTGCCAAAGGGTAGGGAAACCTTCTTCTTTAGGTGAGATGTCATTGCAACCTCAGGTACATATTGAACCTTTTGAAAAATGGGCTTTGGATTTTATAGGACCTATTAATCCTCCATAAAAGCAAAATAAATATATATTAGTTTACATTTATTATGTTACCAAACGGGTAGAGGCCAAGCCATTACTTTCTGCTACTGAAGCATATGTAGTTAATTTTCTTTTTGAGGATATGTTTACTCATTTTGGTGTCCCAAGAGAAATTTTTACTTATCAAGGAGCTCAATTCACATAAAAAATGGTGGAACAAATGGTAAAGAAGTACAAAATCAGACACAGGAAATCCACTTCTTACCATCCACAAGCAAATGGTCAAGTAGAATATACCAATAAGGTCATTGAAGGGATCTTGATAAAGACTGTTCATTTACATAGAAGAGATTGGCCAGAAAGGCTTCCTGAAGCCTTATGGGCCTATAAAACTACATGGAGAAACACAACAGGTCACACCCCTTATGAACTTGCTTATGGAAAACAAGTCTTGTTTCCCATAGAGTTTCAGATCCAAACATTCAAAATGGCATTCTAATTAGGACTTGATCTAACAGAAGCACAAAGGCACAAATTGGAGTAGATTAATGAATTGGATGAGATCAGACAAGATGCAGTACAGAGAACAAGCATAGTCTAAAAACAAAGGACTAGATGGCATGATAAGTACATCAAAGAAAATAAATTTAAAGAAGGTGACTGGGGCCTCTTATTTGATTCAAATTTCAAGTATTTTCAAGGTAAATTCCAAACTCATTAGCTTGGGCCATATGAAATTGTTAAAATAAATAAAAATGGAGAAATAAAAATCAGGACAATAGATGAAGGGAAGGTAGCTTTTCTTGTAAATGGACACAGACTGAAATTGTACCATAAGCCACTTTCAAGAGAAGAATTTGTCAAGAAATTCCAAGATAACATTGATATGAAGTTAGTGAAGAAGAATTATTCTTCTTCACTAACTTAATTGTATTTTTCTTTAATCATTTGTTAAACACACACACACACACACACACACACACACACACACACACACACGTATATATATATATATATATATATATATATATATATATATATATATATATATATATATATATATATATATATATTAGCTTGGGCCATATGAAATTGTTAAAATCTTTGAAAATGGAGCAATAAAAATCAGGAGAATAGATGAAGGGAAGGTAGATTTTCTTGTAAATGGACACAGACTACAATTGTACCATAAGCCACTTTCAAGAGAAGAATTTTTCAAGAAATTCCAAGATAACATTGATATGAAGTTAGTGAAGAAGAATTCTTCTTCTTCACTAACTTAATTGTATTTTTCTTCAATAATTTGTTAAACACACACACACACACACACACACACATATATATATAATAAATAAATAAAAAATATATAAAAATAAAAATAAAAAAATAAAAGTATAAATATGAAATCCAATCATTGATTGGCATGTTTATACAGAAATTATAAGGTGAAAATCAGAATTCTTCTGACACTTTAGACATTCAAAATTGATTCTTTTTCTGGAATTAAGTATCATAAAATCATAAGTTGCAGACTTGCTTTTCATACTTCATTCCATTCCATATTCCATGATCCATCTCATTCCATTCCATATTTCACTTCATCCATATTTCATTCCATTCCATACTCATAATCCATTTCATTTCATTCCATTCCATATTTCAGGGTTTTAACAGGTACATTTTGCAGCTATCTATTCTATAGCTAAGCCTATTCTGCAGCTAATTGACTCTGCAAGCCTGCTTCAATAAAAAAATGATGAGTCAAAGAAGATTATGGAGCTTAAAAGATCAATATTTTTTGGATGAAGGACAAGCACAACAAAGTAGAAAAATAAAAAAGGCTAAGGTAAACTGTGTGAAATTATTTTTGATAGCAAAATATGAAAGATATAATATGGTTAAATCATATGTTTCCTAAAGTTATTTTATCATTCGAATTGATCCTTTCCTATCATAAAAATTCCTTGAAAAAATCCCTTACATTCTGCTCCATAAAAATTCATCATTAATTAAAAGATTAACGAACAAAACTTAGATGTGACCTATTAGGTCACGTCCTTAGATTGTATCATTTATTGATGAATTTTGAAAACCATCATAAGATATATTTGCGGTCTTTTATTCCATATCAAACTCTTAACCCGCTCATTTTCATGATTTACCATTACCTTATTCATTCATCCGTATTGGATCACTTCCATTACGTTCCATAGCCAGTTTTCATCAGCAGAGAAGTCATTTTAAGGGTAAAACAACCTTCCATAGCTACTCTTTCTTCAGACAGAAGATCAAAAACAGAGCAGTGGATATAAGCCAGAGAATGGAAGAAATTTATATCATGGAGAAATGGGGCTTATTGTGAGATCAGAGCCAATTGGGACCAAATATTTAGAAGGATACCCTTAGGTTAAGGGATTATTATAGCAGGCTAGCTGGCTGAGTTAAGGGATTATTATAGTAGGTTGGCTGGTTGGGCTTTATAGAGAAGGTCAATGGACTCCTCAAATAAATCAGAAAGTCATTTTCAAGGTCATTCGATGGATCAGAGGTATAAATTGGGGATATCAATTTCACCATCACAGAATCATTCATAGCAAAAGAAAAATAATTACCACGACAGGGTGAACGTTGGTTTAAAAACAAATAATTCCATAATGAAACCTAGAAAAAAATGCTAAAAAAATCAGGTATGGACATTTCAGTGTTTATAAAAGGTATTCCTAGTACAGCTTTGAAAAATATATGGAGGAATGTGTTGTTGATTCTACAAAAATTCAGAACCTGTGATGGTAGATTTGGCACTTTGTATGTCTATCGTATTATACTGATGATGAATTTCTTAGAGGATGAAATAAATCTACCCTTCTTGCTTAATAGTTTGAAAAGGATGACCTCTAATGTTCAGAAAAGACTTCAGTTCGTAGAAACTACTTTCTATCATCATGGCCTAATTAAAATATTAATTTAGTTTCATTTGAAGAAAGTAGGAGATAGCTGGGATGAAATCCTCCTAAGAAAAAATTTTGAAGGACCAGAAGAAACACTATCTAAAGAAGAACCTGTAAGAAGAAGTAGGAGGGGAAAATTTGTTAAAACTGTTGAGATCAAACCTGATACATCAACACAGGAAGATAGTGAAGAAGTAATCTCTAAAAAATTGATAAAGATCAGGAAACAACTCAGGAATTAAAAAAAGGAGAAATTAATAAGTGAATGTGCTGAAGAAAAAGATGAAAATCCACCTAAATTGAGAAGAAGCTCTAGGCTTAAAGGCATGGTGAAAAAGACTGGGACTAAGGAAACAAGAGTTATAAATATTGAAGAAGAAGAAACTCCAATCCAATCTCTGGTTGATAGATCTCCTTCACACCAGTATGAAAGAGACCCTAATAGAATAACCCCAGATATAGATCCAGTTCAACAACAGATTTATGATTATGTGGAATCACTAGAAAAAAGGGCCTCAGAAAATCGAGAAAGATCTCTTAGTCCACAGGAACCTCCAATAGAAATTTTGATAAGGGACAATTATGAATTGGAGATACTGAATAACCATATCAATAATGAAAATGAAATCTTAAGAGAGCAGGTCAAATTGAAGAGTAACATGAACAACACTCTCTCTCAGCAAATGAAAACATTGTATAAAGAAAACAAGAAGCTAAAGAAGAGAAGAAAGAAACTAAACAGGGCACTCATTAATCTCTGGTTCAAATTATTTATGAGGAAACCAAGAATGGCATTGACCACCAGAAGAATTAGAAAAAGGTGGCTAGATGTTCTTGCAAAAGTATTAGTGCAAACAGAATAAAGTTTTGATGAAATTGCATGAGGACATGCAAGAGTTTTGTAGTGGAGGTATGTTGAGCCCTGAAATTGTCTTCTCTTTTGCCAAACTTCACTTCATTTCTTCATTATTTTATCATTTCACAAACCTAAAACTCAATGAGAATGACTAAGATTACTTAAAGGTTACATACAATGATTAACTTATTGTAATTTTGTGATTTTGCTATCTTAATGATTTTTGAACAGTTTTAGCTACAGAATGTAGTCATTCTAAAGCCAGTCAAGCGTTCCGTAGCCATTTTGGTGTTTACATATGTTACAGGTGTTATCTAGAGAAAAGGCACACATAGGTGGATTCCAAATATTTCCTACATCATTCGTTCCCTTCCATGAAGACTGGATCGATAGCTAGAGGTACCTATGCACGTGGTCAAAGCTAAAGTGAAGAAAACTATCTTCTACATAAATCAGGACTCCTAATTTTGCTTTACAGAAAATTAGGAATCCTAAAAGAGTTTCAATTTGATTTTGAATTTAAAACTATACCTGTACCTTCTTTTCTCAATGTTAGTTATGTGATTGCATATAATTCAGCTCAGTAATTCCGAGAGGAACAAGTTTGATACATATTTTATCATTACTGTGATACTCTATTTTTAAGTTTTTGATAATAGGAGTAAAATTTTGATGTTATTATGAATACAACTTTGAGGAGTTAAAGGATTAATGCTGAATTGATAGCAGAGGGCCCCTGCTATTCGAGGAATCTTTGCATGTTTTCTAGATAAGTAGCTTTCAATTCTGTTTTGTCATATTTCCTTACTTATGCTGCTTTCTAAAATTATATCTTTTAGCATTATGTTTCATGTAATTTTCTTAGATAAAAGATCCTCATGATATTACAGTTAGTCTTTTTCTCAAATTCTTTCAATATATCTCTATTAAAAGAATGAGATTTAATTGTAATATTCTGAGTTACTAGCATTTCAGTTTCTATTATTTAGATTAAGAAGATCCTCATTATCTTATAGCTATTCTCTTTCTCAAGCTCTTCCAATATATCACTAGTATATGAATGGGATTTAGTTGTATTATTTTGAGTTATTAGCATTTTCTGCTCTGCAATTAGATAGAAGATTCTCATCTTATTACCAACAGTCATTTTCAAAATCTCTTCCAATAAACCTCTAAATCATGAATAAGACTTCGTTGTAATACTGTGGGTTACTGATTGTTTGTTTTATATAAGATCCTTATCAATTTGCGCCTAATCTCTTTCAATAAACTCTTCCAAAAAACCTCTAATTCATGAATGAGATCTAGTTGTAATGTCATAAGTTGTTTCAGCATTTCATAGGAGATCCTTATTACATTATAGTAATATTTTTCTCAAACAATTCCAATACACCTCTATCATATGAATGAGATTTCACTGTATTTTTCTAAGTTACTGTTTGTTTTAATACTTCTTTTATGTTTTAGGAAGATCTTCACCGCATTAGAATTTAATCTCTTTCACAAGCTATTACAAAAAATATCTAACTAAATGAATCAGATTAACTTGCAGTATTTTGAGTTACCTTTCATTTTCATGAAAAGTTCATTTGAAAGCTATAATATTCATGGATTAGGACTCTCTGTTTTCATCATTTTCTAATTAGGGATAGAACTTGCAACTAAACTCTGTTTTGATTCATTAAGATTTCCTTTTTCTTCATTTTTGACATAGATTTAACTTCATCTTCTTAGCATAGAATATCATATTAAGAATCAAACATAAAAAAACCCAAAACATCAATAAAACACTGAAAATAACGGAATAAGAAAAAGGATACTTATGTGCATATAGTGCAAGTACACTTCATTAGTTTACTAGCCCTGGTTGATAATTTATGCTATCAATTTAGGGCACTAAATTGACTAAAAATATTTCTCCAATGAAATCTAAACCCCACTGCTGAAAAGGAGTTTCAAAACTAATAGGATGTAAGGGAAAAGGTAGAAGATTTTTCTTGCCATCAAATATTTGGAATTTATGGCAAGTTGCAACTAGCTTGTGAGTATCGGGGAAAAGAGTGGGCCAATAGTAATGAGCTCCAATAATTTGATTAGTTGTGGCTTTCCAGTAGAGGTGACCTCCACACTCTCCTTCATGGAACTCGTACATAATTCTATCTGAATCATCCTCAAGAAAACATTTGAACAATATGCGAACAATATTTTTCCAGTATAAATCTCCATAAAAAATGCAGAAATTTAAAGCTTTTTATTTCAAGAATCTAGCTTTTGTTTTGGATAAAGTTGGAGGATAATTAAGATAGAAAAATACATATATAATATCAGCATACCAAGATGAATTCAGAAATACTTCTTCAATATGTGGAGCTATGCACTCTTCTTGTTCTTCTAATGCATAAACCATATTCATCTCTAGTGCTTGAAAATTTGATTCAGCCATGAGTTTTGTGAGTCTTTGTCCTTTAACCAGTTTAGTGGGTCTGATTTCTAAATCATATTATAAGATAATAACAATCCTTTTACCCCTTTTAACATCAAGGTCTTGATTCAAATTTCTTTAACAACTATGTTGGAACAAAAGCAATAACATGGGAGTGCAAAATGTAAACTCTGAAGTCCTTCAATGCTTTCATCAAGGCGAAAACTTGTTTCTCCATGATGTTATGTTTTAGAGGAGAATCTCTCAATGCTTTGCTGAAGAAGGCTATGGGTTGTTCTTGTCCCATTATGTTCTTTTCAAGAAATACAACAACAGTGGTGTGTTCATATGCGAAGGATAATATGAAGAAATCCTTGGTAAAATTAGGGTTGATTAGAACCGGTGATTGGGTAAGGGTTTGTTTCACCAGTTCAAAGGATTGTTTAGCTTCTGTAGTCCACTTGACTCCTACTTCTCTTTTCATCATGTTTGTGATATTTCTTTGGATTTCCGTGAGGTTAGGAATGAACCTTCTCAGGAATTTTATCTTTCCAATGAAAGATTGCAACACTTTAATGTTTCTAGGATGGCTGCTTTGTAGTATACCTTCAATCCTTTTGGGGTCTATCTTTATCCCTTCTTCGGAAATTATGTGGCACAAGAGTTTTCCTTCTTAAAGACCAAACAATGTTTTCTTAGGGTTTAGATATAGGCCATACTTCCTACACTTGTCAAATACCTTTCTCAAATGGACTAGGAGTTCTTCATCAATTTTAGAATAGACAATGATGTCATCAAGGTAAATTACTATGTAGTTTCTGTCTTCAGAAAAAGCTATATCCATGGCTCTTTGAAAAGTAGCCCCCACATTCATCAACCCAAATGGCATTTTTACATACATGAATGTGCCCCAAGGTGTTGTGAAAGAGGTTTTGTGTTGATCACTTGGCAATATCAATACCTAGCTGTACCCTGAAAAACCATCAAGAAATGATATTATCTTAGAACCTACGACCCTTTGCAGTATATGATCCATTTTTGGCAAAGGGTAATTGTCCTTTAGGGAGCCTTTCTTCAAGTTTATAAATTATATGCATAACCTAATCTCCCCCATTTTATTTCTAACTGACACTAGGTTGAAATCCCATTCTGATTACCTTAGTGGGACTATAATACCAATATCATACATATTTTTTATTTATTTTTCAACAAGAGGTACTAGGACCAGATTTATTCTTCTGAATTTTTGTTTGAATGGTTTCTGATTTTCCTTGAGAGGAATTTTATGTTGAATAATGGTTTTGTCATAGGACTTCAAGTCCTCATACCCCCATGCAAAAATATATTTTAAGCCTTTGAACAACTCTATATATTTATGTTTTATGTGAAGAGGGAGAGTTTTGGACAACTTGGTCATTTTGGGTTTTTCTATGCTTCCTATGTTACATTCTTCCACATTAGTTTCAGTGGTTTCCATTTTCAGCTTCCTAGCAACGTCACTGAAGTCAAATAGCTCTTCCAAGGGGGGAATACCTCTTGGTAATGAGTTACCTTTGCATTGCAACTCCTCAAGGTATTTTTGATCTAAATCTACCAATGATTCTTCCTTAAGAGGATATTCTAGCAGATTTATGTCAGTTTTACAAGGCAGCTCTGTTTTGAGGGTTTGTTTGTCATCAAATAAAGATTCTTGATGGATTAAGTATGATTTTAACGTTTCAAACTTGGTTTTGGGCTGCAAGAAATTTTAAATTTGTTTTTCATTTTTAAATACTTCCCAGTGATATATTTTATCCAGGACTAAGGGTCTACACTTGACTTTAAAAGTGTATTTTTCATTAGCATGAGGCATTTGTCATGTGCTTTCTAGCAACAAAGGCAAGCTCATTAGCCAATCTATTTTGAGCTATAGGGATGGAGATAAGTTCGTACTTCTGAAAAGTTTTTAGGAGAACGAGGGTAGAATTTTGGTATTCTCTTAGTCTAGGATTCTTGGTAGAATATTCTCCCTTGATTTATCTAATGATCAGTTCAGAGTCTCCTTGAACATAAATTTTCTTGGTTCCTATGTATTTTAGCAAATGTAAACCAAGGAGAAGGGCCTCATACTTAGCAATATTATTGTTAGTGCATAGAAATTTTAGTTTTTAGGAGTGGCCTTCATTGGTGTTATGAATCCAGACACTAGCTCCTGAACCATATTTTCCACAAGAGCCATCAAAGCTCATGTTCCAAAGTGTTTCAAGTTCAACTTTGCCATTATGCAGTTATTCGGGGCTGCTAGATTTTTGGATATCAAGTTCCTCATTCAATGTTTGGTTTGACTGTTGTGGTAAGCCTAGATTTTTCTCAATTTCATTTAATTTTTCGTCAATTTTATCATCATTGTACAAGATAAATTAGTCAAGATCTGAATGGATGGAATAAAAAGGGGTTTTTTTTGGCCTATCTTCAATTCTAACTGTATATTTCATGTGCAATTACCGATACAACCTCCTTTTTTGGTTAAAAACATGGATGGTAGCATAGGAAATGTTCATTTGGAGATTCCCTTGAAGTTGGCCCCCCCATGATCTAGATAAAAGCATGCCATACTTTGGCAGAATGTCAACAACCACCATGTCCATGAATAGACTCTTAGCAAGTATTTGTGCCAAATTGACACGCAAATCCTTGATTAAACCCAAACACTTGACTCTACTTGTATCAAAAGAGTATAAGTCCTTGAAACATTTGGTTATTTCTAAGCCTAATCTATCCATTACTACCTTAGGCATGAGATTTTGTGAGGCTCTAGAGTCTAGCATAGCATTATGCAAGATTTTTTCATGAATCTTTAAGTTAACATAGAATGGAGGGACAACTCCTTCTTGATATTTTTCCTCTGCTTCAGTTCTAAACAACAGCCATGGTCTATCATTAGTGAAGTTCAAAGTGTCAGTGTCATTTCTTATATTCAAAGCTTTCAAGACTTGATTCCTATATACATCCTAAGTTACTAGTTCAACAAGGTGCATGCTTATTTTGATCTTGGTAATCTCTCCCTCAAAGCTGAAAGGTGTTCGCCTTTCTGGAATATTTACTTCTGTTTTGTCGCACATAGTTCTTTCAACAATTTTGGTTTGCTGAGTTTTATTAGGACTATCATTTTGAGCAGATTTACAAGAGCCAGTAGTTGATGTACTAGGGCAGATTGGGTGACCATTTGATTAGCCTATTTTGTCTTTTCTCGGATCAGATTTCTTAGCCATGGTGATTTTGTTTTCTGCTGTCTTTTTCATTATATTTACAGGGGTATTTTTAACATTTGTTTCTTGTTTGTCTGTTTTCGAGGCCTCTTGGTTTTTCTTACTCCTAATATCATATTATATATGGACCTCCATTATGGCATTCTCAAATCCCAACTTATACTCTTCAGAATCCCTATAGTTTGTTTTATCATTTTGATTTGAGGAAAAGAACCCTTGTTCTTCTTCTATGAGAAAAAAATCACCCTTATTGTCAGAGCCTATCAAGTTTACATAGTTTTCTTCCGGTTGTTTTGTTTCTCTTTCCTCCTCATCCACATAATTGTCTTGGAAAAGAGGCCTAATTTGTTGGTCATTTTCTCTTTGTCTAATTTGGGGTGGGTCTCTTCTGAAGTTCTGATTCCTATTTATGTTTTGGGGATTTGGTTGATTTTCCCTAGGAGGTGTTATTTCATTCAAGTTTATCCTCTCCATCATTCTCTCCATTGTTCTAACTAGGTTGTCAATTTTGGCAGCAGATGAAGAGGTTGAGGCCATAGTTTCATTTTTGTATGTGACTCTCTTTTCTGACCTCATCCTAGCCCTATTTTCAATTAGGTTGGTATCTACACTTACAACTCCCCTTTGCATGTCTTCTAAATTTTGGGGATCCCTCTCTCTTAATTGGTAGGTCATGTCTGGATTAAAGCCTTTTAAAAAGCTCACTAGCGCTAGGCCTTGTGGGGGTTTCATGTGAGGCGGGAGGGCATTGTACACACTATTGAACCTAGTGCAATAGTCTTGGATTCTTTACCTGACATTCCTGTTAAGGTTGTTATATTCTGAGAGAATTAGGAGAGGGTTTTTCTTAATTTCCCATTTGTCTATGAATGTTTGGTAAATGGAAGGGAGATCATGTATCCTATTAGGATTCAAGATTTTGAACCATTTTTTAGATTTTCCTCCTAATATTTGGGCAAACATCCTCATGTTCATGGTTTCCTCTTCTAATTCCATATAATAAAAAACATAATTTATTCTATCTACATGCTGTTGGGAAATTGTAGAGTCAAATCCGGTGAAGTGAGGGATTTTGGATTGGTAGTCATTTGGCAAAGGTATTAGAGGTTGTGGTAGTACTAGAGGGGCATACCATGCTGCCATGATGGGAGCTAATGGTATCCAAGGAGGATTTATAGGGGGAGGGTTTGTGAGAGGGAGTGTAGGATGAAGTGGTGTGTTTTGCACAATGGTGGTATGAATGGGTGTGATGGAAGTACTTGGACCAACAAATTGATTTTGAGAAGACCTGGAATGAAAATAGCCAAAGTGATGGAGGAGCTAAAAATCAGGAGGAGTGGAAGGAGAGGCTTCTCTGCTAGGACTCTGGTGCAAACCTATGGGCTCAAGGTCAGTCTAGTTAATCCCACTTTGTGACTTAGTTAAAAAAAGGTTTCTTGTATGGTGTAAGTCAAATTGGGGATCTTACAAAGCTACGAGATGTTCAGGAATACAACTTTCTCTATGAATGGTCCTAACAATAATTGAATCTCTAGTCCTATAAGTTTGCCAAAAATCCTTTATGGGTCATCAACTATGGTCGGAGGGTTAGGGTCAGGGTGAGATCTAGTGTTAATCCTTTGTGAAGCTATATTTCAAACTCAATAATGCAGAGAGGCTAAAATTTTGATTGTTTTTGGAAGGTATATCTCTCTTAATTTTTGTTGAACTCACATAGTGTGTGACTAGGCCTCTAAAATACTTAGGGATGATTTGAAAATATCCTATGGGAGTCTACAAGAACTAGTAAATTTAGTAGGCCTACTGGAGGCTAGTGGAGTCGCCATATGGATGTTTTTTTATTGTTTCGAAGATAAGTAGTTGTGGTCCACCACAAACAATTTGCAAAAAAACACTCTAGGGATTTTTTGGGTTTTCTAAGTTCCTTTATGTAGCCCTAAGGTTTCTATGAGTGTCCTCCAGTTGAGTCATCATTTTTATAGGATGGTGAAACCATAGATTCTAATTTTGGCTAACACTTAAGTTTTTTAAGTTTGACAGGTATTTGAGAGTACCTAAGGGGTACATAGGATGTCACTGACTCAAAGGTCCCACCGTGATCACCATTATGTTATTTCCCCGTAATTTGTTAGATTGGTGAGAAAAAATGAACAGGGGTAACATCAGACCAGTCTTTAGAGTCCTAGGACCTAGCCTTCCTGGACTCAGAGAGGGCTCTCTCTATTTTGTGCAAAGGATATGAACTTGTTTTCTCTTTAGTTTTTTATTTTAGGCTAGTTGTTAAATTTATGGTTTTTTTGTTTGTTTGGTTGGTTGGAAAATTTGTTACATAGGTTAATAGAGTGTGGAATATCAATATATTGGGCTTTGGAGTCTACAAAAGTCTTCAAATGTGTAAAATGAAGTCAAGGATACCTCAAAGGGAAAGTTGGAAAGATCAGATGGATCTAATTAGGTCAAGGGAGAGTGAAGTAACATAAAGTTGTGAATATAGTGAGTTAAATGGAAAATCAAGGATCCTTTATCAAACCAATAAACAAGAAAAAGCTTCTAAGATGATAGCATAATGAAAACTTTAATAGCAATGAAGGATTCCTCAATATCAACTAGGCTAAGAAGGTCTTAAAAACAACAATTAAGTAAGTTAAGGGAGCAGTGAAGGATTCTCTAAAACTTACTTGCAAACAGATAGCATTCTAACATAACATATAAGTAACACTAAAGAGCATTTAAGGATTTATTTAGCAAAATTTTGAGGAAGAAAACATATAAGTCAAGAAAGAAGGCAGAAGTAGGGTACCAAGAAGATAAATCCCATTCTCTATTTATGTTCTATGACTAAATGAACCATAAACACAATGAATAACTGAAAAAAAAAGAAGAAGGATGGAATACGTCACCATTTAAACAAGCTTAATGAATTCTAAGTGTGAGCTTGATCCATGGAAGCACAATCCAACACCATAACAAGGCACAAAAAACCAGTTTCACCAATAAACTCCATGTTTATTTCTTAACATCCTCATAAAATATCCAACATATATAATGAAACCTCCATGCTCTAGTTATCTTGCTTTGGAGGACTAAACCCTAATTAGGTCTCTATGAGCCTATTAGTTAATCATAAATGTCACTTTTGTTATTTGAGACCTTAGAAGGCCCAAGGCACAAAATATATAATACAAAATATCTTCTCGACTATTTTTGGCAAAAAAATTGACATTTGGGCTTTCCCAAGCCTCTAAAATATTGCAAAGCTTAATTTTTTGAATTTTTAACTATCAGGGCACAACATTGAGTTTTAGGATCTATTTCTAGGCCAATGGCACAACACATGAGCAAGAAACCTTGGTCATATTGCAGCAAAGTTTTGAAGGCCTTCCCGATGTTAAAATGGGCTCCATGATGAGGTGTTGGAAAACCTGTTGAGTCTAATTTCCGCAACTACCCTTGGTTTTCTTATTGCAAATTTGTAACCTATTAAAAAATAAACACTCCCAATACTGGTAAAGGTGCAGCACATTTCTTGAAAACTAGGCAGAAAGGTGAGAATTAGGGTGTTTTGACCATTTTGGAGGACCAAATCAACTCCAAATGACCTGAAATATGGTGAGCATATTGTACTAGAGTTGATGATTCTAAAAATGTAAAATTTACCTCTTGAGGGTGCCCTCAGAAAAATTGTAGCACCAAGGGTGATGCGCCCTTGGCCCTTCAAATCCGCAAAAAAACAAAATTTCCAAAAGGTTTCCAAAATTTGCAAGTATCTTCATTTTTATGTATATGATTCTTGCATGGAAGCATGAGCAAGAAGGTTAAGCTTTCTTTGAAATTTTTCCTCCTTGATGTCTTAAATTTAGCAAGGGCTCTTTTGAGCTTCACCCTTGCAATTTGATTTCTAAGTGAATAGTGTTTGGTAATCTTCCTTTGGAGGTCAAGGTCTCTATTTGCCTTCTCAAATTTAGCCTCCAAGTGTGTGTCTGCTATTTTTAGCCAAGGATCCTGATCATATTCTATCTCCATGGCAAGCAGCTCACTTAGAGGGAGCTACTCTGGCAAGGCAGACTCTTTCCCTCTTTGTCTTGCCAAGGCCTTCTTTAAACCCATGGTTCTTGGTCTTCTTCTAGATTGTCCTTCTTCATCTTCACTTTCCTCATAGGTGCCCGTGAATTCCTATAGCTTTACCTATGCCTTTTGAGCTTCTTTCTGGGCTCTAATTACTCTAGCCTCATAAATGCCATTTTGTGCCCCTAGCTACCTGTTCTCCATCTCAAGGACATTATTCACACTCTTGGCCCTATCTAGATTTGCTTCGAGGTCCTCAATTTGGGAATTCTTGTTCTAGAAGAGCAAGTTTGAGATCCTTGGTTCATTTTCCTAATCACTATCAATATGAATGAGCTAAAACTCTTTCTCAACCTCATGTTGATCTTATTATTCTTCTTCTTTGATCCTTTTTTCACCTTTCTCAAGCTTCCTAGCTGAGGTGGATGGCATGGTCCCTTGCCTTTTAGAGGCAGAAAACACATGCCTCTTTCCTCTTTGATATGTGAGAGGAAAAAGCTCAATTTTGTTCATCTAAATTCCCTCACCATAGTTGACCTTAGGACTGCTTTCCTCTTCCTCATTCATCTCTGCATTGATGTTTTCTACATTGTGTTCTTGACTACCTTCATCAGCCTCACTTTTATTTTCCTCCCTACTAACATCACTGCTGTGATATTCATTTGTATCATCATCCTTTTCTCCTTCACTGATATCAACTTTACTATCCTCTTGACCTTTTTGTTCATTTGGGCATTCACTATTAGAGGTGTCATTATAGGTTTCTACACTATTTTCTTCGGTTCCTTCAACACTGCTAGGAGTCTCACTTTTCTTGGCACTCATATCTGCACCATTATCATTACCACTGTCAGGCTCATTGTTTTCACTACCTTCTTGTCCATCATGACTGTTGTAATGAATGTCACTGCCTCCCTCATTACTGCCGCTAGTGTTATTGTTGTGGTTTTCACTGCTGTCATCAGCCTCTTCACTGATTTTTTGGTCCTTAGTGTCACTACCATCACTAGCATCATTATTTCTATTAGTTACAATGTTTTCTACTTTATCACTGTCGCCTTTGTTTCCAACATCATCACAGCCCTTATCATTATTTGTGTTGTCACTGTTAGAAGTTTCCTTATCAGTTTCTTCATCATTGTTCACCTCTTCACTAATTTTTTCATTTTCATCTTCCTCATTGACTAGTCAGTTGTTTTCAACATAATTATCATTTTTTGGGCTACTTTCCTCATCACTTGCATTTCATCTTCATTTTCATCTATCTCCATGAGTTTTTCTTCATTTCTGACCTCTACCTCTTCTTCATCATCCTTTTCCTCTTCATCATCATCTTTCTCTTTACTATCCTCTTCTTCATCATCTACCTCTTTACTATCATTTTCTTCATCATCTACCTATTTATCACTGCCTTCTTCTTCATTGTCACTTGCTTTTTCACTGCCACTTCCCTCTTGATTTGATGGATTAGAAGAGGGTGAGGAAGAAGATTTTTCTTGAGCTGAGGGTTTATGGGTAGATGGTGAAGCATGATCAATAGAGGATGATGGGGGAGTATTAGGGGGAGGATGAGATGATGAGGGAACATTTTGTTGAGGATGGGGCTATGGGTTTGTGAAAAATTCATGGGCGATGAACACCTCCCACGGAATACCCTTTTTCTCTAATTGATGCAACAAAACTATCTTGATGATAGAATGGTGAAAAAGGCTTTGATAATAAAAGACATCTTATCAATAATCCTATAGAGATAATAGGAAAAATTTAGCATCTTTACCCTAGTGGAGTGCATGAGAAATCTTATGTGGTCTAAATAAAGCCTAGAAAACCTCCCCTCACATGTAAAATATTTCATGATGACTCTCATCAAGGGCGCATATCTCTCCAGAAAATGTGAAAAGGGAAAAATGGATTTGCAGTTAGCTTTGTATCTAGGTTTCAGGGAAGGTTCATAGTGACTGAGGTCCAAATTAGCCTTCTTGAACCACTTTTCTCCCATACTAGGTATCCCAGTGGCCATAGAAAATGATATTTGAAGATAGCTCAAATTTTACCCCTGCTAAATTTACTTGATCATCATGAAGGTTAAGGATAAACATCCTGGTCAACTCAGGATGAATCTGTATCTTTTGTAATTTTTCACAAAAGTCAAAGCAACCCACATCCTGCAAATATGAAATTGTCATAGGAGATTCCATCAATTCTTCAGCGTTTAGTGGTTCAAACCTATTTACTCTTCCACCTTTGTGCTACTGTCTTCTAGGCCCTTCGCCTCCTTCACCACTGTCACTATTACCTTCCCTTGACATTTTGACTTTAATGTTTCCTTGAAAAGAAAAACCCTAACTCTACTATATGAAATTGATGGGGAAAAGGGCATGAGGGAGATGATGAAAAAGGCATATTTTATACAAATGAGGGATGAGTGAATGAGGGTGATTGCAAAATGAGCAGAATGAGAGGTTTGGAAAATTTGATGATCACCCTACTGATCTGTAAAACAATATTCTTTGGACACCTTGCACTAATATCAAAGGATGTAAATGAAGGAAAATGAGTTTTCCTTTTTTTAATATTCCCAATTAGCCCAAGCTAATGGGAATATTCTATTTTTCCTTGTTTTGTATTGCATTTCATGTTGATGGATAAAATGTAAAGGAGGACATGTAAAACTCCTAAAAATAATAAAATAAATCAATGCCCAATGTGAACATGGCTAAATTTGGGTCATTTTATAAAACAAACTTGAGTGTGAAAGAGGTTGATCACTTGACGAAGTCAACCTTGACCATATCTACAACACAGTCTAGATGCATTGAACTTTCTTGAGGGACAACACAATTCTAGAAGTAGATTCTACATGTGAAAGGGGCTAAACTAATGAAGTTGTTTAGGATTTGACAAGACTCCAATCTTATCAAAGGAAGAGGAGAGCATCTTGAAGGGTTTGTTGAAGATATTATTTTCCGAAGCTATTTTCTGTTTATCTAAGGGATCCAGGAGCTGAAAACTCATTTCAGTGCACTGAATTCTCATGAGTTTGTTATTTCAGCAGGCTTGATGTGTAATCTCGATTTTGGGATATTACAGTGGTATCAGAGCATATTTCTTGGCTCAGCCTGTGAGCTTCAAGAAGTATGGATTCTTATCATGGGGAGGAGGAGATCTGCAAGAGAAACCAGAGCAAAAACTTGTTGATAGGAGAAAAGAGGTTCACATAACTTCTATCCCAAGCTCTGCAAGGCATCAAAAAACACATCAAAGAAATGACGAGGGAAAGGTAGGAAGATCCATCGACAATATCTACAAGATCTATACATGAGGAAAATTCTAAATCCTCATCTCATGGATATGTGCACTCAACCATATCACCAAATATTCATCGTTCTATCAGTGACTTCTTCATCTAGAGTAAGAAAGGAGGTGTGCCCAAGAAGGAGACGCTTGGAGAGTATTTGCAGGAGTTTGAAGCCGAATCTAAGGAGTTAAAACATAACTTGAATTTCCAAGGGTTATGCAAGATCAAGGAGGATAGGATCACAAAGGGGAAGTAGCTTGGTGTGAGTATATTCTTTCTATCTACTTTTGATGGATCACCTAAATGTCTAGTTAGGGTTTGGGTGGAGGAGCTAAGCATCTTTGTGCAGCAGCATCAAGTTTCAGAGAATGAAGCCATCAAAATACCAGCGCTGCATTTTGATGGTAAAGAATATGCTTGGTGGTTTTTTGAGCCTTTTTCCTTAAGGAATGCATGTACACCTACTTATGAAAAGTTTATTGCAAGATGAATAGAGAGGTTTGATGAGAATTCATGTGTGACATATCCTATTGAGACTATCAAACCATATAAAACAAATATTTTGCATGATTTGGAAGGATCTAAAGATCCAACTCCATTTCTGAAAAACATGGAAGATGGTGTTAGCTTGTTTGATACTTTGCCAAGGGCAAGAGCTCATTTTATGAAGGGATTTATTCTTAAAAGGAAGGCAAGAAGATCAAGATCTAAGGTCTCTTATTGATGATGGGGCAACTTCAACTATTGAAGAGGAGGAAGGAAAGGTAGGAGATGATAACGCAGTCAAAACAGGAGCACCTCAAGTACCTCTTGATTGGAGGGAAACTAAAGTGTTCTCTCAAATATGGGCGACATTTTCATACTTGGATAAGGAAGGAGCCTTGCGAGAAGCCAGCACAGCGTAGAGAATCTCTCATGAATTCAAAAGAGAGGTAAACAATTTTCGGAAACAGGCATCACTATCTCCCACTCAGTTATCTGCATTGAGGAAGGAGAAATTAGAAGTCTATGATGGCATACGCATGGGGACACATGGTAGATCCATATCTTTGGGGCAGCCCATGGTATCTTCATTCACAAAGAGTATTTCTGAACATGGCAAGGGGATGCTAACCCTATTGCGTGCATGAGTCAAATTAAGGAAGTATTTGGAGACAAGGACTTTCCAAGGAGAAGTTGATTTCCATCTGCTTCAATCTTGTCTTGAGCAAGGTCAGCTGCAAATGAGGAAGCAAAGGAAAGATTATGATGCTCCAAAATGTGATTTTGACATCAAGCATGTCAAAGAGGGGAGCCATGATATGGCAGGTGCAGCATTCCAGACCTCTACAGCGCTGTCACTCTTGGGAATCCTAGATCCTTATTGGGATTCCCAACTCATGATGGAATACTCCAGGGACCTTTTCACATGTGAGGTTCTTGATGGGAAGGTAATGGATGGGAGGTATAAGTTAGTTGACGGAGTCATTTATTTCGATGAACATATCTATTTGGCTAAGGACTCCAAGCTCAAGGAGAGACCGCTGAATGCAGCCTATGAGATCCTTCTTTCCAAACCCACTAGTTTCATTAGATCATATCACACTATCTTAGATGGATTCATGTGGGAAGGTTTCAAAGAAGATGTGCACTCTCATATGGAGAAGTGCATGGATTATTTGTTAGATAAGGAGGAACATAGCTCTTGGGAAGAGCCATCATTCACACCTCTTTATTCAGTGAGTAAGAGAGGGGACTCATCGATGATTCATCTCGCTAATGTAAAACAAGTATATGGAGCAAATTGTCTTTCTGAATATTATGATGTATCTCGTATATGCTTATATTTCTCTAACATTCATTTGCAAGACATTTCTCCAAGAGGGGGCACTATTTATGATGGGTTTCATGGGCCACTCAAGGCCATGAACTATGTTGATGCAGGTCATCCCTTGAAGGATCTTGGGAAGTTATTATATCCTTCATTCTATGATTCTTCTAAACCAATTATGATACACCTTATCCAAGCATTCAAGGAGGATGGGGCATCAAACAAGTGTTGGGGGAGGCACTTGTCATCTCCTATTCTATGGCAATTAAGGGTCAAACTGTGTTGGTTACACATGAGGGAACATCTTCCTTCTCCTTTATCACACATGACAGCTAGCATGATTCTAATCATGATTCCATATGTTGGGAATGTTATTACTCTTGGGAACATGGTGGGAGGAGTGGCACATTGGTGAGATGTGTCATTGGGGAGAGGAGTCTCCCACTCTTTTTTCACTACATGCTTCAATGGGAGCATGAGATATTATATGACCACTATGGTAAACCACTTGTTTCCTTGTAAAGTGAGCCATATGTTTGTTTGGTACATGCCTCTCCTATGTATTGGGGAGGATTTTTTCTATGGATTTCAAAGCTGGGACGTGATCACCTTCATCTGGATGATAGCATGGAGATGGGAGTCTTTCATGAATGATTAAATTCCCCATGGTTGTCATCACTCCTACCTTGAGGAGGCCATGGATCAGCAAGAAGGTTTCCACATAGACCTTCCATTCTTTCATGAGGGAGGCCATTGGGTTTATTCACCAAAGGCCAAATTGCACACTTGGGAGGAACCATTGAGAAATGAAATTCTTGCAGAAATTATGAGGCAGTGATGGATACTATTGGATGAGGAGGCCACAAGAGGAGGGGATATTTTGCAGCACTCACCTTATCAATTGCTTGAGGACAAGCAACATCTTGGAGGAGAGGACTGTAATATTCCAAATTAGCCCAAGCTAATGGGAATATTATATTTTTCCTTGTTTTGTCTTGCATTTCATGTTGATGGATAAAATGTAAAGGAGGACATGTAAAACTCCTGAAAATAAAAAAGTAAATCAACACCCAATGTGAACACGGCTAAATCTGGGACATTTTATAAAACAAACTTGAGTGTGACAGAGGTTGATCACTTAACCAAGTCAACCTTGACCATATCTATAGTGTAGTCTAAATTCATTAAACCTCCTTGAGGGACAACACAGTTCTAGAAGGAGATTCTACATGTGAAAGGGGCTAAACTAATGAAGTGGTTTAGGGTTTGACAAGACTCCAATATTATAAAAGGAAGAGGAGAGCAGCTTGAAGGGTTTGTTGAAGATATTATTTTCTGAAGGTATTTCCTTTCTAGACACTCTCAGGGTTTTCTTGTTTAGGATTCCCACCTCCTTCCTTGAGCAAATCTTGGAGGAGACTTGTTCCATATTTTCCACTATCAGGCTTGTGCCAAGCTTCACCTTACACCTATAGTGCTGATCCTATTGAGGGTTGGGTTGTCCTTGTGGGTTTCATCAAGTGGAAGACACTAGATCTGCTCAGATCTGGATTTTACTAGTGCCTCTTCTCAGTGAGTGTGTCTTTTAACCTCCTGGAAGAGTGGATTAGCTGATTTAGATTCAGATCTAGACCTTGGCATCAGGCCAAATCATTCTTAGAGCCTACAATGCAGTTTATCTACCTAGACTACGTTATTTGAAAAGAAGAAGTTGTAGGGTGTTTTGTCTACATTTAGGAGGAGATATCTTTGGTGTTAGGATTCTTCCTCTCACTGTGGTGATCCATGGATTGGCCACCCAATCCATGTATGTTTCAAATATGAAATACTGTTATGATAAATGATTCAGTAATTTCTGAATATTTCTGCAGATCTGCAACTCTAGATTTCAGATCTACTCTATGTGCTTCATGTTTTGCACAAAACCCCAAGGGGAATGTATTGATGAGCTTTTATTGTACACAGATCTGAATTATATCTATATTTTTATGTACATATCTGCTCTAGATCTAAGTATTAATAAAATTCTTCTTCAACCCCTAAAAATAACGCTGTCAAGTTTATGCAAACTTTTCTTATGGCTGTAGCACCTCATTTCTGAGGATTTTCCTGTATAGTCTCATTCTTCCTCTTGTATATTGTATGGGTTGTAATTTAAATATTCTTTGCTATTATACATTTGATCTTTAAACATCCATATCAGCTTATTTCCTTGCTTCATTGGATCTACGTTATTTCTAGAGCAGTCCATTGCATATAGCTACAGCCCCTCTCTTTGGGTATTTTTCAGCTAGACTAGGTTGCGGGAAATCTATTTAACCCACCTAGTTTGATATGTTTTTGCTCTCCTTTTGGATTTATAGCTTAGATGAGTTGATCTAAGGGATCTAGGAGCTGCAAACTCATTTCGGTGCACTGAATTCTCAAGAGTGTGTTATTTCAACAGGCTTGCTGTGAAATCTTGATTTTGGGATATTACACTTTTCTCTTAGGGTTTTTACATTCCTCTATAACTTCACATCATCAGAATGTATGAAAGAAGGAAATGCATCCAAATTCCTCTCAAAAAAGACATTATGAATGAACTTGGAAGAAAATTGGAGGGGTTTTCGAAGTGCTTGAATGTTTGTATTGGTGCAGATGCCCTCTTGGCTAAAGGCACAACACCTGAACGTGATGTAGGGTGGTTTCACATGCTGTCGAGTTAGAGGAGAGTGTATCGTTAAATGCACAACACTGCCAGACCTGTCAGGTGAACTTCATGCTAGGTTAAACATGCAACACTACCAAACACAAATGGGCTGTCGGATGAGCTCTGCATGGGTCTTTCAAGTTAATCTCATAGCACATGGGCCTATTGGGTTACGAAATGGTTAAATGTGTAGCGCGTTCACTGCTGAATTCATCATCGATACGGGTTTGTCGGGTGAGCAGTTGAATGCGTACACAGACAAGGATGCATGTCATTTGTTGGCATGGGATACCGGGCCTGCAGGGAGCAAACACATAGTGCACAATCATAGGTTCATAATGTACAGATAAATTTACACAGAAAAAAAGCCTATTGGAGCATAGCACAGGCTTCCATACATGCAGCACATGGAAACTTTGCTCGATTTTGTCAGAAAAACATAATTTTCACTTTGGGTGCTCTTGATGACCTTTGTAAGATAAAATGAGTTAATGAAGGGTGGAGAGGGCCTTTATAGGTTCAAAAAATTGATTTTTAAATGTTAGCCACACTTTTCTTAAATTTTCTTTTCAAGAGTTTGACCTTTTACTGATATTTTATTTAGCCCTTTTGCTGCAGGTGACTAGGTGCTGAAGTTGGTCTTTTTTCCTAGTCCCTTGACGCATGAAGAGCTCATTCCCATACTTTGGTGAATCTAGCCATACAGTAGCCTCTTATTTTTGATGTGAAACCTCTTTTATGAGACTGAGTTCAACCCCTTGATCTTTACAGACCTCCTTTCACTGTTTGTAAGAATATTTGCTCCATTTGGTGAGTTTTGACGTCCTTTTGTCCTAGTGATGCCTTTCATCATTTTCTTGATAGATGACTATGAAAAACCTGTCCTCAAATTTCTTACTGATCATTAGGCATGATAAAATCACCTTTTTACCAACATTTATGAAATTCAAAATCATGTTTATTACCTTTTTTGACCTTTTCTATTTTGCATGTGTCTGAATTTATCATTTTGAAACTTGCACATTGATACTCTTCACCTTCTTGTTCTGGATACTTTGTTTGAGTGACAAGGCTTACTTTATTTGGTTGGTATATGTCCTTGAACATTTTCACTTTAGTAGGTGTTATGAAACCCTGAAGTGACCTTTCCTTCTGATCCATGAAAATTCTGAATTCTCTTTGATAACCTTAGACATTTACACAGTGGTGGAATCCTCAAAAAAAAATTATATTTACCTTGGTGTTACACCATTTTTTGGTCATCTAACCTATTACTATTAGATGGACCTAAGTACACCATGTAAGACCAATTTTACCCTAAGTAAAATTTCTTTCACTATGAAAAGTAACTTAGTAAACCACCTTTATTAACTTGTTTATAGTCTAAACAGGAAACCCCATGAGGAAATATTAAATAAATCAACATTTGTTTGATTTTCCTCAAGGAATAATTAGTTAAAAAATAGTTTAATTAATATTCCTCGTCATATTTAACCCCAAACAGAAAAATTAATTAGATAAATTATTCTTTATCTTATTATTTTCTAGGAATAATTATTTAAACCTTACCTAAATAATATTCCTTGTTAAATTTGACTAAATCATTCATTAATAATTAAATAAATCATTATTTATTTGATTGTTACTCAACCAAATCCTTAAAATAATAAATAAATCATTTATTTATTTATTATTTACAAATAAAGGGATTTGACCCATGTCAAATACTTTTACCCTCCAACAAATATAATAAAATATTCCATCAAAGTTGGATCTTGATTTGGTTAATAATATTTTAATTATGCATCACTATCTAGACTAACTCAATATTTTGTTATAAATATAAGGGTTTTTCCATTCATTCACTACCTTTTGTTGCCTAAATATCACTCTAGATCTATACTTTTGGTTTGACTTTGATCCACCATCATTGTTATATTTTTCTATCTTTTTACTTGTGAGCTCCCTTTTGAGTTCCATTTTTGTCTGGGTTTTCTACACCATCAAGAGAGAGGACTTTTAGATCTGAAGTGCTGAGGACTTACAAGAACCCATCCCATTGAGGAGAACTGGTAACATCCTTCTATTTTTTCCTCCCAGGTGCCATTAATACAAAATCCATTCAACATATTCTTGTCTTGTCTATTGGATGCATGGAGAAAATCTTGTTTTTATTTACTGCCTAATGTCTTTTAATGCATAGATCTAGATTTTTGCAGCATTTATCTTGATCAAATAATTGCAGATATAAAGATATTAGCAGCCACCTTTGCTATTAGGGTTGTTTGTTATGCACAACTAATGTGGTCTTTTTTTGTACACTTGCGATTAAGATTCATAATAACAACTGGTGATTCCACACGAGTTTATGATTACGACCGCTATCATATTTTAGATCCCTACATATATAGCTACTTCAAACCCTAGGATTTCTCTTAAAATTCTTGTTTTTATTTTCTTGATGTCTTTTTTAACATATAAAACCCTAAAACATTAAAAATTATAACTTCCATGTGTTTTCGAACCTATTGCGCAAGTGATAGACATCAGCCACAGCTGAGACGGCACATTCTTCTGAAACCTACTCTTGAGAGTACCAGAAGTGTAGGTCACACTTTTGGGCCAAAACCTATGACCTGAACCTCGAGGGTGTAGAAAAAAGGGTTAAAACTGTGACCTCTACAGAAATCAGGTCAGAAACTGCAACTTGGAATTTTTGTGGGAGTTTTTCTGAAAGTTTTCTGGGTTTTTCTAAGCCTCTGTTCAGGGTTGTTTGACCTCCGTCTCCACCCATTTTCAACCTATACTTGTTCTGTTTTACTCACCTAAGTGGGAACCTATCTCTCTAGGGCTTCAATACCCTCCACATTTTGTGGAAGAGTTTTAGCTGTTGCAAGTTGTCTGAAATTTTCAAAGTGCTCAACCATTTTTCAGATTTGATACCTTACCTTTAGATCAACTTCATATTGGTTATTTATCCATCCAAAACACCTCTTTTAAGCTTTTTTTAGATTTTCCTCTAGGGTCCCCTCCACTTCCCTCGAGGAGATAGCCTTTTGCCACCTCATTTACAAAAATTCTCCCTCTCATTTGTTGTTGTTTTTCTGTACCTTTTTCTAGCAGATCTAACCTTTAGATCCCTGTTGCTCCCTAACTTAGATCTATTGGCTATTTTGGTGTGTTTTGACTATATTTTTTCCCACCTACAGACTACTTGTTGAGAATCCTGCCTCCTTGGGTTTAGATTATTGCATTATTAGCTATTTATTTTCTGTTATTTCAGTTTCATATATTATTATCTGCAAGTTTCTATTGGCTATTTTGGTGTGCTTTGACTATATTTTTACCCGCCTATAGACTAATTGTTGAGAAGCCCTCTTCCTTGGGTTTAGATTATTGTGTTGGCAATATGTTTCCGATGTCTTAATGTATTGTAATGTTGTCCTTGATGACAACTCTCTGACATAGGATGCAGTATATGAATTTTTGGAGAACCTTAGCAGTATATCAGAAGAATTGAGAAGAAGATTGGATGATTTTGATATTATTGGATCTATATGCAGGTTTGTAAAGGCCAAGTCACGTATGCACATGGATAAATATGTTCCAAGTCACGTATGCCTTGTGCACTCCAAAAGTTTGAAACCAAGGGGCATTACCATGGTATTAGCCCACTATATTGAGCGTTGAGTTGTCTATTTGATTCCGTCCAAATAATACCATAGGTTTTTATGTGGTTTTGACTAATGGTATTGATAAAGGATAAATCTATATAAGGAGAAGAAGGTCATAGTGCAAAGGGGGAAGGTGTCTGGTTATTGAATGAATACTTCTCTCTGAAGCATATCTATAAGGAATGGGTTGCAGTTTATTGATAGATTTGAATTAATAATGCACCTATGAATACAATGAAGGATCAAGATCTTTAAACCTAAAATGACTATGTATTTCTTAGATCTATTTATGGAATGTTTAGATCTGTGATTTGGCGAACGTTTGCTAAAGTGAAGGGTTAGATCTAAGCTAATTATTTATTCTGAAGAGTTGCGCGGCCCTATAATGTTTGCAGATCTATATACAGGTTCACCTTAGCAAAAGCGCGTATATATGCAGGTTAGTTTCAGCAAAAGTGAGTATGAAATCCAAGGTTATCCCTACAATGTTTGCAGATATATACGCAGGTTTGTATTTGTGAAAGTGCATAATACGCGAGTTAAGTGAAGTAAAAGCGTGTATGGAATCTACGGTTTTGATGAAGTGTGAAAAAGGAAATATCTGATCTATTTTCTTGTATTACTGTTGTCTGTCAATGATGTCTTCATACAAATCTAGGTTGTTTGAATACTGATTATGTTGTTGGTTGATTTTGATTAAAGATCAATTGTTGGTTGATTGATTGATGATTAAATGAATGAATTTATGGGGTTATGAGTTTCAATTTGATGTATGTTCTTTGAGCTTAAATGTGTGGAGTGGGTCCAATCTGAAAATATGATTAAAAGAGGCCTACAGGTTGTGTTGTGTGGAAGCTGTTGGATCCAGTGTGAAAATTGATGGAATGTGGTCCCCAGTAGTTTTGAGGGTTGAAGCCTTTAATATGGAAGTAGAAGCTTCCTTCAAGTAGAAACTGGTGTTTTTTTCAAGGGTTGAAGCTCCCTTCCAAGAGTGGCTGGTAAATGAGAATAAAGGGGGTTGTGGCTCCCTTCCAGTAGCAGCTGGAGAATGAGAGAAGGTAGTAGCCTTCTGCAGGTAGATGCCTGGATACTGATATGAGTCTGCATCAGTACAATATTGTCAACAGTTTTCCATATAATAAATATTGAAGACAGAGATGACAATAGTGATGGTTTTCTCTCGAATTGGGTTTCCACCTTAAATACTGGTGTTCATGTGTGTAATGATTTATACTAATGTTACTGCACATATTTATTGATGATCTAACAGATGCATTACTGATAAATTGAGTTAAAGACTGTTTCTAACTTTTTTTTCTAATATGTAACTTTATATCAGTATACGCTAGTTTCTTTTATTATTTGCACATGTATATGCAAGTTCATTTCATAAAGGCCACATATGGAATTTAGTAAAAGAAAAATTTTAAATATGATCAACAATCTCTAAATACTGATTCACCCCCCCTGCTCTCAGTATTTTTCCAACAATTGGTACCTTTGAAGACCGTGTCTACATGGACTGGTATTCGAAGGTAGGAGCTCGAACTTGTCTTATGGAAAAGGATGTTGCTATGTTATGATCTCATTTCTTGATATTATACCTTCAAAGACCATGTCTACATGGACTAGTTCCTTATATCTCTCTTTCCCGCTATTGGAAAAGATGTCACATCGCATTTCCCTCAAACTGAAGAATCCACTCTCCAAATGGCGTTAAAATATGACTTGATCTACACTCAGTCAGGTTATGTTTATATCGTTCTACCTCATCTTCCTAGACCTAGTGGTGACAATGCATAGGGGGAATCTCATGCCGCTGATGGTATCGTTGGAGCTCTCTCTCATCCATATGCTCAACCTTCCATAAGCTATGGTTTTCCTCAGGGGGCCAACACCTCCCGCACTTTTCCCCCTCCCGATAGCATGTATCCAGGATATGATATGCCTCATCTTTTTTCCCAAACTTCTGTTTACCACAATGTTATAAAACCTCCTTATTATCCATATCCACACCTTGGTGCTCCCGCTCCTCCAACATTAGCACCTCCCCCTCCCTTTCCTTTTCAACCCCCTCAACAGCAGCCACCGCCCCCTCAGGGGAAGGTGTGTGCATAGCAGGGCTCGGCTAATCCTCCTCCCTCTAAAAAAAGAGGAAAGGCACTCAAAATAAATCTTCTCCCAGTAATCCTAGACCTAATCCTCAAAATAATGCTCCTAACACTGCCAACCAACAACATGGCACTCATCCCAAGAAGGATAGGCCTGTTCACATGAACAAGCCTTGTTCTTGTTGTGGTGTTTATGGTCATTACATGCAAGATTGTCCTCTTTTACCACATATGAAAAAAATGTGGGACTCTCAAGAAAAATTGCGAGGACAACAAGCCTCCCCTTTTGTCCCTCCTAGTGCTGTGCCTAGTCAGCTTGCTATGTTTACTAATCCTTTCCCTCAGCAAGGATTCATGGCTACCCAACCACCTGAAGGTCAAGTGGCCACCAAACCTCCTCCATCTGGTACCTCCGATCACAAGATTCTCATGATGAATTCTAACCAACCTATAACCATAGATATCAACCTTTAGACTCAGTCCCGTCAGTAAAACAGGCCTCCTGCTACGTTTGTCCCTGAGCCACCTCCTTCAGTTTCTATAGAGCCTCTTTCGACACCTAATGGTCCTTTGCAAATCCCTCAGCCTAAGGTAGAGTTTCATAATAATATCCCAAAGGGACGACTATGCCTAAATGCTACTTCTAGAAAAGCTTCCCATTCGTATAGTATAGTAGATGATTTGGTGCAATCTCCTGCTGCCATTTCAACATTGGAACTCCTCAAGTCGTGCCCTTCACAACGAAAAGCTCTACTATCTGCCATGGGCATTGTAGATCCTTCCGATGATCACTTGATATGAGAAATATTTTCTCCTTTCTTGATGACACTTTCTCATGAGAACCTCACAACTCAAAGAGGGACTTCTAACTACAGCAGATAAAAAACCTTATTGGTTTTGGAGGGAAATTCACGAGAAGAATTTCTCATTAAGAGATCTCATTGCAGGTGCACTTCAATATTTCATGAAATTCAAGGTTCATCAATTTGGGGAGGTTGGTGTCCTACAATGGAAGAATACCAAGTTTTTGGAGAATGAGATCCATCATCCACACTGGGATGAATGCTTGATAGTATGGAGAAAGGGGTTGCCCAACCACTTGTAGATCTATGATATAGCCCAAAGAAGCATGGTTGCACTAATTGCTCTTGGGTGAGTATGGTTACAACTCAATGAGTCATATTTTTCTAATTCATGCCTTACACATCACTAGAAGAATGTAGAAGAAGAAGGCACGGTTACTTTGGTTGTTGATGAGAGAGTTTGGACATCACATGTTATATCTTATGTCCTTGTATTTACTCTTGTTTGGGATATGTCTCATGTCTTTACATGTATTTCTGTTTGGGATGTATCTCATGTTCATGTATGTACTTGGGGCTGGGAAAAATCATAACTCTCACATGATGTGGAATAAGGGAGCTTTTTTTTATTATGTTGATGAGACACCACACATGTCCATTAATTTATTGTTTCTCCAGGAATTGCATCATGATAATGCAAGGTGGCAGAAAGAGTCCTTATTGCTATGGTTACTATTGGGAGAGTATGGGTTGAATTCTTCCCCTTTCATTCTTCCAGATTTTCGTAGATCTTAATTTTCCTTTTAAGCCTTCAGTCATATTTTCATATTCTGCTAAAGGGACAGTGCAGTGTTTTCTTCCAGCAGCTATCTAGTTATGCAGTGCTACTTGTAGCATGTTTTCAATGTGATTCTGGCCATCTCTTTGGCTAGATCCACTCATATTTTGTACATTTTGTAATTGATTCTTCTCCTATATAATAAAATGGCTCAGATATTTTGTCTATTTTTCTGTTGATCATAAACTTACATGTACATTTCCTGTGTTACAAACATTATGTTTGTGTATTAATGCATTATTCTATTTTGGGATATTACAATGGTATCAGAGCCAGGTTCTTTGGCTCAGCTTGTGGACACTTCATCTTTTGCATCAAAAGAAGAAGCAGATAGATGAGAACTATCATGAAGGGGGATATTTTTTCCATTCCTCCCCTTGGATACAAGCTAGATCTCTCCAACGAGGTCTATCAAATGAAGAGAGAAAGTGAAAAAGAAGATCCAACAAGAATTTTTCAGGAGGAAGGTCCAAGCACTTCCTATCAATATAAAAGAAAACCGGAGAATCATAGATCTCCTCATAGATATACTATGCCCAATTTCTTTGAAGAAGGTGAGAGGTACAAAAAGGAAGAAAGAAGAGAGCCTGTGACTCATGGGACTTTCAGTTTGTATCGTGAAAAGTACAAGGAATAGTCTAGAGCTTTCAAAGAAATTATAACTCTCCAAGAACTCTTTGAAATCAAAGAAGAAACAAGATCATATAGCAGCAATAGAAGAAAGAGGCACAATAGATTTTATTTTCCTACATTTGATGGATCTTCCTCAAGCATTGTTAAGGCTTGGAGGAGAGATTTAGATACATTTTTCATGCTACATCCTGTGTTCGAAAAAGAGGCTGTCAAAATTGCAGCACTTCATAATTATGGTGAAGCCGGTGATTGGTGTTTTATTCACATGGAGCATGCAAAGGTGACTAAATATTCATATTTATTTCACAAGTTGACAAAGAGGTTTGATGTGAAGGAGACAGAGATGGGCCACAAAGAGAAATTTCCTAAGGAAATAAAGGAGGATGTCATTCTTATCACTCTGGACAAGAAATCACTACATTCACCACTAGCTACAAAAGTACTTGCATCTAGAGAAGAGACACTTGAAACCTTGCAAGATAGTCGTGAGCTCTTGACACATAGAGTTGCATGCATGATTCGGAAGATGCATGAGGAAGAAGAGGAAGATTCCAGCGCTGGTACATTGGTAGAAGAGTAGCCATATCTCTTACCAGTAGTTGGAGACACCACTGTCCCGATTGGAGTAACTCTTGTGTTCTATCAAGAGGTTCCCACACATCAGTTGATCCAAGGTATGCATACACATTCATCACCTATTGTTTCAGTAGATCTTATTGAAACCTATGGGGGCATGCCATTAGGGCTAATGCATAACCAATGGTTAGAACAAAATGTTGATTTGAAGCAACAACATATCACAGTGTAGAGGACCCTTCATTTGATCAAGGAGGAGATGAAAATCTATCTTAGTTCATCATGGATGGACTACATTCAACCTTTTTAGTTGAAGTGTAAATTTTCAGAAAATGGGACAAGCATGATCCTATGAACAATGACTGGTTATGAGATTAGTGTTGTACCTTGCTTTGAGATAGCATATGTATTACCTTGCATATCTACAACACTGTCAGTTAGTAGTAGTGAGAATGAAGAGGCCCCATTATTCTTGGAGAATTATGAAGGTATCTTCACTCATGAAGCAATGAAGGTTAAGATGATGAATGGTAGACATGTTTAGATGACAAATCTTTTCTCCTTTCTTGATGACACTTTCTCAATGAGCACCTTACAACTCAAAGAGAGACTTCTACCTGTAGCATATCGAAAACCTTATTGGTTTTGGAGGGACATTCATGAGAAGAATGTCTCATTAAGAGATCTCACTGGAGGTGCACTTCAACATTTCAAGAAGTGCAAGGTTCTTCATTAGTTTGGGGAGGTTGGTGTCCTACAATGAAGGATACCAAGTTTTTGCAGAATAAGATCCATCATCCACATTGGATTGAATGCTTGATAGTACGGAGCAAGGGGTTACCCAACCATATGCATATCTATGATACATGCCAGCAAGAATCATGGTTGCACTAGTTGCTCTTGGGTAAGTATGGTTACCACTCAATGAGTCATATTTTTCTAATTCATGCCTTACACATCACTAGAAGAATGCAGAAGCAGAAGGCATGGTTACTTTGGTTGTTGATGAGAGAGTTTGGACATCACATGTTATATATTATGTCCTTGTATTTCCTCGTGCTTGGAATATGTCTCATGCATTTACATGTATTTATGTTTGGGATGTATCTCATGTTCATGTATGTACTTGGGGTTGGGAAAAAGCATAACTCTCACATGATGTGGCATAAGGGAGCTTGTTTGTGTTATGTTGATGAGACACCACACATTTCCATTAATTTATTGTTTCTCCATGACTTGCATCATGATAATGCAAGGTGGCAGTAAGAATCCTTGTTTCTATGGTTACTATTGGGAGAGTATGGGCTGAATTCTTCCCATTTCTTTCTTCTAGATTTCCGTAGATCTCCATTTTCCTTTTAATCCTCCAGTCATATTTTCATATTCTGCTGAAGGGGCAACATAATATTTTCTTCCAGCAGCTCTCCAGTTATGCAGTGCTAGTTGTAGCATGTTTGCAATGTGATTATGGACATCTCTTTGGCTAGATCCACTAATCTTTTGTACATTGTGTAACTAAATCTTCTCCTATATAATAAAATGGCTCAGAAATTTTGTCTATAATTCTGTTGATCATAAAATTACATGTACATTTTCTATGTTACAAATATTATGTTTGTGTATCAATGCATTATTCTATTTTGGGATACTACAGTGGTATTAGAGCCAGGTTTTTTGGCTCAGCTTGTGGACACTTCATTTTTTGGATCAAAAGAAGAAGCATATAGATGAGATATATCATGTAGGGGGATAGTTTTTCCATTCCTCTCCTTAGATACAAGCTAGATCTCTCCAAGGAGGTCTATCAAATGAAGAGAGAAAGTCAAAAATAAGATCCAAAAAGAATATTTGAAGAGGAAGTTCCAAGCACTTCCTATCAGAAAAAAATAAAACTCGATAATCATAGATCTCCTCATAAATATACTATGCCCACTTTCTTTGAAGAAGGTGAGAGGTCCAGAAAGGAAGAAAGAAGAGAACATGAGACTCATGGGACTATAAGTTTGTACCTTGAAGAGTACAAGGAACAGTCTAGAGCTTTCAAAGAAATTTTAACTCTACAATAATTATTCGAACTCGAAGAAGAAATAAGATCATATAGCAGCAATAGAAGAAAGAGGCATAATATGCTTTACTTTCATACATTTTATGGATATTCCTCAAGCAATGTTAAGGCTTGGAGGAAAGTGTTAGATACATTTTTCGATCTACATCCTGTGGATGAAAAAGAGGCTGTCCAAATTGCAACACTTCGTCTTTATGGTGAAGCCAATGATTGGTGTTTTAGTCACATGAAGCATTCAAATATGACTAAATATTAATATTTATTTCACAAGTTGATGAAGAAGTTTTATGTGAAGGAGACAGAGATGGACCAAAATAAGACATTTCCTAAGGAAATAAAGGAGGATGTCATTCTTGTCACTCTAAACAAGAATTCACTTCATTCACCACTAGCTGCAGAAGTACTTGCATATAGAGAAGAGACACTTGAAACCTTGAAAGATAGTCTTGAGCTCTTGACACATAGAGTCCCATGCATGATTCATAAGATGCATGAGGAAGAAGAGGAATATTCCAGTGTTGGTACATTGGTAGAAGAGTAGCCATCTCTATTATGAGTAGTTGGAGACACCATTATCCCAGTTGGAGGAACTCTTGTGTTCTGTCAAGGGGTTCCCACACACTAGTTGATCCAAGGTATGCATACACATTCATCACCTATTGTTTCAGTAGATCTTATTGGAACTTATAGGGGCATGCCATCAGGGCCAATGCATAACCAAGGGTTAGAACAAAATGATTATTGGAGGCAACAACATATCACAGCGCAGAGGACCCTTGATTTGATCAAGGAGGAGATGAAAATCTATCCCATTTTTTCATGGATGGACTACATTCAACCTTTTGAGTTGAAGTGTGGATTTTCAGAAAATGGGATGAGCATGATCCTATGAACAATGATTGGTTATGAGATCAGTATTATACCTTTCTTTGAGACAACATATGTATTACCCTATGGATCTACAACGCTGTCACTTAGTAGCAGTGGTAATGAAGAGGCCCCATTATTCTTGGAGCATTATGAAGGTATCTTCACTCATGAAGCAATGAAGTTTAAGATGTTGAATGGTAGACATCTTGAGATGAGAAATATTTTCTCCTTTCTTGATGATGCTTTCTCAATGAGCACCTCACAACTCAAAGAGAGACTTATACCTACAGTAGATCGAAAACCTTATTGGTTTTGGAGGTAAATTCATGTGAAGAATGCCTCATTAAGAAATCTCATTAGAGGTGCACTTCAACATTTCATGAAGTGCAAGGTTCTTCATCAATTTTGGGAGGTTGGTGTCCTACAATGGAAGGATAGCAAGTTTTTGTAGAATGAGATCCATTATCCACATTGGGATGAGTGCTTGATAGTATGGAGCAAGGGGTTGCCCAACCACTTGCAGATCTATGATACAGGACAAAAAGAAGCATGGTTGTGCTAGTTTCTCTTGGGTGAGTATGGTTACAACTTAATGAGTCATATTTTTCTGATTCATGCCTTACACATCACTGGAAGAATGCAGAAGAGGAAGGCATGGTTACTTTGGTTGTTGATGAGAGAGTTTGGACATCACATGTTATATCTTATGTCCTTGTATTTACTCTTGTTTGGGATGTGTCTCATGTATTTATGTGTATTTCTATTTGGGATGTATCTCATGTTCATGTATGTACTTGGGGTTGGGAAAAATCATAACTCTCACATGATGTGGCATAAGGGAGCTTGTTTGTATTTATATGTTGATGAGACACCACACATGTCCATTAGTTTATTGTTTCTCTATGAATTGCATCATGATAATGCAAGGTGGCAGCAAGAATCCTTGTTGCTATGGTTACTATTGGGAGAGTATGGGCTGAATTCTTCCCATACATTTCATGACATTATTGGAGGATTACAATAGGAGGCCTTACAGTGTTGGTTTCTGTTGGGGGATTATGGTCGTTATACCTAGTATGATGATGATATGATGGGGCAGAAAGATGCTTTATTAAGGTGGCTTCTCTTGAGAGAATATGGCCAGTACATTTGGTACAATGATGATGTGGCATTGTTGAGGTGGCTTCTTTTGAGAGAGTATGGCTCACTTACTTGATTTCATGATGATATAGCTTGGCAGTAGAAGGTTTTCCTACGTGGGTTGTTATTAGGAGAATATGGTTTGACATTGTTTATGTTTTCTTATATGTCTCTACTTCTTGTTTTTCACTATGATGATGTGATGTTTGATTCCTACATGGTTAACATGGCTAATGATGACGGCATTGATATATGTAATCTACTCTATATATCATGGGTTGGAGAGATAGTTCATGAGTTGGGCCTTTCCACTTTAGGAAGGAACCACTTCATCTTATGTTTCTCATGTATAAAGGATAACTTTGGTTATCATATGGTTGCGACTTGGAGATTCATTCATGAGGATGGGTATCTAACTTTTCAGTTGGAGGCCATTATAGACATTCTAGAGAGGCAACATTGGAGCTGGAAATGCATGAGACATTGTGACAGATGGAAAGGCCTTCGACAAGAGGATGCCATTTGGAGGGAGGATTTTTGTTGTAGCATTCACTTTTTCAGTTTCTTAAGGACAAGCAACATTTTTCTGGGGAGGACTGTAATATTCCCAAATTTTCCCATGATATTTGGAATATTAGAGTTCCTAATAAAATTAATTAATTAAGTAAATAAAAGGGTGGAGGGACCCTAATCCTCAAACATGACTAAAAATCCACTTTTGATGAATTTATGTGGATATTTCAGATCTAGATCTACATAATAGAGTAGTAGAGTAACCACTTAATGTGAAAGGAGTGGAGATCATGTCTCATTAATGAGATAAATAATGGAGGTTGATACAATCAACTAAGATCTTAGAAGGGATCAAACATAGGATCATAGAGAATTTATGATGAGATGATGGAGGAAGTGGTGCATTAATGTACACATGATGGAGAGGGTGATCATTGCATTTACACATGATGGAGATCATGAAATGACAATGTAATCAACATGGAGACCTATGTCCACATGTACAAAACTGTTATGAGGCGGTCCAAGGCACGAGAAGGCTGATAAAATATATAAAGAAGATGAAGGCAACATAAAAGGCATGTTGAATATTATTATTGATGTATGATCTATTTAGATCTGGAATTTCCGTGTGAGATTCCCTACTTTCTTTGGTTGTTTAGCTAAGATTGCAAGTGCTCTTTAGCACTGGCTGTTCCTAGTTAGGAACCTCACCTCTTTCTTTTAGTAGCTCTGGAAAGAGTATTTTACTTCATTCATCATCAAATATTGGTTCCATATTGTTCCTACTTTCTGCAGAACATCCATATTCAAAAATTTCACATTTCTGAAGATCAGTTTGAGAGGAAGTTGTCCTTCAATATTTCAGTTGAGGAACCAGTGAAGGATTCATCCTATCACCTTGAGCTTCAAGATCAGCCTTCCAGTGCTTCATATATATATCATACATTAGGCCATCTATTATTCATCTCCCAACAGCATCAATCCCTTTAGGAATTACGTAGTCCAGTCTTGTAGATCCAAGGGAGAAGGGAAGTTGTTAGCATTTTAGCTAGTAATCCAGTGGAGGACCAATCCTTCACATTGTATACATTACTTCCATTAGTCTTGAGATTAATATCCATATTTCACAGTAGGCTAGAGAGAATCCTTCTTTACAGTGCAGTTTTAATGAGCAGTTGTGTAGTAGTAGCTGCAACATTCATTAGAGGATTGAGGAGCTAGATCTTGAGCTTCCAACTTTTGGATCTAGAGAAGGGATCATCCCTTCAAGCTTAGATCTAATATTGTGACATGTTTCACCCATATATTTTTCAGATCTAGCTTCAGATATGCATAACCCAACTGTAAAAGGATCAAAGTATAGGAGTGTGATTTTCCAAAGTTGTAGATCTGGAAAATCCTTTCTGGGTTATCTTGGGTATCCATCATAGAGCCCAGATCTTGAATATAGGTATCATTAGAGCTCCATATTTCCATATATCTGCATTTTAATTTTCATCCTGCAGTCATATTTTCATATTCTGCTAAAGGGACAACACAGTATTTTCTTATAGCAGCGCTCCAGTTATGTAGTGCTAGTTGTAGTGTGTTTGCAGGGTTATTCTAGGCCATCTCTTTGGCTATATCCACTCATATTTTGTTCATTTTGTAACCAAATATTCTTCTATATAATAAAATGGCTTAGCTATTCTATCTATATCTGTGTTGATCATAAACTTACATCTATATTTTCATTGTTATAAATATTATGTTTGTGTATCAATGCATTATTCCATTTTGGGATATTACATTTTTCATGTAGAAGGGTCCATCGAAAGTGTGCAACATGGGTACTCCTTGGATGAGGAATTAAAATTTTCTTCCAAAGAGTACTCCCATTTGAAATTTGAGTAAAAAATTTGGGAGATAAGTTGAAAAGGTAGTTTTTTCCATTTTCCATCTAAAATCTGATGATGTAATCAAATATTATTTTATTATTTCCACTATTATTTTATAATTTCCTTAGGAGGGCCATTTTAGAACTCAAAATTCCCCTAATGGATACATATGGTGTTGCCAAAGAAATAACAAATCAAGTTAAGTTACGATAATTTGCAAGCAAACCTAATAAATTTGATGATGTGTTTGAATCAATTTAAGAATTATCAAGGGTTCTGCAAATAGAAACTGTGAGATTCGGTCCATAAAAACTGATACAATTCAAATAATATCATGAACAGAGGAATTCTGATTTTCTAGACTACATGTTCCACAGGCCAATTCCAGAACAAATTCCGATTCCTCAAGTTCACATTCAATTTCCTGAAGAAGAACATATTCAAATTCAAGTTCCTCAAGTTAAAATTCAATTGCTAGAAGCCGAACAAGTTCCGATTTCGATTGCTCGAGTTCATATACAAGTACTAGTGGTCAAACCAAAAATCATAAATGTTCCACAAGAAGAGAGAATTAATTAAGACTCAGAAAGCTTTGAAAAATCATTATTTGATACTAATAATTAAGATGATCAGAATGCTATTTTGTTAGAAACTCCTCCCACTAAAGATTCTGTAAGAACAACCATTCATATAGGTGAATCAAAAGTTAAACCAATATCCCCTAATTTAAACAGTTCTAAATACCAAATAGAAATTCAAGAAATCTCATTCACTATAGAGTTTTCTGAAATTTCTATTCAAAAAAATCGGACACCAAGGACCAATGGCACATAGGAAAGACAAGAAGAAACAATTGCAGAAGACATGGAGATTATCCCTTCTTTTCCAACACAAAAATAATTATGAATATTGAGGAAATTCCTCCTTTGGATGTATTTTAAAATCCAAAGCATAAATATATTGTATCTAGGTTAAAGAAGAAGAAAAATATTGAAAATTCTCTCAAAATTCCAATGGACACAACATCAATGCAAATTCTCCGGAAAGGGACACAATCAACTCCAAGAAAATAACTTAGTCGATTAACTCAGTTTGTAGGTGCTTATGCAGATAAAAATATTCATAAGTTAGTGGATATTTAGTCCTTAATCACGGAGAAATATCAGCAAATGACTCAAATGGAGCAAAGCACCTTCAAAGGAAAACAAAGGATAGAGTAGGAGTTGTAATCAAAGATTAATAATCTGAAAATCGAGCTTGAAGGGCTCAAAATCAAACTCTAGAATTAAATTCAAGAAAAGGATTTGATAGTATAGCGACTACAGTAGAACACTCAAAAGCTCAAGGAGAATCTAGAACTTAATGAGGTAAGGAAAGAAGCAACCGAGCTGGAAACATTGCTAGTAAAAAAACAGACAATTTTCTATCCAAAATACCAAGAGATTCAAGAGAAGAATAAAATAAGGGATCAGTTAGTCACTCAAATTTATGATTTGAGGATTTATTATGAGGAAACAGATGATAGTGTCTAAGTATCTAGATTCACAAGACATAGTGCAAGGGAGAGCGGCTAATTTTCCTTACCTTGATGAATCAACAAAGGACATAATATTTGGAGACTGGGACATGAGAATGAAAAGTGCAGAATTAGTTATCATCAGAGCTAAAAAAATGTCATTTAACATCTCTGAATATATTAAATATTATCTTCTACAATCTAATCTTATAGAGGAAATTCCAAAATATTATATGCCTGAAGTTAACCTTTTCAAACAATATTGAAAGGAAACATCAAGCAGGAAAGATATTGACATAGAAAACTTGACAAAGATAAAAATGGATGTTTACTTGTATCTATTGATAAAGCCACATGTATGAGCCTTATACTGTATGTTCATGCGACCTATTTTCCTTTTTCTCCCTCACGCCTTTGATGTTCAAGTGGGTCGAGTTGGGTCGAGTCGTGTGATGGTGCCCAAGTAAACACGTTCAGGTCGGGTCAAGTCTGGTCATGCCATCCTATGAGGTCTCCCAAGGAAACACAATATAAAATAAAACACCTCCAACATTTTATAGCCAAGTATGAAAAATATGAACCATTAATTAGAGTGCATTCTTAGCCAAGCAACCAAATTTATCAATGCAAGGATCTACAATCCCAATTTTGTGCAGTCTTCTTCATCTAACATTATAATCATACTGGGCATTTAAAAATGGAGTAAGTTGACATAAATTGGATATCAATTGCTTGATGTGAGTTCATGATACAACAATTTAGTACAAAAAAAAATGGGAATATGACATACTCAAAGTGAGCTCTGTTATGCGAGATTTTAATTTCTATCTTTATCTATTGATGGCAATTTGTTGTGGTGCGTCAATTGCTTTTTTTTATTTCAAATTATTTTTTCCTAACTGGTATCTTAAGGACTCATCTAGAACTACTCTATATGTTGGTGGGTATCAGACTCGAAGATTATTATTATATCTTCTTTCTAAATGATAAGCACTCTGTTGTCAACTAGCTTCTTGTGGGCACCTGATAGCTCTCTCCTTTTTTTGGAACAATAATTTTCATGGCTGAGCTATATTTGAGCCTCCCTATTGTTCTAAGGCTCGATTTCATACTGATACTTATTTTTCCCTCTATCCCCAAATATTTCTTTTGAGATTTTTCCACAATTAGTCTTAATTTGTAATCAGTATATTTTTTCCTTCCACTTTATATTCAGGTCCCTCCACCTTTCAAGATGAAATACTAGCTACAAATACAACTTTGGAATCCTATATCCAATGGGGTTTGTCTATTAGGAAATGTATTTTAGAAAATTCTTCCAAACCATTAAAGTTTTTTATGTTTTTATATTTTTCCATGGAGATTGAATCCTTAGCCAAAATTCCCAACCCATAACCCATTTAACCCCCTGAATCCTTAAACCCCTAACCCTTTTAACTGCCTAAACCCTAAACCTATAAACCCTTAACCCCTAACCCCTTGAACTCTAGTTTCTGACCCCTAACCCGTTTAACCCCCCAAACCCCTGAAACCCTAATCCATTTAACCCAATAAACCCTAACCCCATTAAACCCTAATCCCTATAATTTTCCTCCATCATCAATGTCTGAAAAGTGCACGATCCCCATCCAATGTGTTCATCAAGTTATTCCGATATCATTGACACATCTGCAACATTCTCTTCTTCACGTCTCAGTTTCTTCTTCTTCATCACAATCTCCAGTTCCATCTACTCCATTGCCCAACCAAGTCGAAGAAGCTCTAGTTCAACATTCTCCTCCAAGACTTCAAGTTCAAAAGAAATCTGTGGGTGCTCTTCTCTCATATGCCTCAACCTGTACAAGGTTTGAAAAATCCTCTCTTAAAATTCTCCCAAAATTTCCATGTATTTTTATGTAGCTTTGACCCTAACCAATGTCTTTCCCTTTCCAATGTTTCACTGGGACCAACCAATATAATTTCCAAGCTTCGATACCAACTGCATCCATGTAATTATATTTGGGTCGGGTTGGGTCTGGTCGGGTCGTGTGAGGGTGCCCAAGGAAACATGTTTGAGTGGGTTGGGTCGGGTCATGTCATGTGAGGGTGCCGAAGGAAATGTGTTCAGGTGGGTCAAATCTAGTTGTGTCATGTGAGGGCACCCAAGGAAATGTGTTTGGGCTGGTCGGGTCAGGTCACGTAGTGTGAGGGCACCGAGGGAAAAGCGTTCGGGTGGGTTGGGTCAGGTCGAGTCATGTGAGGTCACCCAACGAAATGAGTTTAGGTGGGTCCAGGGGTTGGGTCGTGTGAGGGTGACAATATATAAAATGGTAAGTTGTGATTGCATGTATGGCTTATGCATGTTTGTGTGACCTATTTTCCATTTTCTCCGTTGTGCCTTCGTTTGGGCGAGTCGGGTCATGACGTATGAGGGCGACCAAGGAAACAAATTCATGTTGGGTAGCATCAGGTCAGGTCAAGTGAGGGAGGTCATATAAAAAATGATAATTTTTTACTACCCGTGTGCCTTGTGGCGCATGTTCATGTGACCCTGTTACATTTTTCTCTCTTGTGACTTCGTTCGAGTGGGTTGGGACATAGGGCCATGTGAGGGCGCTCAAAGAAACATGTTCAGGTCTAGTCTGGTTATGTGAGGGTGCCCAAGGAAACACGTTCAGGGTGGGTCACATCAGGTCAAGTGATGTGAGGGTACCCAAGGAAACATGTTCCGATTGTGTCGGGTCAGAATGTGTCATGTGAGGGTGCCCAAGGAAACATGTTCGGGTCAGGTTGTGTGAGGGAGGTTGTATGAAAAATGCTAAGTTGTGACTACCTATGTGTCTTGTGCATGTTCATGTGACCCATTTTCTGTTTTCTCCCTTCTACCTTCGTTCAGGCAGGGCGAGTCGGGTCGGGTCATGTGAGGGCACCCAAGGAAACATGTTCAGGTCAGGTCAAGTTGTGTTAGGACGTGTGAGGGTTCCTAAGGAAACGTGTTCGGGTTGGGTCGATTTTGGTCATGTCAGGGTGACCGTATCAAAAATTCTAAGTTGTGATCGCCTATATGCCTTGTGCACATTTGTGCGACCTGTTTTCCATTAGCTCCCTTGTGTCATAATTCGAGTGGGTTGGGTCGTGTCATGTGAGGGTGCTCAAGGATACATGTTCGGTTCAGGTTAGGTTGGGTCATGTGATGGTGGCCATATAAAAAATGATAAGTTATGGCTGTCTGTGTGCCTTGTGCACATCTGTGTGGCTCGTTTTCCATTTGGAACTCCTTCATGCCCTCGTTTAGGTGGGTCAGGTCCGGTCGGGTCATGTGAGGGAACTCATATAAAAAATGCTAAGTTGTGACCGCATGTGTCCCTTAATGTGCATGTTCATGCGGCCAATTTGTCATTGTCTCCCTTGTGACTTTTTTTGGGCAGGTTGGGTCGTGTCGTGTGAGTGTGCCCAAGGAAACGCATTTGGGTCGTGCCGTGTGTGGAAAGTTGTAATTTTTACATATTAAATAATTTATATACACCTTAATATCTTATTTTTTGTATTCAATTTCTAATTTAATACTATGTAAACTTTTATTCTTCAAATATTATTATTTACATTAATTTTCCTTTTTTAATTTTTAATTTTAATTCCAATTCCTGCCTCAAAAAAATTTCATCCTTACCCTAGCCGCCCTATTCATGCCTACAAAAAATACACATTTCAGGAGAGATTGGAACTATGTTCTTGCTCTGGCTCTTACTACACTCCCCAAGTCGACCCATAAACTGTCCTCTTCCCGAATCACTATTTTGAACGCGTTGTCACTGTTTTGCATGCACACTCGGGTTGAACTTGAGTCAACCCTGCTGAACTACCCAATGCTCTAAGGAAACCGAGTCTCCCTGAACCTAAAGGGTGAACGCGTTTTCCATGACTTGACCCTTCAGTTTCTTCGGTCACACTGGACTAGGATGTGGAACGAATCGATGCTTTTATGGGCTCTGAGGTGTTTTATAATCAGGTGGAAGGAATTTCAGATGTCAAATTCTACCAGCAAGGTTAGTTTCTTTTACAATTTAAGTTTTTAGATTTTTTATGATTTTCTCATATTTATTCTTGTTATTGATTAATATTTTAAATACAAAAAGCCAAGGTACCCTAATGTCTCCCTGAAAGGATGAATACAATTTTAGTGTGAGATAAATATCACATTCAAGAGGATGAAATAAGGGAGAGTGAAAGAGAGTATCTTGAAGTCTGTAAGATTGAAAGATAATGAAAAAGGTGAAGAGTAGGTCTCTGCAGTGTAGTGAAACACAGAAAGAGATATGATGCATTATTTAATAATTCATCTCGAGCATGTCTTGGCCGGAGAGGACTTGGGTAGATGATATTGGGAAGCACCTTTGAAAGATCCGCATGCAAGACTATGTTTTATCTCCACATAATGAGTAGCTTGTAAACCACTTTTATTAACATTCCATTTACCCTTTGGTGATTAAAAAGTTTGGTTCAAAATTTCCTTTTTTCCCTAAACAATTATGCTTAAGAGATATAAATTTCCTTAATTTTGAGCAACAGTTGCAACCCTGAGTATAATAGGCTAGTTGATGTATGAATCACTCAAGTATAATATAGTGTGAGGTATATACAAAAATTTAGTTAATTTTGCACAGGCCCAAAGTTAATTCTGTTTGGAATTTGTGATTAAATTTGGCACCTTATATGATGAATTATTAGCATAAATGATGGCTTTGGGGTTTCACTCTTTGTTCTCATAGATTTTCTAGCATGCATAAGCTCATATTGTAGATGGACAATAGTTAAATTTCACAACAAAAATACTTCACATTTGACATAGTTGCAAGCACTAACATTCCTTTCATAAACATTGGTTCATATTTCACTAAATATATTGGCATTTGCATCTCACAAGGCTAGTAAACTATTAGGTTTATGTTAGACTTAAGAACCTCATAGCTTTCTCACATTTATACTTCGAAATTTGTCCATTTTTTGACTACATTGTGGACTAACAATGTTGAGTACTTTGTAAGTTTGGATTCTATGAAGCTTTCTCTCCCTGTACAACATTTGGACTGCATCTTCAAAAGTGAGTTGGTTTGATTGAGTGTTGTCATTTTAAGATGAGACACTTCCACTCTGTATCAAACAATTAGGCTGAGGTCGACGCATGGATTCCCCCGTAGACTAGTATTTCCTTATCCTAAAGAGTGGATCAATACCCCTAAAGTGACAACAGGTGTCTTGCTTGATATTACTTTTAACCTAATCTAGAAACATTTAGGGCTTTCCTTGTAGGTAGAAATTTATTTTTTGGGGGTTTCGATGTTTTATATCCTATTGAAATTTTAGTTTAGGAACACCATAGACAACGACAAAGGCATGGGCACAAGGGATTCACTCATTTTCCTTTTTGATCTAATGGTTGTTTTAACTTCTCTGCTCGAAACTAGCCTCTACCCTACTGCAACATTTACTTAGCATCACATTCCACAATAGGGCCATGTTCAAGTTGGTGTGACTTGTGAAACAAAGGGACATCAACTGGGATAAGTATCCATAGTGGATGTAATAAGTATCATAACAATAGAAAATCAATGTATACCATAATCTTCACTCTTAATTGCATTATGTATGTCAAGTTATCAAGTACTGGAAATATTTTATACCATACTCAATATTCTTAATCCCATTGTGTCTGCCAACTTATATTTAAAGTATCAAGTACTAGAATCTTCCTCCATATTTTAAGTAATTTCCCATCACTTCATTAGTCTTAGAACTGGAATGTTTGGAAATATTTTATAACATACTCAACATTCTTAATCCCATTGTGTCTGCCAACTTATATTCAGTGTCTCAAGTACTAGAATCTTCCTATATAATTTAAGAAACAACCCATCACTTCATTAGTATTAGAACTGGAATGTTTGGAATCTGATCCAAGTACATGGATGTGAACACAATATTTATAAATATGGTGTAAAATATTTACATATTTTTTTAATTTTGCATCATATTGCCACTTGGATTGTTGCATTTTTTTTCTGTTGGTGCTTTTATGTGTAGGTCTAGTGTTGGGTGCCCTTGTAGTGCTCTCATCATTTCATTTCATTTTGTAGGGAAGAGTTTAGATATATTTTTAAAACGTCGCTTCACATGATGTACTCATCTCAGTTCTTATGATTAAACTAGAAAAATATATTTAAATTCAAAGAATAGTGTCCATCTAGCGCTACAATAATGTGAAACACACCAGAGCTTTACAACTATGTTCACTGCATATTATTTTAGTTGTCAAAAATATGAAATCTATAATACAATGGAGAACAAGGTAATATTGATTTCAGCATATGCATCATTGCCAAGAACCAAGAACTTCAAATGTAAAGGATGGACATTATTTTTCAAAACATTGATATGATGCTTACAACCATTCCAATTTTTTCATTGCTTTTGTTTTCCTTTTCCTTTTCCTTTTATCCTACTCAGGCCAACAAATTCTATATAAATTTCCCAACTATTCATTTGCTTATTGAGGATCCCAATGCTATTTTTCTTAGTATGTTGATGTTCTCAGTTCTAGGAAGCTAAGAAAGAAGTATTAGAGGTTGTCTTGAGTCTGTAAATTATGTTGTTGCAGGAAGCTATCTCATAGTTACAATGAGATAGTCCGCAAATGTATACTTATATCATAGTCTAATTACTTGTTTCCCTCAAGGTATTTTATTAAATATTATTGCTATTACATAGTTCAACTAACTCGTAACTATATGTTTGTTTCAATTCTTTTGGCTTCTAATCAAGTGAAGCAACATCTACATTCCAATAACATGTATATGATCTCATTTTCTTGCAGGTTATTATCATGCCAGATTCAAATTATATTGTAAGTGAAACCTTTTATAGAAACTAAGCAACATAGAAGAGGGTATGACTGCAATGTGCTTTTCTAGTCCCAATACTATGCTATTAAATCCAATTCTTAAAACTCCTTTCTAGCCAATGGAGTTTGTTACATGTCCATGGAGAGATTTCTCAGTCGAGGTCATGTAGGCTCTGTCACCAAATTTACAATAAAAGAACTCCTTAATGATATTGAAGCCATTCTCCATTACTGCATCTTCCTACAATCGTCAGCATGCTACAAATGAAAAGTGCATATCACCAATGTAAGTTCATTATCGTTGCAAAAATATGTTGAATATATTCACCATGATCACTGGTAATATCTTGTACATGCACAAACCCATGGTATGTAATAGGTATTGCAAATCCATTTTCTAGAACACGAGGCATCAAGTTCCCAAGCATGCTAATCTGAATGTTTTAGTATCCACTTGGTTTGGTTAAATATTTCACTACAAGTAATTTATAATAGAGATATCCATGTCTATTGTACGTGATATGGATAATTTCAGTTGTCTTCATTCATAGTGTGCAATAAACCCCCTAACCATCCTTCAATGTAAAAGGTAAGGTGTTCTCTTAGAAACATCTGGACCATACGTCCACTTGTTTTGTGTTAGATGCTGGAATAATTTTTTTTTTTGATACCATCCACTCTATTGATTCCTTAGATAGGTTTGTAGTTATGTATTAACAACCTTCTAACTCTATCCTTTCTAGCAACAATAGGTTTGAAATATTTGGACCATACTTCACATTGTTGTGTGTTAGATGTTGGAAGAAACTTTGTTTCTAATACTATCCACTTTGTCGATTTCTTAGATAGGTTTATAATTATCTAATAAAAACTTTATAACACTATCGTTTCTAGCAACAATAGGTTTGAACAAATTTCATAGGGACGCAACCTCCTGATCCTTTTATGTTTTGAAGGTAGGGTAAGAACACTATATATAGTAGTGACCTCATTAAAGAGAGAGTGCCCCTTGATAACTGCTATGAAGATGAAATATCTCTATTGAATCTTCCATGGAATGTTATGAACAGTATGTTCCCCTTCCTCTTAGCATTAACTAGGGTAGTGGGGATGAATAGAAAAACTGACTTCAAATAAATAAATTTGATCTATACCCTATGTAGATTTTGAAGCTAAGGTCTTATGTTTGGGTGTCCATGCATGAAAAAATTACTCATGATTCTGCATGTTTTGAACTATATGCATGTGATTTTCTTCTTTAATTGATGAAGATATGATTATATTATGTTATTACTTAGTTCTAGTATTATCCTCGCAACTACATGTTGGTGACATCATCTCATTTATTTGGACATGCTGCAACACTCAGTCATCTATGTTTGATATTCTTATATGGTTTGAGAAAAGATGGTTTTTTGTATCATTTGAGTATTATAGCATAATTGTCACTGGTGTGGTATGCCAGTAGCATTTGTTCACCACCATGAACTATAAATATTTCCACAATTTTGATTAATAATTTTATTGTAAGATATAGAGTTTTGGAGTCATTTATTATTTTACATCAATTCTATGAGTTGAGTATAGAATTATACTAATAAGTGCTATGAAAATAGTTACAAATACCTCCAATAGGATTATGTGCAATGCTGTCTATCACTTGAAATATGGGTGAGCATGTAAATGTTCTTCTATGCACTTTCTATAGTTCCAATAATTGTTTCTTTTATCAATTGAGTAATGCATCACATATTTTTCTACAACTCGCAGTACACGCTCTTTGAGGCACCTCTTCATTATCTCAAGGTCTACTATAAACCAATAATAGGTACTACTTTTCATATCAGCCCTCCTTTTCCCTCATTCCTATTGTCTTAGAAATTCCTCAAGAAATGTGTTGAGAGGTTTTTTCATTTCAAAGAGCATACTTCCTCATTTTAAGTCATAGGTATTACAAAAAATTTCGTGTCACTTATACCAACCCTTATTAGTTTTTTTTCTTTAAAACCATGCCACATGGATGATGTACACAAGAGAGACTCAAAGAAAATAATAACTAGTGGACAACTTAACATTTTAGTCAACATCAATAGTGGAACTTCATTGATTCTCTTGGCCAATGCCTTCTTCTTGCATGGAAAATTTCAACTTTAATTTCGATCAAAGTCATACTATATTATATCCATATTAAAATGTTGAATGCAACTGGATTCTATTGGTGCAATTATTAAAAATTACAATTTCTAACAACAGGTGGATGCCCCTTTAGCATGGTGTTGCAAGTTCAATAGTTATCGGAGAGCTTTCTAACAAGTAATAGAAAATGATTTGAAACACCCCAAATTTGATGGAAATTCTTGGAACTTTATAGGTCGAGTTATCTTGTGATATGGTAGCCAATGTTTATATTGTCTTCTCTTGCCACAGAGGGGAGTCATTTGTGGGTTAGGTATTTACTATGTTATGAAAATAATACTACCACAAGTAAATTTAATGTGCATGGGATAGCTACTTCAATGGGCACAATAAACCTGCATTTCTTGATAGTATGTACCTTGAACATTACTTTTCAATGAATTGGTGCCATTTTCACTACAAGGAAAACACCTAAAATTAACACTACTCTAGAATTTTCATATCTTTGAACACCATTTCCATAGCTTTTTATTGAGTTGTTGAGGCTCAAAGTTAAAAACATAGATCAATGCTTATTAAGCACCGACAGTCTCACTGTGGTTTGGGAAGTCCTCATTAGTTGCTTACCCTTGTAGGTCCACACAATCTCATTAGAAATATGTTGATTGTTGAGTCCATCTATGCAAGATGCCTCATCTCCATCACAATATATGATTATCAGACATAATTCTTGATGTTAATACCTCGTTCAGGTGTAACCATGCTAATCGAGTAAATAATTTCAATTAATGCCATAGGTGATATTTTGTCCAAAATGTTGGATAAATATCTACGTGAGTTCAAGTGAACGGGTCTACCTATGACATGCACATGTTAGGTGCCACAAAATGATATGCACTTTCTTAAGTATAATGGTCTTTGAGGAATGCATCCATTTAAAAAGAGGGAATAAGCTCATTCAAAAGGGTGAAAAACAATACATGCTAATTGATATAATTGAGCATATAAGATGAGTAGACAAACACTTTAATTTCCAGCAACAATTTTGTGAAATAGATGAGCATAGGATCATGAAAAAATAAACACAAGACTCTTGTCACCCCTAGCTAAGGAAATCACATGAGATCACAAAAGGATGAACACAAATTCATGCCAAACCATGAATGAAAAAATTTGAATTAATATTTAACACAAAAAAGGTACAAATTAATTGAAATATAACAGTTTAGCTTACAAGTGATATGGATACCATGTCAACAATGAAATAAAATAAACCAATAAACAGTTAGAACATATCATCAAATTAGCAAGAAATTTTCAATTTCTCTGTATCTTCATGGGGTTTTCTTGGTAACACCTAAATAATTTTCCTATACAAACACTAATTTTTGATAAAACAAAAAAATGATATATGGAAGGTTTACACTATAGAACTTTTCTCAACAGAAGATCCAAGACATTGAAAAAAATACCTTGAGTTCATGACTCGAAAATTTATCGAAACCTATTAATAGGCACAACAGGTTATTCAATAGGTAAGGATATTGTATCCAGATTGGAAAAATTATTAAACCATATGGCTTCTGATGCATCATGCCCTCTCAAAAAATTAACAAAGTTACAATTATGTAGGTCTAACAGAAAATACTCAACAAATGTGTACAATATTGAGTGAAGTGATCAATGTGGCCATTCTTAAATTTTACTTATGTACCTCACTACCTTGGTCAGTGTGTCATGGGATGCTTGCTTTCAGTGATTATCATTGACCTTGATCACAATTTTCTGTTTGAGGAAATTCCAAAAGGGAATACCTCATTGGCACAACTTACTATCCTGAATATTTCCAACAACCGGTTAAAGGGGGAAATTCCAGCATGGTTAGGATCCATGTCAAATTTACACACTCTAGACCTGTCAACCAATCTACTTGTGGGGGCATTCCTCCTGAATTGGGGAAACTAAGGTTAGGCACATTGATTGTATATGGAAACCACTTGCTTGGCTCAATTTGAAGAATTTTCAAGGGTTTGGCCTATAAAAATAGTTTTCTTGGCAATCCAGACCTATGTGTTGATCTGGATTTCCATTATAGGTTAATATCCTGTTCTTGAAAGAAGAGATATTTACATGATTATTTGCTTATAACTTTAGTCTCAATTTTTATGCTAGCCATGGCAATTATATTGTTTTTGTGTTTCATTACCAATAGTAAAGTGATAACTTTATTTGTGAGAAAGCCAAGCAGCTCAACGTTGGAATGGGAAGTAACGTATTTTCACTTAGGCATGGAACTGAAAGAAGCATACATCCTATAACAGTTGACGAAGGAGAATGTGATTGGGTCTAGACGATCTGGAAAAGTGTACAAGGTCACTCTCAAGAACGGGAAGGAGGTGGTTGTGAAGAATATTATGAAAAAAAAAATATTTGAAGTAGAGGCTGAGATCCTTGGTTTGATCAGACATGCCACATTCCTACAGAGATTGGTGGAGAAAAGGAGCTCAAACGATTTGAGATGTCTAGAATAATTGGTTCAGTGGAATCATTCCTCCAAATATCGAACAGTTGAGGAATCTCATTAAATTTAATGCAAGCAATAATAGAGTACAGGGGCCTCTTCCTAAGGAGATTTTACGCTTGCGTTTAGTGAATAACATCGATCTTGATCACAATGGATCTAAGAATGTATGATTTTTAAAAACATTGCAATAAATAGAACCTTGGAAATGCTTAACATGTTCACTATCGTTGGATTGAAATAAAGTTGCATTATGAGCTTTAGATAATTATTAATAGCATACAATAATGCTGACATAAAAAGAAGGTAGTTTCTCCCCTACTAAGGCAATACTGTGGATGGAGAGAGAATATATTTCTCCCCTACTTTTGTCTTCGGGCCTAGAACATGAGCATGGTAATGGTAAATAGAACTTTTTCTATTTTTGTGAGGAAATTAACACTCACAGGACTAAAATTGAAGTTGCCATGAACTTTAGACATGTAAACCAGAATTGGCTGAAGACTGATCAGAATGCAATCTCCTACAACCAACGCAATATTCAAAGCACGAGTCTTGGAAGACATCTTGCTCCAATGTTGATTGTATGCCCTTGAAAAAACACAGGCAGCTAGGGAAAGACCCAACACGGACTGGCAAACATTGCATTCTATTAGCTCATTCTTCACCTTGCTGCACAAAGTTTATTGTGCGCACGAATGTTCTAAAAACTCCAGGCAATCACTTCTGCAAAATATCAGTGACCTGAGCTCAAATCTCCTGGTTATAGCCCATTACAGAGCACAAAGCCCAATGTTGTTATTAAATCTATTCCTCACCAACATATCCACGTTACTGCTCCTTCACCTCGTTCTTTTATGTATTAATTCTACCGTATCCCCAAATATCAAAATTCTTAAACTGTCTTCTCCTGAAACAATGAATGATTTTAGCGGTTAAACCCTTGAATTGTCCAAATTCATATTTTTTCTGTGGAAAAATGCCTCCAATAAAGTGGCAGAACAGGATCAAAATGGCTTGAAATTTTGTATGAAGACGTTGTCAAATTGCGGATCTGAGATAGAAATTTGATATTCCAAGTTAAGCGTAGGGCTGGCTGGATGGATCCACCCAAGCAGAGTTCCAATTTAAATATCGAATAATAAGAGACTATATTAACTAAAAGGAAACACGATATAAACGAAATGGAGATGTCCAGTAATACACTCGATCTTTTTTCTTCAATTTTCGGTTTTTTCCCCTAGTATTCTGATGTTTCCACATAGAACGTCGGAATATATAAAACACTCGATAGCTTCGGAAGAGCAATAAACACTTGGCAATGTCGAAAGAGGAACGGCCAAGTGGAAATGTGGAAAGAGTGACGGAAATTGGAAATGTCGGAAGAGCGAGGAAAACATGGAAACGTCAGAAGAGTGACGAAAACATGGAAACGTCAAAAGAGCGAAGAAGACTTGAAAACATCAAAAGAGCGACGACAACTTGGAAAATTCAGAAGAGTAACGAAAACTTGGAAGCGTCAGAATTGCGACACATCCAAAAAATGTCAGAATTAGTGTTTCTCTACTGAAAGTTATTAGAAGTGTCGGGAGTGTGACGGAGCAGGAAACGACGTTTTGCCCCACCTCAAAGTGTCAATTTTGGGACAACTATGTGTCACAAGAGTGACGTTTTGGCCATCGAAAATTAGGTTGAATGTGCTAGTGTTTGAGCTCACAAGATACAACAATTGTTAGAACACTTGAAAATGGTCTCTTTCTCTCCAACTTTTGGAAGTCAAAATGCTGGAAAGTTATGTGCCACATAAACAATAATTATATAACCAAATATTTGTATACTATATATTTGGTCAAAGAAAAGGTCTGTCCCTTAGCAAGGGAGTGAGCTATTACACAAAGACTATATCAGTATTCGACTATCCCATTCATTGAGGTTATCTCCAATGTTAGATATGATGAAAATAAAACCAAGAAAAAATAACTTAATCCCACACTTTCGAACCATTGCTACCATAGTACACTTCTTAAAAAAAATTGACTGTGCACGTATAAGCACAGGTAGGAGTCTAGGTCATTCAAGGCCCTTCCTCCAAATCATCATCTTGATTTGACTTATGTATTGAAGTGAATCATGTATTGCGGAACCTTGACATTGCATGAAAACAAACATGTGGATTTGGGATCTCTCCATCAATTCCTCACCCATAAAATTTATTTTTTCTCATCCACAAAATTATTTTTTAAATTTACTCTTGCATTCGCTTGGAAATATACTTAGCGCTCAGCACTTGAAATCCCTAAAATTAAGTGATTTAATTCAAAACAAAGTCCCATATAACAAAACCTTTTTTTTTAATTGTTGAACTCACAATCCAAAGAATCAGGTTATTGGATTCCAAACCAAGTCCTGTAGAAGCACCGTTTCACATATTTTGGGTAGGTTTAGATTATAAGTGGGTTTTGAAGAGGGGCATGATAAAATGATAACCATCTAGCCTCAAATCGCTATCAAATTTTGGCTACCTTTTTCTCTGAGTTTATTAAGCCATTAAATGAGTCAAAGTAATTCTAATTCGTTATTAGTAGCTATTCCCATCCCACATGAAAACTATAGCTATTCCATTTATTGATAGGGCACATTATCAACATATATTTTCAAGAGGCATTGAAATAAGCTCATTTAGGTTTATTTATCATAATGGGTGTTAGATTTCTCAAATACTAACAAAAATATCTAAAGATATTACTGCATAATTACCTTTGCATCCTTGCAAAATTCAGTTTAGTAGTTTTAATGTAATAGTATCATGGAATAGGACATATCCCATGGATTGGATTCAAACAAATTATGGATCCAAGCATCTGGTGATGAAAGGGTATGGCTTCTTTTTGAGCATCCATAATGAGTTAAAGGAATATTACAATTCACCCTCCTTTTCAAGTTGTTTGAAAATAATTCTGGTAAAGATGATGGTGGTATGATGAATGACCTTCATTATTAGGATTGTTATTAAAGAAATTGTAAAAATTATTATTCAATTAGAAGTGATACAAAATGATCTCACAAGCAATAAAAAAGAACATGTATATGTAATAGACAAATAATTGTTTTTCCCAAAAATTCTAATATCTCAAAATCTCCTAAACACATGAGAAACAACCAACTTGAGTTTTCATAATCTTTTGACAATCCATTTGGTTAAGGTTTCAAGGTCACATGTTTCCACCCCTTTTAGATCACTATATTACTGTCACATAATTTTCTAGGAATTTTTGTTGTACATGAAAGTTCACTAGGGTAAGTTGTGGATTTGAAACTAGACTTATCTTTACCTTTGTGGGTGATGCCTTCTATAGTGAATTTTTCCTACACATTCCTATGGTTATATGGGTGCATTTTTCCTGTGGTTAAATGGGTGCAACTAGAGCTTGGGTGGGTAGAAATCACTGGGATCTACTATTGCAAAAAAAATGAACATAATCGAAATTAGATACAAATTTTCAAGGACCTACTACTCTGTATTTAATTGAATTAGATACAAATTTTCTTCCTTGAATTAATATACTAATATCTGAATTAATATATTTTTCAGGATGGGGTAAAAGCTTGGAACGTTGTATAGGGGATAACAAGTGGTTGATATTGAGCCCTAATATGATGAGGAAGCAGATGTGAGGAGGAGGAAGAAGGGCTAATGCAACATTGGCATTATGTCTGGTAGGTGCCTAAACTGATGCTTTTCTTTTATGAATGAATTTATTAAGGTCATTAATGTAAGTAGAAAGATTATTATGGATTCAAATGGTTTTTTTTATGAATTTATTAAGTCCATTAATATAAATAAAAAAATTATTTGGAATTTAAGATCGTTATATTTAGTGTATTAAAAAAATGGTATTATAAATTTTATCTTGTGAATATAATATTTAAAATATTTGAATTTATTAGAGTAAGAGACTGACTTATTCAGAGTGCAGATAAGAGGCAGATGATATAGAGATTGAGGCCAGTAGAGAAGCAAGAGTGACTGCTAGAACGATAAGAGAAAGCTTGATAGATACAAAGATAACCAATACATCCATAAATGATGCTAATCCATCAACATTATATGTTTCTCACAAGACCCACATTCAAGAATCCAATAAAAGAAAATACAATATCTCGGTTAAAGTTAGGATTATAATGAAAGCCTCTATGGCTTTTTTGCATCATGAAATAGTAAATCTGCTACTTCAAAATATTTCTACAAAGCAAATAGAAAATGAGCAAAGGTAACCCAAAAGCCAATTTTTTTAAAGGCCTTTAATTAGAGTAGAAGAAATGATGATTGCTAATTATTGTTCCTTTAGGCTCTTAAGTGGTGGCCACTCAAAAAATTTGAAACAATTTTTACTCTTCCATCCAAAAGAGGCAATAAATAGAAATTTGTGTACCATTGTTCCCTGCTTCTCATGCAAACAACAAATGGCAGCTATGGGTCTCATGCAAATCACAATTTTGACAGAGCATGCATGGTCGGTGTCCCTAGACACATAAAAAATAAATGTCTAAAATAAAAAATACAATGTTTGGATATATTGTTATGGAAACTATAGAGATACATGTCACTATAGACATTTAATGCCTATGAATTAATTTTAACACTAAAGTAGCATTAATACATATGAATATTTATATGATCTCCTCACTTATTATTGTTAAGTTTTAAAATGAAGAATGGTACATTTAAATTACTTTTTCCTCGATATGTGGCCAAATAAGATTATAATTCCTTTGATTACTTATTGTTAAGTTTTAAAATGAAGACTGGTACATTTAAATTACTTTTTCCTCGATATGTGGCCAAATAAGGTTATGATTCCTTTTGATGCAGGAGCATCCAGCTCCGAGGAGACAGAAGGTGGTTGACTGTCTCGAAGAAAACCGAAAATTTCACGTATTGTTGGACAGGTTATTAAACTTGTTATTTTTATTGTTATTTCCTTCATTTTCCAGAAATCAGTTAAAGACAGTAGGATTAAGGTTATGAACTGTTTTAGTTTAGTAGTTAGTTAGCAGTTGGTTATTTTCCTTTTAAAAGAACTGGCTAAACAGTTAGACAGATTCTGGTTGAACAGTTCAATCGAAAGCAAGAAACTGTTACACCTTGCAAGCATTTAAACAGAGAGAAAATAAATTGTAGGGTTCGAATCTCCAGCCAGAGAAGACAAGTAGAATGAAAATCTTTCTGTAATGAAAAAAATTATTTGCCAACTTAAATCCACAGCAAACTATTTTACGCATTGAATTCCTGTGTTCATTTCATAATTATTTACTGGTGTACCTTGTAATTGAAAATAGTTAAGAGTTGAAACCATTACAAGTAGAAATGCATTTGTAACCAATAGAATAGAGAACTGAATTCATTCCAGACAATTATGTACTGTAAACCCAAGACCAGAGCTTGAAACCATCGCAGACAGAAAGCATTTTTCAGCTTAAGGAGAAGCCATAGCTGTCTAGGACGAAGACAGAGTTTGCGCAAGCCAAGAGCGAAGGTCACAACACACAAGGAACAAACTTCCAGTGAAAGAGTAAAGGACATCCAGCCATCATTATAAACAGTCACCAACGAATTTCCAGGTAAAGCATACAATTCCATAGAATCATTTGAAAAGAGTAAGAGTTTCTTTAAAGCAAACAAGAAACGTTTTATTCAATTAAACTGTAAACCCACTGTCCATTACAAACAAAGAGTGCACAGAAGGGTTTCTGAGCTGAGCAAACAATGCTCATATGACGGCCAACTGTTAAAACCTTTCTAACTAAAATAGAACATACAAAGGAATATTCGTGCCATGGAGTGACAGAGCAAAGTTTGGGCCAACCAATGACCCATGAGACTGTAACCACAAAAAGAGCGGGAACCAGGAACAAACAAAACCCTATTATGAAGCTAATGACAGATTCGTGGTCGGAACGACCCTACCCGGTTGGTTGAATCGGGCCGGTTTTGTTTTGCTTCCTGAAAATTGCAGAGAGCGAACCCTTGGTGACCAACAACCTTGGGTAACCTGCAAAAACAGAGGAGAAAGTGGGTTAGAAGTTGGAAGTGCCAGAAACTGGAAGGAGAAGACAAGAATACACTGAAATAGAAACGAGATCACAAACATTATAACGTTTACCTGTGATTGAAGAGGCAGCATTGCGAGAGAAGCCCAGAAATTGACAGCCAGAACCTGATAACAAGGAGCAGAGTACATAAGAACCTGAGAAAAGTGCTGAGTAAGTTATAGCATGGAACATTAATTTACCTCGGATGTGGAAAAGGTCGAATAAACCGAGCCATGAGCGTGGAGCCGAAGGACCGTCCTGTCACAACCAAAAGAACAGTTATGAAACCAGAGTAAGAGAACCTATAAACCCATTACAGTCCAGAGCAACAGGGTCGACTTAGTTCGACTACAAAAACAGTCATACCATAAGCACAGAACAGGAAATCGACAGGGTTGTCGTTCTCAGTGAAAACCTCATCGCACAGAACAGGAAAAACCAGGAGGCATCAACATAACCTCGGCAGAGCAGAACGGAGAGCTCGCAGCACAAGTGAACAAATGAAAATGACAGTAGAACGAGGGTAGGGTTTGTCGAAAGGTGGGAGGTGACCGGATCCAGAAGATCGAGAGGTGGCGCCCAATGACCAGCGAAAAGGACGGTAATAATTGCATAGAGATTGCAAATTGGATCCAATCCACGGACCTTTGAATCATATTTAATATAACAACACAACAACCGAAATGTTCATAAATCCATTAACATGTGTATTAACCCATAGTTGAAAAGATAAGTGGGACTTGTAACCTATCACGGTTACCAACAAGTGTTGAATTAATATTACGCACAGTTGGAGGGCTGGGCTATCAAAAGTGGTATCGGAGCGGGTTTGCTGAATAGAAAAAAAATGGAGGTTGGCAGAAGAGGAAGAGGAAGAGGAAGAGCAGTCCGAAGGGTAGTAGAAGAGGGACTGCATGAGGAGATTCAAATTTTGCGTGAAAGATTGACAGCAGTAGAAACTGGGGGAAGGAGAGACCCAGCAGATGATAGTGATGAAGATGTGGCAGAACTAAAAGACGAGTTTGAAGGGGTGACACCTAAACTTAGGTTATTAAAATCAGTTTTGCTATCCAGTCATAAGCCAAAGCACGAGCTTTCCACTTATGACGGAAGTTTGTCTGCAGATGTATTACTAGACTGGTTAAGTGAAGTAAACAAGTATTTTGAGTTTGAGGAAACCAGTGAGGACAAGCAGGTGAAGTTCGCTGCCACAAAGTTGAAAGGACATGCATCCTTGTGGTGGGACAGCATTCAGGCCGAAAGTAAAAGGCTACACAAACAACCTATAAAGAAGTGGACCAGGATGGAAGCAAAACTGAAGGAGAAGTTTCTGCTGAAAGACTATCAGATCATGTTGTATAGGCAGGTACAGAACTTGAAGCAAAGAGGAATGATTGTTAAAGAATATACAGAAGAGTTTTATAAGTTGAATCTGCGGGCAGGGTATATGGAAGATACCCCAAAAAAGACAGCCAGATTCGTGAATGGGTTGAGAGGGGAAATACTGGATGAAATCGGTATCCTCTCACTCAGAACTTTAGATGAAGCATACCAGTTTGCTCTGAAGGCAGAGGAGAAAATAAATAGGAAATAGAATGCCAGGAGAGGAGGTGGATCTGGCAGAGGAAAGGGAAAGGCCTTTGGTAGAGGCAGAGGTACAGGTTCAAGTGAAGAAGGCAGCAGTTCCAAATCTGCAAGAACAACAGAAAAGGACAATAGCACTAGAGGAGGACTACCAGCCCAGCGAGGGAGAGGAAATGGTCAGGGAAAAGGATCTGTCCAGTGCTATCGGTGCCACAAGTGGGGGCACAAGTCGTATGACTGTCCTGAAGGTGAACTAGCAGGTGGGAGAGGAGCTTATGTTGCCCAGTCGGAGGAAGCTGAGGCATTGCCTCAGGAAGTGGAGAACGCACCAAAGACATGTGAAGCTTTGGTGTTGAATAAGGTGCTGTTGAAACCAGCAAAAGAAATTGCAGAACCTGACCAGCGGAAGGCTTTGTTCCGAACAGTTTGCAAGTCACAGGGTAAGTGCTGCAAGCTGATCATTGACAGCAGAAGTACTGACAATTTGGTGGCTATGGAGATGGTGGAGAAATTGGGATTGAAAAAGCTGAAGCATCCCACTCCCTACAAAGTGTCATGGCTGCAGAAAGGACATCAACTGTTAGTTGATGAACAGTGTGAGGTGGAGTTCCAGATAGGCAGGTATAAGGACAAAATTATCTGCGATGTTATGCCAATGGATGTCTGTCATATACTGCTAGGAAGGCCCTGGCAGTTCGACAGAAGCACAGTTCATGACGGAAAAAAAAACTGTTATAAGTTTGTCAAAGATGGGATCAAGCACACGCTTGTACCCATTAAAGAGGAAAGTACAACAGAGACCAGTGGAGTAAAAGCGCTACTGATGGGCGGAAAAGAATTTCTAAAACAGATTGAAGACAATGATGTAAATTTTTCTGTCATAAGAAGACCAAAGACAATGATACTGCACACACAGATTTCAGACTTACCCGAGGAAATCCAAAATATGTTGCAGGAATTTGGAGATATCGTGGTGGACGATCTTCCGGATGAACTACCCCCCAGGAGAGGTATCAGTCATTGTATTGACTTTATACCAGGGGCTAGTCTGCCAAATAAAGCAACTTATCGCATGAGTCCTAAGGACCACGAAGAAATTAGGAAGCAGGTTCAGGAGTTGTTGGATAAGGGGTTGATTAGAGAGAGCATGAGCCCTTGTGTAGTTCCGACAGTTTTGGCTCCAAAGAAGGGAGGAGAGTGGCGAATGTGCACGGATTCCAGAGCCATTAATAAAATTACTATCAGGTACAGATTTCCATTGCCGAGAATGGACGATATGATGGACTTTTTGAGTGGGGTGGTTTATTTTTCGAAGATTGATTTGAAGAGTGGATATCACCAGATCCGAATTCGGGAAGGAGATGAGTGGAAGACAACTTTCAAGAAAAATGAAGGGCTGTATGAGTGGCTGGTGATGCCATTTGGGCTGAGTAACGCTCCCAGTACTTTCATGCGCTTGATGAATGAAGTACTGAAAGAATTCATTGGGAAGTTTGTAATTTTTTACTTAGATGACATACTGATTTTCAGTAAAACCAAGGAAGAACATTTCAAGCATGTTCGAAGTGTGTTGAGGAAGCTGCAGCAAAATAAGTTGCTGATAAATCTAAAAAGGTGTACCTTTTTTCAGCAGGAGTTAGTGTACCTGGGTTTTATAATTGCAGAAAATGAACTGAAGATGGACCCGGAAAAAGTGGCAGCTATAGTTAGCTGGCCTTCTCCAAAGAGTTTATTTGAAGTCCGAAGTTTTCACATACTAGCCAGTTTTTACAGGAAATTCATGAGGAATTTCAGTGAAATCTGCGCACCCATGCTAGATACAATCAAGAAGGCAAATCAACCCTTTCACTGGACCGAAGCAGCGGAAAACAGTTTTCAGACTTTGAAAAGGAAGATCACCAAAAGGCCGATATTGAGGCTGCCTGACTTCAACAAACTTTTTCAAGTTCGTTGTGATGCCAGTGGTACAGCCATTGGGGCGGTGCTTAGTCAGGAGGATAGACCAGTCACGTATTTCAGTGAAAAGCTGAACGAGAGTAGACAGAAGTACTCAACTTATGACAAGGAGTTCTATGCAATTATACAAGCGTTAAAGCATTGGAGACATTACCTGTTAGGTAATGAGTTTGTTTTATTTTCAGATAATTCTGCATTACAGTACATTATGCAGCAACATAAATTGAACCATAAGCATGCAGAATGGGTTGAGTATCTTCAGAGTTTCACGTTTGTGTTGAAACATATTAGTGGGCAGGCGAACAAGGTGGCAGATGTGCTGAGTAGGAGGACCCTACTCTTACAAGAAAGTACAATGCAGGTTTTGGGCTTTGAGCACCTGAGGGAACTGTATCAAACAGATGCAGATTTTAAGGAGGCCTATGAGGCCTACCAAAACCCTCTGTTGAGAAATAATAGTCCATGGTTGGACTACAATTTACAGGAAGGATTACTATTTAAGGGAGGACAATTATGTATTCCCGACTGTTCTATGAGAGAGAACATTATTCGAGAAAAGCACAGTGGGGGTCTAGCCGGACATTTCGGTATAGACAAGACATTTTCGCAGGTTGAGCATTTTTATTTTTGGCCAAAGTTGCGACGGGACGTACAAAGGTACGTAAGCAGGTGCAATATATGTCAACTGGCAAAGGGTCACAGTCAGAATACAGGTCTCTATTTGCCATTACTCATTCTGAGCAGACCGTGGGACTCCGTCAACTTAGATTTTGTTTTGGGTTTGCCTAAGACACAGCGGGGTTTTGATTCAGTAATGGTAGTGGTAGATCGGTTTTCAAAGATGGCACACTTTATACCTCGCAAGGAAACCAGTGATGCTACTCATGTAGCACATTTGTTTTTTACAGAGATCATCAGACTGCATGGTCTACCAAGGTCCATCATCTCTGACAGGGACGTGAAGTTCATCGGACATTTTTGGCGAACCCTGTGGAAGAAGTTGGACACTCAATTACAGTTCAGCTCCGCTTACCACCCGCAGACCGATGGGCAAACTGAAGTGGTGAACAGGAGTCTGGGAAATCTGCTACGGAGCTTAATACGCGAAAATTCAGGGATGTGGGACTGCGTACTTGCTCAGGCGGAATTCGCATATAACGATTCACCTAATCACAGCACCGATTATAGTCCCTTCCAGATATTATATGGCATGCATCCACGCGGAGTGCATGAATTGTGAGATTTGGGAAAAATCGAAAAACGAAGTGCTGATGGGGAAGATTTCGCCCAAGCAATGAGCGACTTACATGAGCAGGTAAAGCTGAAGTTGCAGGACAACAGTCAAAAGTATAAGCAGCGAGCTAATTCAAAGCGACGGGAAGTTCAGTTTAACGTTGGAGATGAAGTCCTTGCACATTTATGCAAGGAACGGTTTCCAAAACGGGAATATAACAAGCTGAAGTATAAAAAGATCGGTCCCTGCAAAATCATTCGCAAGTTTTCTGCAAATGCCTATGAGCTACAGTTGCCACCAGGGATAGGTATTTCTCCCATATTTAACGTGACAGATCTGTTCCCTTATGTCGCTGATCCAGAAGATAGCGCAACAGAGAAGCCAACACGGGACACCAGTTGTGAGGAAAGTTCGTGGATGAGACAGATGCCCATGGCACAGCCCCTTGAGATCGAGAGGATCCTCGACACACAGGTAGCCAGGCACACACGCAGGAAGGAATATCTGCGGTACTTAGTCAAGTGGAAGAACCGTCCGATTGAGGACAGTTCATGGCTCAACGCAACGCAAATACAGAAAACAGGTTATTCTGTCGACGACCTCATGGAACGGAGCCATGACTTTTTGCCACCCCGGGAGCCTGATGCAAGAGCATCCAGCTCTGAGGAGACAGAAGGTGGTTGACTGACTCGAAGAAAACTGAAAATTTCACGTATTGTTGGACAGGTTATTAAACTTGTTATTTTTATTGTTATTTCCTTCATTTTCCAGAAATCAATTAAAGACAGTAGGATTAAGGTTATGAACTGTTTTAGTTTAGTAGTTAGTTAGAAGTTGGTTATTTTCCTTTTAAAAGAACTGGCTAAACAGTTAGACAGATTCTGGTTGAACAGTTCAATCGAAAGCAAGAAACTGTTACACCTTGCAAGCATTTAAACAGAGAGAAAATAAGTTGTAGGGTTCGAATCTCCAGCCAGAGAAGACAAGTAGAATGACAGTCTTTCTGTAATGAAAAAAATTATTTGCCAACTTAAATCCACAACAAACTATTTTATGCATTGAATTCCTGTGTTCATTTCATAATTATTTACTGGTGTACCTTGTAATTGGAAATAGCTAAGAGTTGAAACCATTACAAGTAGAAATGCATTTGTAACCAATAGAATAGAGAAATGAATTCATTCCAGACAATTATGTACTGTGAACCCAAGACCAGAGGTTGAAACCCTCGCAGACAGAAAGAATTTCTCAGCTTAAGGAGAAGCCATAGCTGTCTAGGACGAAGACAGAGTTTGCGCAAGCCGAGAGCGAAGGTCACAGCACACAAGGAATAAACTTCTAGCGAAAGAGTAAAGGACATCCAGTCATCATTATAAACAGTCACCAACGAATTTCCAGGTAAAGCATACAATTCCATAGAATCATTTGAAAAGAGTAAGAGTTTCTTTAAAGAAAACAAGAAACGTTTTATTCAATTAAACTGTAAACCCACCGTCCATTACAAAGAAAGAGTGCACAGAAGGGTTTTTGAGCTGAGCAGACAGTGCTCATATGACGACCAACTGTTAAACCCTTTCTAACTAAAATAGAACATACAAAGGAATATTCGTGCCATGGAGTGACAGAGCAAAGTTTGGGCCAAACAATGACCCATGAGACTGTAACCACAAAAAGAGCGGGAACCAGGAACAAATAAAACCCTATTACGAAGCTAATGACAGATTCGTGGTCGGAACGACCCTACCCGATTGGTTGAATCGGGCCGGTTTTGTTTTGCTTCTTGAAAATTGCAGAGAGCGAACCCTTGGTGACCAGCAACCCTGGGTAACCTGCACAAACAGAGGAGAAAGGGGGTTAGAAGTTGGAAGTGCCAGAAACTGGAAGGAGAAGACAAGAATACACTGAAATAGAAACGAGATCACAAACATTATAACGTTTACCTGTGATTGAAGAGGCGGCGTTGCGAGAGAAGCCCGGAAATTGACAGCCAGAACTTGATAACAAGGAGCAGAGTACATAAGAACCTGAGAAAAGTGCAGAGTAAGTTATAGCATGGAACATTAATTTACCTCGGATGCGGAAAAGGTCGAATAAACCGAGCCATGAGCGTGGAGCCGAAGGACCGTCCTGTCACAACCAAAAGAACAGTTACGAAACCAGAGTAAGCGAACCTATAAACCCATTATAGTCCAGAGCAACAGGGTCGACTTAGTTCGACTACAAAAACAATCATACCATAAGCACAAAACAGGAAATCGACAGGGTTGTCGTTCTCAGTGAAAACCTCATCGCACAGAACAGGAAAAACCGGGAGGCATCAACATAACCTCGGCAGAGCAGAACGGAGAGCCCGCAGCACAAGTGAACAAATGAAAATGACAGTAGAACGAGGGTAGGGTTTGTCGAAAGGCGGGAGGTGACCGGATCGAGAAGATCGACAGGTGGCGCCCAATGACCAGCGAAAAGGAAGGTAATAATTGCATAGAGATTGCAAAGTGGATCTAATCCACGGACCTTTGAATCATATTTAATATAACAACACAACAACCAAAATGTTCATAAATCCATTAACATGTGTATTAACCCATAGTTGAAAAGATAAGTGGGACCTGTAACCTATCACGGTTACCAACAAGTGTTGAATTAATATTACGCACAGTTGGAGGGCTGGGCTATCACCTTTGATTACTTAAAAGGAAAAGTTTGTTTTCGCTGATTGGTTAAAATGAAAAAATATTTCATTTATATAAAGGAGCTTTGGCTAAAAGGGAAAAAAAATTCATTTGTTTGAGTATCCAACAAACCTGCATTGGAAAGACGATTGTTATAATCCATACCATCCTAAAAGTGCAAGGACTAATAAAAAATAAAGGTCGATTATTTTATAAGATATATTCGTGAATTTGGATTCAGTTAACCTAAATGTATAGTCCATTTAATTTAAATTTATAATATAATTATTTGTTTATATTATTAAACACACTTTTAAGTATATTGGTTATTCAATTAATCTTTTTACTTTGATTTAATATGCAAAAAAACCAACTACTTATCAAGAGAGGTATTCTAGTTATATATTAACAGTTAAAATATAAAGTAAAAAGTTTAAAGGGTAGGAAACCAAATTAATTTTGATAAAATATAAATTTATTTACTAAAAAATTATATAGCTAAAATAAAATTGTATTTAAATATTATTTTCTAGTAAAATATAATATATATTTATGTGTATGTATTAACTTAGCATTTAAATAAGAAAATTCCTTTATAAAAAAATATTATATAACTATAAATAATAGTGATTTTTTTTAATTTCTATTTTTAATGTTAATTTTATATATTTTTCAAATTAATGATATGAGTAGAACCTAAAATTATAAGGTCAAAGGTTAGAAACAAGTCCAATAGTCTTATTATAATCAATTAATTTTTATGATTTTCAAGCATTGATTATATTTGTACCAATCTATAAATAAGATAACAAAAGGTTGCTTTGTGTGTTTTTAATGCATATATTATACTTGTATCAATTTATTTTCCAATTAAATAAGGTAATAAAAGGTTATATCATATACAATAAATAAAAGACTTATATCTCTTAGAATTATTACATATATTTAAATAGAAATTTGATTTATATATTTTAGAATTATTTTATATATATTCACTTTGCATCAAATTGTAGATATAATTAAAGATAAGAAAATGGATATATTGTATTTACTTATGGTGTATTTTCATATAAGAATGAATTTCCATTCTTGATTATAATACTTTTGAGTGGGATTTTTCAATGAATGAGTATATTTATAAATTAAAATACAACATATATGTAAGGGTATATTTATCAAATAACAAATATGTAAAGGTATATTTATCAATTAATATACAACATATATATATATATATTTAGATAGGAAAATTTATAAATATTGATTATTTATACAAAATTGGAGATGAAGAGTAAATTTTTTATCAAAATAATTTTACTTGTTTCTAAAAATTTATTGAATATTTTACTGAAAATTTTCTCTTTGAAATGTGTTATATAGAATAGATTTTTTTCTTATATATTTTTGGAGCTTTTATGATTGTAACTATTAACATCTACATTTTTATTATTGACATCCACTCTTTTGGAGAGACCAACGAAAGTGGCTATTAAAATCCACATTTTTATTAACATCTACATTTTTATTGACATTCACTCTTTTGGAGAGATCAACGATCGTGACTATTAAAATCCACATTTTTATTAACATCCACACTTTAGCTAGCTTAGAGAGATTAATGAAGGTACAAACCCTTCATTAATTAGTCCATATAGTGGTTTTATTTAGAATATCTAATATATATATATATATATATATATATATATATATATATACATATATATATATATATATATATATATATATATATATATATATATATATTAAGATTTCATGTTGAGTATTTTCATAATTATGAATGAATTTTTATATTATTTCAAAAGTATGGATGTGAAGCTAGGACCACAATAATTTATTTCTCAAAATTTACAATTTTGGTCTCTATTATTTTGTAAAGGGATTACTTATAATGGTGGGAACACTAAATTTTCAAATCTAAAATAATATTTAAAAATATATATATAATATATCGAAGTATATCTCTTATTATTGTATAGTGTTTATAGTTTTGAATTCACAGTGGTTGCATATCATTTACAATAAATATCACTTATGGTAGTTGTTATAGATTTACTACAGTTGTTAAATTTCAAATATATAGCGTTTCTGTATTCCTTATAATAATTATGTTAACAAGTAAAAAATTACCATATATAGTAAGGGATATCCCAATGTGAAGTTCCAATTAGACCTCATGTCGTTTGGGATGGGAGTCCCATCTGGTATGTGGGCCTAACTCTGACAATTTTTCTTTCTTTCTTAAGGTTTCAGGTCAAGATATGTTAATTTGAGGACGAGTATGAAATCCTCTATAATAAAGATGAAAATATCCCACAATTGATACACTTTCAATACAAAGTACAATAATATAACAACACCACGATAAGACCAAGTATATCCTTAAAGGAATTAGTTAGCTAAAACCATCTAAGACATACAAGAACACCAAAAAATAATTTTCATATAGTTCACCACTAATAAATAGCCTAATGCAAGAAATAAAACAACCTACATTTAAAATAAAACATATGAGAAATAAGCCATGAATTTGTTCATCAACAAATAACGCAGGTGAAAGCAAACATTCATACACAATCAAAGTGTCATATAGCCATTATAAGCATCATGAAATGGACAAGAATCCATATCAAGAATGAATATTTTCTCATTAATAATTCTGCAAAAGTTATATGCAACACAGGTCCATCACAATCCAATAGTCGAAGGCAACCTTCTCATGTTATCCCCATTACAAGTCTCTAGCAACACCACAACGCAACCTAAAATTACAAAGAACAAGAGTGATTGTGGCCTCATAGATGGAATAAGACTCAAATGCTAAATTCACATTATTTGAGCCATTAATACAAATGAAAAGGTGAATCTTCACTTATCAAGTCTTCCACACCTGATGACTCTTTCATTATTTATGAATTTTACAATTCATATTGACTTTTACATTATTTTAGCATTTTCCCATACCTATTAATTGCACCGGATGCTGCAAAGGAAATTATGTAAGGAAATATAATATAACACTAACTAATGCTTCTTTAACAAATATTGAAAGACAAAAAAATATAAACAAAATGAAAGGACCATGCTACAATGAAATATAACTTCAATACTATTTCCTTGAGCCTTACAAATAATTAGGCCTATGTTGAAGTTAAATATGCACCTATTAAATATGGTTTAATCTACTAAGTTTTCATTGTATTTCTGAGTGTCCTAAAAGGAACTGATTTATATTTTAGTAACTAATATGAATTTTGTCTCTTATTTACTTTGTGGATATAGTAAATCATATATGGAGTGATGACTTTCATCGCTTCAAGAGTAAAAAAGCCAAGGCTATTGAGAAAACAACTCCAACACCAAGAGAGCTTTGGTAGCAGCTATGGAATTGGTGAAATGTCTTGCTCTATGGTGTTTGACACTCAGAATATTTTTCTTGATCTTGTATAGAAGATAGTAAATTTTCATTTAGCTTATACTATATTTACCATGAAATTTTTGACATTCGGGACATACTTTTTATCACATTTCTACAAAAAAATATAAAAGAGTATCATACATTTCTTATAAGATGTAAATGCTCATGTATGCAAAAATTTGGCTTTCATCACTACAATAGCAGTAAAAAAAAAATCTATTGAGAAAACAACGCCAACACTGAGAGGTATTTTCTAGTAACTGTGAACTTGGCGAACATGTCTTCCTTTTTAGTGATGGCTATTAGCAATAGCTTTCTTGATCTTGTTTAAAATTTTGTAAATTTACATTTAGCTTATACTATATTAACCATAAAATTTCTGACATTCACGGCACACTTTCCGTCACATTTGTATAAAAAATGACAATAGAGTAGCACATTTTTTTGTCATATCTAAATGTTCCTATATGTAATAACCAATTTGATAAGGGAGTCACAACATGAGGTGACATGGTTTGATTCTAGATTGGATTTGATTGCAAGTTGTTTGGTTGAACTTTGGAAGCTTGTCTGATTGAGAAGGTGTTAATGCATTTTCAAAAAAAGTAGATGCATGGTATAACACTAGCTTGTGTGTCACCGTTTCTATACAGAATGCATTCAAGAGATAAGTTTTCTTATCTTTCTCCTTAAAAGAATAATGTTCATTCAGATCTTATTATATTTAAAAGAAAAAATGTAGTCATTGTCTTGAAAAGGGTGCATATTAATATCATTTGTATAGCTTACACACATTAAAAGATAAGTTATGTGTGTATGAATTATTGAACAAATTTCATAGTTGTTTTAATCATATGAACTGTATGAAATGATTTAATTAGTTCATCAACATTGTCACCATGAATCTGGAAATTGTGCTCTCTTAATATTTCTCGCAATTTGCAAAAGTGTGAGGTTAATGAGACACACATTACATTGAATTGATAGAGATGTTTGATAAAAGATAGACTTAAAGCCTTGTCATACTTAATGGATATAGTCTGTGGAGATTGGTTTCCTCAAGTGAAATGGGATTATGTTTAATGATTTGTAAGTTTTGGTTCTATAACATGATAGAAAAATGTTTAGTGATTATATAAATTTCGATTATATACCATAATATACCAATTTATAACAATTTTTTGGTGCTCCATGGAAATTTTTATTGATTATATAATTTCTATTATATACAAGAATATACCAATGTATAGCAATTTTTGGGTGCTCCATGGACATTGGTCAATAGCTTTGATATTCAGTGGCTATATTTGACAATTTCGACATGTTTTTCACGATTTTATTACTATTTATGGGTGCTCGATGGACATTGGTGTATACTTTCAGTATTTTGTGTTAAATATCACAATTTTCATATATATATTTTAAAGACATTTTTAAAAATTAAAATATTGTAAAAATACTAATTGCATTGACCGTCACCTCCATAATAGAATTATTCAATTTGATATTATTATTCAATTTGAGAATCCTTGTGGAAGTAAAGAATTTCTAGAATTTCAATTGAAAATGGGAAGTTTTCAATTATTATGAAAACAATTATAAATATAGAAATAGAAAAACGTTTATTGTCATGAAGAAAAATTATAAATTAACACACTTTTCATTATGGAATTTCCATTCTAAATTGATTGCACATTTTGAAAATTTTTGAAAATCTTGCCTTAGGTGTTCTAGATTTCTGGAGTATTTTTGAATATGAAGTGGTTTAGTGTAAATTAATTATTACAAAACTTTAAAGACGATTTTAACTATATTGCAGTTTCTGAAATAATATGGTTATCTTCACTAATATTCTATAATTTCTAGAATATTCTAGAATTTGAAACATAAACGAAAAAAAAAAAAAAATTATTGACCTTTGCAAAGCTTAGTTTAGACTAAATTAGAAAACAACTTTAAAAACCATTTCAATTAAATTTCAAATGCTAAAAGATTCTTGAAATCTTCATTAACATTCTATAATTTCTAGGATATTTCAAAATTTGAGAAAAAAACAGAAGCTTTTTTTATTGTCGAGAAAATAATTATAAATTAAAAAATAGAGAGATTTTTATTTGCATTAAAACAATTATAAATTAAGAAGTGGAAAGCTTTTTATTTTCATTTATAAATTAACAAACAAATATTGGATTATGGAATTACAAAAAAATATTTCTTTTCAATCTTATTGTCAATAAAAAAATTATACATTAGAAAAAAGAGATTTTTATTTTCGTGAAAACAATTATAAATTAAGAAGTGGAAAGATTTTTGTTTTCATTTATAAATTAACAAAGAAATCTTTTATTATGGAATTACAAAAATACTTATTTTCAATATTATTCTAAATAAATTTATAAATTATATTTTCAAAATAAAAGAAACATAATTAAATTAAAAAAACTTCTTAAGTGAATAAAATAAATGGATATATATCTAAAAATTACATTTTCAAAAAAAAAAAAAAATACATGCTATCTTATCATGATCATATTATCTAAATTAAATACACTACACTATATTCTATCATGACAGATACACTCTGTCCTATTATGATTCTAAAAGGAAAGTATTTATCTTTACACCTTATTAGATCATCCTCCTTAAAGAAAAGTAGTTGCCAAGTTCAAAGTATGGTTACCTCTATAAATAAAAATATTCACTTAATTTAAAGAAAACATTAACTAGACATGTAATATATAAGACTATATAAAATAACATGGAAGAGAGGGCTTTATAATTTGAAGTATCATCATGAGTGTATTAAATAGGGCTTGAATAAAAATGATAAATGCTAGAAAAATCATTAGAATAAAAAAATGGAATAGAAAAAAAAATATACGATTTTATAAAATAACTAGAATATTGAGAAACATTATTGCATCTAAACTTGGAAAAAATCTACTTTGTAAATGGGAAATTGTGTCTTTAGATATATGCCAACACTGAATTTATTCAGATTTAGAGAATACTTTGGAAAATAATAGAGAGGGGCCAAGGGAAATAAAGCATAACCATTAGTGTATAAAATAGAGCTTGTATACAAATGTTAAACCTTAGAAAAATAATTGAAATAAAAAAATGGAATAGAAAAGAAATATATGATTTTACAAAATAACTGTAATTTTGAGGAACATTATTGAATTTTGACTTGGGAAAAAAAAATAGAAGGGAAAATCCACCTTATAAATGAGAAATTGAGTCTTTTCTTTTGTAAGCTTGGCACGACTACATCTTCATCATGTCCAATATATCACCCCGATCGGGGTGGAGACTTGAAGCAGAGAATTCTCATTAAGGAGTACCTTAATAGAGAACCCAATCACCGTCTATCCAAGAACCTGTGGATAATCGAAATTCATCAATTTTTTTTCACAGGTATACTACCAACATCCTTCATGTCACTTGTTGGAAATTAAATTGGGTGGGGATCATTCCATTCCCTCCCCCCAATCACCGAGAATAACCGCAATTGACTTTCCATAACCTTGGCACGACTACATCTTCATCATTTCCAATATATCACCCTAATTGGGGTAACGAATTGAACTAGTGACTTCACAACAAGTAGTTCCTTAATAAAGCACCTGATCATTGCCTATCCAAGAACACGTGGATAATCTAAAATCATAGTTTTTTTTTCACATGTATACTACTGACATCCTTCATGTCACTTGTTGGAATTGAACTTGGGTGGAGAGCATTCCATTCCCTCCACCCAACCACAAATAACAACCCCAATCAACTTTCCATAACCTTGGGAGGACTACATCTTCATCATTTCTCAAATTGAATCATTGACTTCAAATCAAGGAGTTCCTTAAAAGAGCACTAGATCACCATTTATCCAAGATCTCGTGGATGGGAAATTGTATGATTAGATAAATGCCAAAACTTAATTTATTTAGATCTTGATAATACTTTGGAATATAATGGAGAGGAACCAAGTGAAATAACTATAATTTTTATTGGATTCCAAAATATTACCAAAACCTACCATCTAAATAAAATTTAATATGAAAACAAAAGTTAATACTTTAATATTAATAATATTCTTGATGTTAATACTAATATTAATAATATTAATATTATTCATGATAATAATATTAATAATTCAATTAATACTTCAATATTGATATTGTTATTGATGTTAATACTTATATAAATAATATTAATATTATTCATACTACTAATAATAATACTTCAATACTAATATTAGTTGATGTTAATTCACCGATAGGCCTATATATTTAAAGTTATAGTGGAAGAATATGAGTTGAATTTTTCAATCCATAGTGAGGATTCATTCTTCATCTCAACACTTATCTACAACTCGCATGCTCTTCACCAATATCTTGTTATCCTATATCCTTTTTAACCTATGTCGTCGCTGAATTTTAATCGACAAGTCTCTCTCCTCCCAAATCCTTTGTAACTTATGTCGTCGTGGAATTTGAATCGATAGGCCTCTCGCCTTCCCAATTCCCATGTTAAGAAATGTGTTACCTGGTGTTTGTTCCGTTTCATTAAGTAGTGGACATCAAATTCATTACCTTGTAATGGAATGAACCTCTATGAAGTCGAAGATCCTTCTCACAACCTATAAAGCTGCTCTTCCATGACAACCCCCCTCCCTGCCTTCATTAGCAGCGAAAAGGTCATGGGAATGAACTACCATAGTCAATCATTGTCAACCATGATCCAGTGTCAGATTTTGACAAAGATTCTCTTAATATGAAAATCAATCATGGTAAATCATGGTCAGCCATCGTCCAATGTCACATTGTGACAAAGATTGTGTCAATATGAAAATCAAACATGGTCAAGCATTCTTGTCTTAAGTTTTATAATATTAATCTTAGGGTTTATATACCTTTGGTTTAAAATATTAATCCAATGGGTTTAATATTATTCCCTATGTTTTTAGTATTAATCCCTTGAGTTTACTATTGTCATGGGTTTATAATATCAATCCCTTAGGTTTATAATCCTTTAGGTTTACAATATAAATTCATTAGGTTTATTAATCACTTCAGTTTAAAATATTAATAATCACTTACATTTATAACATTAACCTTTATGGTATATAATATTACTATCTTAGGTCCCCGAATGCGGGTGACACATCCAAATCACGTGAGGACAGATCCTCCCATGCTTATCATGACGCCACCTTGGAATGTCAGCTCTAACATGACACGGAAACTCAAATCACCAATCATGTATACCAGCACTCTGCCACACCTGACCTCTTACCACAATTTGAATCACATGCAGTCACACTTGGATTGCCCCTCATTGCCTCTGCGCACGAGTCACATGCCTTCAAAAGGCATAGAAGCTCTTCATTCTGTCATATCATTGTTGCTCCATCCTATCTTGAGAGCCATCATTTTTATTCCCCAAGCCATCACGACACTACTCCAGTTTGCACTGCGCACCTCCACTGCCCACCCTACTATGCACTCCCTCGGCAGTGCGCCCCTTGCTGCAAGCCCCCTATCGTTCCCCCTCCCATTGCATTCTTCTCCCCCTGTGATTCTACTTCCTACATGCCCCCTGATGTTTGATCCCTCATTGCACACGTCCCTTCTGCTTGCCCCTCCCCTTATCCTTGTCCCTACTACGCACCATCTACGGCAAGCTCCCTGCCCGCGTGCCCCGCTGTTTCATGCCCCCTGCTGCGCATCCCCATACTACACACCTTTACCACGCACCCTTCGATTGCGCATCCACCTACTCTTGGTCTGGTCTCTTTTCTTGAAAACCTCTCCATGGCCCCACAACAACATCAAAATCCCATCAGGGGCAGCCACAAAGGCACTTTATTGGGGCGCTATCAACGAGGGCAAGACCAACATCTCTAATCCATTAGGGTTTCCTCATGAGGAAGCCATGAAAGGAAGGCTACTCAAATTCCTGATAGTAACCAGGGCGACAATGTCTTGACTCCAGAGAATCCTAGGGGCAAAAGAGCACCCCAAAAATCTACCATAGTGCATTATGAGCCACCCACACCTCGTAAAACTGAGCCACTCCTTGTTCATGAGCCTGCAGAGGAGGAGATAGATGTTTGGATAATGGATTCGGATGGTGTCTATACCAAAGTGTTAGATGTAGAGTACCCTGTTGCTCCTATCATCCACAGGCCCCCTAGGAAGACTCCGCGCGAGCCCACAACTAAGGAGGAAGCCATTGCACATGAATATGGATGCCTCGTCGAGGAGGAGGACCCCGTGACAGAGGAAGATGAAGGAAAATTATGACTGCTTGGTAACACAGTTCTTTTATGTTTTTTGTCAAGTCGGGACATACTTCAGCTATTTTGTTTTCGTATGTGTCACTGAACATTTTGTAAAACATGACTCTATGAATCTACTAAGGGGACAGTTTCCTCCCATGAGACAGCTCCAAAACTGCTTATTTTGAAAGCTACCAAGGTTGGGATAAGCTAAGCACCACTTGCCATCTCATCCCAAAGACTCTATAAAGTTTCTTTTATGATCTAATATAGTTTAGCCTAACTTACAAAAAAAATATTACTCTCTTAGGTTCTCAATATTAATCCCTTGGGCTTTTAATATTGATTCATTAGACTTATTAATCCCCTGGGTTTATAATAATAATCCCTTCAGTTTATAACATTATTCCTTTATGTTTAATATTTTTTTGCAAGATTTATAATGCCTTGAATTTATATTATAAATAATCTTTTGGTTAATAATATCAAGATCTATTATATTTTCTATAACATAAATTAATTATCATATTATTAACATATAACAATTTAATTATTCTAAATTTCCATTATAATTCTTATAAATATTATGGTAATTTATCATATAATAATAATAATAATAATATTTTAAAATGTAATTATTATTATTAATGTATTTTTATTATATTTATATATTTATTAATACCAATATTAAATCCATATGCAATGAAATTTATTGGCATATATGAACCACCTTTAATAATGTCCTAGTACTAATTTGTATTAATATTAATATGAAACATCGAATTGGAAAATTCTCACGCGCACAGATCCTTTCCTCTCCTTTCCTCTCGGTTGGCAGGGTTTCAGTGAGGCAATATTCATGCATTGCCTAGTTGGTCAGCCCGCCCTCAATAAGCTCTCCTTTTTAAAACACCACAGATTTCTTCACGCCCACATTTTTCGGCGCCATGCTTCCCAACGTACTAACCATGGCTATGTCTTAGCCATACCCGATAGTTCTGTTTCCCCGCGCTCTGGATAGTTTGGATTCATTCGACTGAAGAAATACCATTATTTCTCCTTGTAAAAATCCTTCACTAAAACACAGTGAACACATATAAGCATAGCCATGTGAACTCATGTTTGGAGGAATAAATACTCACTCAGAAAGTCACAGGGTCGTGTTCGTACAAATGGAGGTCTGCAATAATAAGATCGACGCAGAATCTGCAATATGCAATACGTTCATGGGTTATAATAAAAATCAACAAGGTAAACCCTTAAATTAATATTTTTATGTGTTATATATTAATATTAATAATATTATCAATAATTTTCAAGAGGTTAAGGAATTGAAATCGATTAGATTTATGCAATGCGGAAGATTGGAATTATAAATTTATGTTACGCTTCACATTAAATGGGTTTTACTAATGGTGAAAAGTTCATATATTTTAACATTAGTGTTTAATGGACTTGATACATAGATATTCTAAATATTTTTTTAGAAAGAAAAAAAGGTTGTTTTATATCATGATTAATATATAAACAGTACATTCTAAAGTAATGGATATATATTACACTTAAATTATTTCATCACTAAAATTTTTAATAAATTTAATTTTATTGATTTTAGTTTAAGAGATGTAAGATAAATGCATATAAAAATAAACTATTTTTTAATTTAAATTGAAATAAATAAATTAAGGATGAAATTTGATAAGTAAATTGAATTTTAAGAAATTGTTTATTCATTAAATATGCTTAATATTTTTTTAATAAATTATGAAAAGATTTGGAATAATTATCAAAACTATTAAAATTATCAAATTTAAGGGGCAACATACTTTTCAAAATTCTTACCTACACCTCATTAATTTTGAAATTTCTTTCTACATCTGAATAATAACATTACTTTAACCTCTAATATTTTATATTTTAAAAGTAATTTTTTTATGTACATTTATTCGATATATGATTTTAAAAAAATGAGTAGAATTTATATATCACAAAAATCCATTTGAAATGAATTGAATTAATTAATTAATAATAAAAAAATTAAATATTTTTCAAATATAATAAAATTTTAGCATATGTGGTGTAAAATTCATAGTAATGGGATGTACTTTACAGATTTAAAAATTTGTGGGCAAACATCTAGTCATGTTAAGAGTTAATGTGGGCCAAGTGAGCAATCTTTGAATAATTTTGACACCCAACCCTATAGTTGTTTTTCAAACTACCTATAAAGCCTCAAACTCAAACAACATAACAAAAAAATAATAATAAAACTTTAATTATAATTTTGATTTTTAAAATAACTAAAAATTTTAAAAATATATGTCAAATTCATTATTTTTAAAATGACACTTATTGCCATTTACAAAATAAACAACAAAAATGATCTCTTACAAAATTTCAACTAACAAAGATAGTCACATAAAATTACAAGATGAAACCCAAGCCAACTTCAAAATTACATAACGATTGTTTTCTCCGTAAATTAAAGAAGTCAAAACGGCTGTCTCCTAAAACCACCACGAGTTTCATATTTCCTTTTAAATGAGATTTCATCGAAATTATGTTGTTGAAATTATAATTATAATTCTCTAGAATGTACAATTTACATTTTAAGGTGCAACTTAACTATATTGCAGTGTCTCTCAATCACAACTCAAACCACAAATCAATTATATTAAAGTTCTTTTCAGCAAATTCCAAAAACTAAATCCAACCAACATCTAAATTCAAACTAGTGCACAAATCAAGATTCAGTTAAAGTATTAAGATTTAAAAGTGGAAAAACTTTCAATTATTGTAAGATCCCAAACCTTAATAATTTAGTCAAATCTAGCACATTCTAGTGTTCTCAATAGAAATTCATTCAATAAAAATCATGAACATAAATGGGAACTGGAAATGCAGCCTTTTATTTATATCCTTAAATGAAAATAAAATACATGCCCATACAATAAAACTGAGCTCCTGCAGATGGCATGCTTGGATGCTCCTTAGAACAAAAAACCAATACTGAAGCATAATCGTGGACCCTAGATGGATCCACCAGACAAATACACCACGGGGTTTTCATCCCGAGATCAATGCTAGAACTGGCTAGGCCAAGTTCTCAACTCAAACACAATAAGATAAATAATACTAGAATGAATCTAAATGCCTAGCTTCTATCCCCTTTTATAGGCTTGATGGACTTTGTAGAGACCTTATTTTATTATTTTTCTCGAAAACTGAAAACAAATACCATGGGCCAATACCATGCAAAAATACCATGGTACGTACCATGGATCGATTTTGTCCTCTTTGACTGGATGAAGAAATGGAATATTACAAATCCTCCTGCCCAACGATTGCTTATCCTCAAGAGATCCACTTCTATCCACAACAAAAGCATTTGTACATTGATATCAGGATCGCGTACAACCTGATGTATTGTTCCAACCCTCCATGTTGAATGGTCCTGAATGGATCCTTCGATAACTAGATCCCAAAAAATCCTCTAACCAATCCTTCCCTCGATAGATTTACCTAGATCCCAAACAATCCTTTGGCCAATCTTACCCGCAATGGATTCTACTATATTCTAATGCCACCTAAATCCTGGGACCTCTGTGTTATGGTACCATTTCAACTCTCCATCGTTGCCTGCACCAAATGGCCCAAGCTGCAATTTTCCCTTGGCTATGGGTATCCTCCAAAGAATGAATTCATCAACAAAATACCAACTCATAATCTCTCGCCAATCCATACTTGGGAAAGAATGAATATCTGCAAATCTACTATGTTGATGTTGTTCAATGATCAATTCCTGCTGCTCTACTTGGTTACCCAACATGATGTATTTGGAGAACTCTGCCCTGCTCTTCTCAATGTATAAAAGTGGGTTGTTGGTGTTGCAAGCCTTATCTATGTATTCTTGTAGAGCGTTGCTATGGCACTCCCAATTGTAATCCTCATGCGGCCTTGTGAGGGACTTGAGTTGTTCCTTAATATTAGATAGCTTGGTCGATGATTTGACACATACCCCTATGAGTTCCTCAATTTTTTTTGTTCTTCTGTAAGATAGTGTCTCAGACTGTCTAGACTCTTTCCTTCAAAAACATAAGATCTATCTTGAAATGCATGATCCTTTCCTGAAATTCTTTCACTGGAAATTCTAGTGCCTTGCTGAATGTCTCTGTATTTGACAGCACCGGATTCGCCACAACCACAAATTCAACTTGAGCCTTTGAAAAACTCTTTAGGAATGGTCCATTTTCCACATTATGTTTTTCATGTTGCTCCTCATGGTCATACTCATCATGTTGGTTTACTATGTCTAGCTCCTCACTCAAATATCCCTGGTCTCCTCCATCTCTCGAGACAATATGTTCATCCCTTTCAATTTTCAAACATAGATGCAATGGTGGATTGTTATCTATACTTGAATGTTCATATTATTTATGGATATTCCCCTAGGGATCTACAGAATCAATTGTATAGGAGTCCACATCATCAATATCATTAGGTAGAATTTCCTTATGCAATTCCAAATGATTGTCATCCTGCAAGCCTCGTTGAATAATTTCATGATGTTGCTCACCATCTTGAATATCAATAGACCCAGCTACAAAAGACTCCCCATGATTTGAAGTAATCTCCTCTTCTTCTATCTTTGTTTCCTTATTCTTATCGCCTGGAAAATAATGGTTAAAGGCCCAAGGTCCCTTGAAGATAAAGCATAGTCATCTCCTCCTTAGTTCATTCTTGCTGCAGATTTTGTTCTTTCTTTCTCCATCAATCCTTCTGAACTTATTTCTAGTCAACATCTTTATGAGCCATTTTATGTTTTTCCTGAGAAATTTCTCGACTAGATCATAGGCAGCTGGTGATACCTTTGGTTCCTTTCTCCAAATGGTTAGAAATTTGGATCTCAGTATCTTTCATATGTCAGCGTCTCCTTTTAAGAACATAGACACAATATTTTGCATGCATGCTTTGACATGGTTTGAGTGAGCTGATGTAATACTGGTATACAAGTTTTGGAGCAATTGAAAGATCAACTCGTTGCATTCCATATTGAACATGAATGTGCCAAAACTAAATTCTTCCATGAGTTTCAAAATTCTACATTGTTTCTGATAAGTAGGAAACATGATGTTGTTCAACCCCTTAAGGGCTTATACTATCAGCTGCAATATTTCTTTCATGAGATCATTATTGTAGGGTAGTAATGGTGATGTTAGAGCTATGAACTTGCTTAGAAAAGAATCCACTATGATCCTAAATTATTAATCAAGATGTTCCCAAAGTCTAGGTTGCATTAATGCAAGAATTGATGGCTTCAAAGCCAAGCTGAGTTTCTTCCACTCTGGTTGTCCCACCTTAGACAGACATGTGTCTAATTCCTCCAACCTATGAAGGTCTATGACTGATTTTTTTTGTTGCCATTTAGAGCCAAGTGTGAAGAGCTTAGCTCCTCTTTTTTCTCCTTCCTTCACCTCCCATGGTTGCTTTTGTTGTAGAATGACATGGACCCTTTTTGAAAATGGTCTCCTGCTTTGACTATCATTTTTGTTTATGGAGGTATGGCTGCTTAAAAAGCCGTATATCCTCACTAATTTATCAAGGATTTTCTGGTTTTTTTCCAAAATTTCTTCAAGACGGTCCATCTTCTCCCATACCCAGACAGGAATATATTAATTTTTCATAGGAATATTTTGTCAATCATGCCTTTTCAAAAATTTAATCCACAGACTTATAAATAACTTTCCCTCACTTATGTCTCCGAATAAAACCACTAGAGTGAGCTGAATCACTTTCAAAATAGTTTACTAAAATGTGAAAATCCAACTAGGGTGATAAATATCACCAAAGTGAGAAATATTGGCTAGGGTGAAAATAAATTTCACCGAAGTTCCTTCCATAAAACCCTAAGGCTGACAGGATGCACAACTCTGATACCACTGTAAGATCCAAAACCTTAATAATTTAGTCATATCTAGCACATTATATTGTTATTAATAAAAGTTCATTTAGTAAAAACCATGAACATAGACAAGATCTGGAAATGTAGCCTTTTATTTATATTATTAACTTAAAATCAAATACATGGCCATACAATAAAACTGAGCTCCTACAGATGGCATGCTTCGCTGCACCTTAAAAAAAAAAACCAATACTGAAGCACAATCGTGGACCCTAGATGGATCCACTAGACAAATTCACCACGGGGTTTTTGTCTTGGGATCAATGCTAGAACTGGCAAGGCCAAGTTCTCAACCCAAACACAATAATATAGATAATACGAGAATGAATCTAAATGCCTAGCTTCTCTCCCCTTTGATAGGCTTGATGGAATTTTTAGAGACCTTATTTTATTATTTTTCTCGGAAACCGACAACAAATACCATGGGCCAATACCATGGGGAAATACCATGGTAAGTACCATGTATCGATTATGTCCACTTTAACTGGATCAAGAAAGGGAATATTACAATAATCTAACATTAAATGATGCAAATTAATACAGTGTGACATCGAAATAGTTAAATAAATATACTATGGTAGGGGAGTTCTTCTCATATGGTGAGGAAAGAAATATCATAAATTTTTATGTTGTAGCTCATGTGGTTGTGAACAACCTCCGTAAACAAAGTTACCTTAATATTTGTTTGCCATAGACAAGTGAGCTAGTCCTAGGTTTATAATTTTGTTGCAATACTTTTCAACATTAGAAAGCTCCAACCAGTGTCCATTGAAATTTTAGTGTCCATTGCAATTGTAGTAGCAACTAGAGAAATTATTCCCCTATCTCATTAATTTAGCTTTAAGTTGTTTGTAGCGAGTATGTTATAATTATTTGTATGCATATTTACAAAACCGAGTGTGACATCCATGTCATAATTTATATCATCATACTTTTCAAATCAGATTATAAATCACTACATCTATTATCAATTCTAGAAGGACGCATGATCACAACCTTCTCATCTGTCACAAATTTTACTCCTACTTTGTCTTAAAAACTAAAATCTACAAGAATCATCCAAAATATTTTCTATATTTGGGCTCACACAATTTTATAGCACTTCATCCTTAAGATGTGGATTGATTGCAGTTTTTGCTGATGCAACCATTGTTGACTTTGCTCGTCCAATATTCTAATCTCGGAAAACTAAATGTTTCCTAATATTACCCTTCTCAATAACATTGTCATATTTTATTGTCATTTTTGCAATGATTCTAGAAGAGGTTCCCATGAGAGCTAATTTTTTATAAGAAGCTTACATCCTAGAACACCAGCACCAACAATGAAAAATTTTTCATCTTCCCACCTTCAATAAGAAACCACCATCTGCAAGAAGCTCCTTAAGAGTGACACCATATATGTGGCTTAACCATGATCGAAAGTCTTCCAATTAGCATAGATTTAAGCGTGAATTAATCTTACATTTGGCATCATTTTTTTGCAATGTTTTGGATAGTCACTATCTTGAATTATGCAGAAAAACATCTAAGTTCTTGTCTGTGATCAGATAAAAGGAAAAATGTAGTGCTATTCTTTCCAGTTTCCATTTTTAAACTCAAAGGTTAATTTAAATTAAAGATCTAAGGAATAACACACTTAAATCTTTCGTCAGTTAAACAGACAACTTTCCCTCTCACATTTTAAAATTTTTTGTCTCATACTTAATAATGAAGAGACCAATAAGATATGATGCGAGAAAAGGTGATGCAAGAATTTTGTGAGTAACACTCTTCTGAAACATTGTATTGAAATTGATTTCAACCTTTCCATACCTTACTGATACATTTTTAGTAATTTGGCATCGACATTTTCTCAGAGGGATGTTGTTAACCTTGCCAATATATGACACGACCATGAGCTCTTCTGGATGCTTTTTCAAGAGAAGAACTTGTTGAAATATCGGGACTTTTTTCTTCCCAAGCACTGTTCCTCTTTCCTGTGAAACGTTTTACACCACAATTGTGGCTAATACCATCGTTGAGCCTATTTTTTGATCAAGGTACATTGCATCAATTTCACAAGATGATGAGTACTCTTCAAAAATAGTAAAAAGGCTTTCGATGTTGGAAAACTCACCCTAATTTCGATAGACTACATTTGTTTCAGGAATATCAGAGTTCCCCCAAGGAGTGATACCTATAATGCCTTGTTTTTTCCCGAGAATTTTTATGTTTTATTCTGATGCTTTTGCAATGACAAGCACTTCATCTGGAAAATGAAGCGGATAGTAAGAATTCAGTAATGAGGAGATGTCTCAATATGTGTGAACACGTATGGTGCAGATTGAGTGTTGTGTGAAAATAGTGGAAGCATCATCACAATAATTTCTCCTCCAATGGCCTACCACCAAATTGAGATGCTATCGATGAAAGAAATCACATTCAAACAAAATGTATTTAAAATTGTCCATGAATATGTAAACCTCATGTACAAGGCCAGAAAGACTCGACGTGCAGCCAAATATTCTCCACATTTACTTTTCCCAGTGCTCAACAAGAGAATACTCTACACGGTTTGGGATCGACCATAAGCCTCTCTCGCGATGATACCATGGCGTGGACTAAATAAGACACCTCGAAAGAATTTTACATTGAATTCGGCAGAAATGATACCAAGGCATGGACTGAATAGGACACCTCGAAAAAATTTGTCATTGAATTGGGCAGTACTGAGATATCCATATTCAAAAGTTTCATGGAAAATACCACATACTCCAACCACTGTGAGATTTGGGACCGCAACCATTCTTGCAACTTCAATTCTTGTTGGTAGTCTATTAGATAGATGTTAGGCTTCTATTCTTAGGTATTGAACAATCTTGGAAATGAGATCTTTGGCTGTATCTTATAGGGTGTATTCAATTAGAGAAATATGGTCCATGAAAGGTCGAGTTAGTAAGATACTATGTACATCATGTGTATAGTTTTAGGGAACATATTAAAGAAGAAAGAAGTATATTTATAACTAATGAAAAGCTGAAACATAAACACAGATAGGTAAATGCACAAATATACATGCTAAAACCTTGAGAGAGTGTCAAGGAAACCTCCACGAGACAAGGGATTGGAAACTCTAGTAATCAAGAATGATTCTCCACATCTTACAAGCCTCTCGGGCCATCCAATTCAACCTAGGATATTGCGTTATTCTAACTTCATTTAATTATACAACCAACTAACACGTAATAAGTAAATTTGCCCAAAATTACAATAATTACATTAATTACATTTGTTGTCATATTTGAACGAACTCCACCTTCAAAAAAAATTTCCTAATCCCTTGCCCATGCCCATTCATCATCTCTTTTGAAAGCCAAGAGAAGAGAGACACCATCTCAGCTTCTCTACTGTAACTGGCTTCGTGAATATATCTACATGATTTTCATGTCTACGGACCTTCTTGTGAACTACTTTCCCACCTTCGATCGCATATCTCACAAAGTGATACCTTACATCGATGTGATTGGTCTTGCTGTGATAGGCTAGATTTGTAGCCAAATGAATAGCACTCTGATTGTCATAGAATACATTCACTTTCTCCTATGTCCTTCCAATCTCATCAAGTATACCTTTTAATGAGATTGCCTCTTTACAAGCATATGAAGCAACTATTTACTCTACTTCAGTAGTGGAAAAAGTAACCATCTCTTGAAGCTTTGAAATTCAGATGATTGCTCCACCTGCAAGAGTAAAAACATAATGTGTAGTAGCACTCCTTTTGTTCAAATCACTTGCATAATCAGCATCCACATATACGCACATTGAACCTTCACGACCATCAAATCTGTTGCAATGGTCACTTGTGCCTCTCAAATACAAAAGCACCCATTTCAGTGCTTGTCAATGTTCTTCTCTTGGATTTTCCATGAACCTAGTGACAACTCCAACTACATGTGAAATGTCAGGTCTTGTAGATACCATCACATACATTAATTTGCCTAGCAAATTTGCATATGGTACATGAGACATATACTTCTTCTCTTGATTTTTTCTAGGAATTAAATCTGAAGAAGGTTTAAAATGGGAAGCTAATTGAATATTAACAAGTTTCACATTATGCATAGCGAACTTTTCAAATACTCTCTCCACATACTTTTGTTGTGATAACCAAAGCTTACCATTCTTCCCGTCTCTGTGTATCTCCATGCCCAAGATATGTTTTTCCACTCCAAGATCCTTCATATCAAACATCCTAGAAAGATAAGGCATTATCCTGTTGAAATCTTCGATGCTTTTTCTTGCAATAAGCATATCGTCAACATACAACACCAAGATAATGAATATTCCATTGAAACTTTTGAGTTATACACAATGATCATAATCAATTGTGATAAAATTCTCGCTCACCATGAAGGAGTTAAACTTCTTGTACCATTGCCTTGGTTACTTCCTTAGGCCATACAATTATTTTTTGAGCTCGCAAACTAATCTTCTGTTGTGACCTTCTACAAAACCTTCTAGCTGATCCATGTATATCTCTTCATCCAAATCACCATGAAGAAAGGTTGCTTTAACATATAGTTGTTCTAACTCAAGGTCAAGTATCCCAGCTAGTGCCAACATAGTACAAATAGAAACAATTTTAACAACTGGTGAAAAAATCTTATGAAAATCAATACCTTCAACCTCAGAATATCCTTTTGCAACCATCCTTGCCTTATACCTCTCAATTCTTCCATCAAATTTTCTCTTCAACTTGAAGACCCATTTGCACCCAACAACGCTTCTCCCTTTAGGAAGTTCTACAAGATCCCAGGTGTTGTTCTTGGCTAAGGAATCCATTTATTCTTCCATATCCTTTTTCCAAATCTTTCTATCTGCATCATCTACTACTTCCTGATAACAAGAAGGTTCCCCATCTTTAGTAATCAATGAAAAATATGAAGCAGAATCTTCATACCTTTTGGGTGTTTTTCTT